>JAWQFJ010001833.1:234366-269366 GCA_034096865.1 Theodoxus fluviatilis | reverse complement strand
CTCCTCCTTGTCACTACGCCACACCCTCCCTTACCCTCCCCTCTACCTAATTTTCCATGTCCCATTGCCACCTCTCAAGTGAGTGTGGTCCTATGCACTAGCATGAACACGAGAACAGTACATGTGCACTAGCATGAACACGAGAACAATACATGTGCACTAGCACGAACACGAGAACAATACATGTGCACTAGTATGCATACAAGAACAGTACATGTGCACTAGCATGAACACAAGAACAATACATGTGCACTAGCATGAACACGAGGACAGTACATGTGCACTAGCATGAACACAAGAACAGTACATGTGCACTGGCATGAACACGAGAACAATACATGTGCACTAGCATGAACACGAGGACAGTACATGTGCACTAGTATGCATACAAGAACAGTACATGTGCACTAGCATGAACACGAGAACAATACATGTGCACTAGTATGCATACAAGAACAGTACATGTGCACTAGCATGAACACAAGAACAGTACATGTGCACTAGCATGAACACGAGAACAATACATGTGCACTAGCATACATACAGGAACAGTACATGTGCGACTTATGGGCGATGGCTCGAGACATCCGAACTGACTGAAGGACGTAGACGACTTTATTCTCTGACGGGTTTCGCTAAGTTTTGATTAAACCACACTTTGATTGTGTACGTCTGCCATTTACAGCGTCGAAACACTCCCCTCAGCATGTTTAGTTCACAAATCGTTTAAGGATTTGTGCACACATTACAAGTGAAGTAATGATCCATGATTAACATTCTCAATGATTTTTAGTTATAATCAAAGTTGTTTCATGTTTTATGCCGACTGATCTTTGTTGCTAAACAGATACAGACGAATACCTCTTCTGCCATGTAATCGTTCACTGCCGTCGCCCTCTAACTCCCAAATATGGCGCTGCTGCTACTTTTAAGCTTGACACCCCCAACATATACCCCCCCCCCCCCCCCCCCCCCCCCGCCCTTCTCCCCGGTGAACCCGTCTCCGACAATACTGAATGCTGTAAGCAAAGGTTTACAGAAATAAGGAGAGAAAGACGTTTCAGCGGAGAGGGGACTAGATTGAATCAACGACGTAAGACGGATCAATAGCGCCATTGTGCGGTAGCAATTCATTGATCATGTGCCACGTGGTGTGAACAGACTGCCTTCGAAGTAAAGCAATTTCGAGTGAAAACTGTGCTTAGTGGCACTACTTGTGGGGATGACAGGCGCACCAGGGCTGCTGCTTGCCTGCCCCATCTGCCAGCCCATTGCCAGCGGGCTTGATAGAAATCGATACGCCCTTTCACCTTCTATGATAGGTTTAGTGTCGCCTGTCAAAAGACCATTATAGCAAAATTAAGCAATGCGAGGTTAAAAAAATACATTTGGGTCTCGGGACAGCGCGCCCCCTGCGACCCGCGCCGTACACTGGGTCCACGCGCATGCTCTCACGCGCAACCTGGAGTCATTGCGCAGCTCTGGATGGACGTGATGAGGGTGGGTGGGGGGTGGTGTTGGCTTCCGCCTGCTTTGGGGTGCCCATTACAAATCAGTGGCTGTAATCGCCTCTGAGTCTTTTCCGGTGCACCTACGAATAAAGGTTTTAAAAAGGCGAATCCGTTGAACTGCGCACAGCTAACGTAAGCTGTAAATAGACGCTGCTGTGAATGTCGTCGAATTGGCCCTGATAGCCTGAGACCTGCAAATGTGCCAGAACTACCGCACGATCAGCCTCATCAGCCATTACATCAAGGTCATGCTGAAAGTACTGTGAAAAGATTAAAACCTCAGGCAGAGAAAATCACTTCTGAAGAGCAGGCAGGTTTCAGACCAGGTAGGAGCACCACCGAACAAATCTTCAGTCTGAGAGTCCTGAGTGAGAAACATCTACAACACCAACACGATCTGTATCATATCTTTATAGACTTTAAGAAAACATTTGACAGAGTCTAGCATGCTGTTCTGTGGGCCACAATGAAAAGCTACAACATCAGCTCCAAGATTATCTAAGTCGTCGAACATCTCTATGACAGAGCGACCAGCACAGTCCTGTTCAATGGTACCACAGGCGAATGGTTCAGGACAACGGTCGGAGTCAGACAGGGCTGTCTACTCTCCCCCCCACTCTTCAACCTCTTCCTCGAAAGGATAATGACTGATGCCCTAGCAGACCACGAAGGATCAATCAGCATCTGTGGCAGAAAGATCACCAACTTACGTTTTGCTGATGACATTGATGGATTAGCAGGAAGTGAAGAGGAGCTGACTAGTCTTGTTGAGCACCTGGACAAGACCTCACAGGCATATGGCATGGAGATCAGCGCCGAGAAGACCAAGGTGATGACGAACAACCCTCGGGGCTTCAAAATGGAAATCAAAGTGAAGGGCCAAAAACTGGAAGCTGTGAACAACTTCAAATACCTGGGATCTATTGTGACTGATGAAGGGTCCAAACCAGAGATACTGTCCAGGATAGCACAAACAACAGCAGCATTGGCAAAGTTGAAGCCAATATGGCGTGACAGAAATATCACTCTCGCGTCGAAGATCAGGCTCATGCGCACGCTGGCCATCTCCGTATTCTTGTATGCATGCGAGTCCTGGACACTCACATCTGAACTACAGAGACGGATACAAGCCCTGGAAATGAGATGCTACCGCAAGATTCTGAACATCTCATATAAAGACCATGTCACGAATGAGGAAGTCAGCAACAGGATCAGGAGAGCATTTGGACAGTACGAAGACCTGCTCTCAATCGTGAAAAGCAGGAAGCTGAAGTGGTACGGTCACGAGTCACGAGGCAGTGGGCTGGCCAAGACCATCCTGCAAAATACCGTACCAGGTGGGAGAAGGAGAGGCAGGCAGAGAAAGAGGTGGGAAGACAACATCAAAGAGTGGACAGGTTTGACCTTTGCTGACTCACAGCGAGCCACAGAGGATAGAGATCGATGGAGGAAGATTGTCCGAAAGTCATCAGTGGAGCCGCAACAACCTATCTCAGGGTTAAGAGACTGAACTGAACAAGCCGTTTGGACTCTTGGCCGTGTTGGCTTGCCATGCGCAGGGTGGGATTAAGTTGAGAGAGAGAGAGAGAGAGAGAGAGAGAGAGAGAAAGAGAGAGAGAGAAAGAGAGAGAGAGAGAGAGAGAGAGAAAGAGAGAGAGAGAGAGAGAGAGAGAGAGAGAGAGAGAGAGAGAGAGAGAGAGAGAGAACGAACAATTTATTTGTTCGGGCCACCGGCCCATTACAAATGTTTACCGTACCAACATCTCGAACAATAACGAAAGAAGGTGGGAGTGGGGATGGGGAAATCAAGACCTAATAAGTCTTGTTAGCCGGGACGCGTGAAGCGAAAAGTTACTGTTCTTCAAGTCCATAAGGCCCTACTTCTTCTTGGAGCGCCAGGGCTGCTGCCGACGACGGGGTGGATGGGCATGGGTCGCAGCTTCCCCTCGCTTGGCTGGCAGAGTGGCTGCACTCACACTGCTGTGCTGCACATGGGTTGAGACACATGCAGTCGAAGGTATTGCCGGCTGCGACGAAACGCTTCTAGTGGTGAGAGTGTCAACACGTGCGTCATTTGCCACAGAGCCAGCACATTCTACAGCCCTTGCCTCCTCTTCTTCACGCTGCCACTTGTCTCGGAATGGCTGGAGAATTCCATCAATCATCTGCTTCACGTAAGCAGAGTGTTCAGACTTCTCTGGAGTTGCTTCCCCACTAACCGCCGACGAGACTGTGCATATCTCGTCGAAAGCTGATGTGTCGACCGTTGGCCGACTTACAGGGCTTACACACTTGTCTGCAGGCTTTCACGTGCGCTCAGTGGTGTCGCGGAGTATCGTGCAGCGGGCATGGTGGACGCAGGAAATCAGGCCAAATCACATTGAATGGAAACAGAGCAAGCAGTTGAAGGATACAAATTCGATGCAATTTGCTCACCAGTGTTGTCAAAATTGGTGCCTCTGTCCTTGTTGCGTCTCAGCTGGTCTCTGCGCAGTTGGGCAGGAGGTTGGGCAACAGCTTCTCCAGCTGTTTGTCGCGCCATTGAAGGAAGTGGGCTGGCCAGCCTGGGTCTTGAATCGCACCACCACGACGGCAGCATCCCGTTCTCCCAAAACTTTAAACGAGGGCATGGTCTCGGTGTCTAGAAGAGTGGAGAGCATAACCTCCAATGCAGCTGGAAGACCAGTTACTGGCATGTTTCTACCACTCTTTCACCTCTACCGGCGGAAATTCAGGAGAGCGACGTAAACACGTCCTGCTGCCGATGTGAGCGCGCCGAGAGAGAGAAAGAGAGAGAGGGAGAGAGAAAGAGAGAGAGAGAGAGAGAGAGAGAGAGAGATTGATTTATTCTTTATTTGCGGCCGACGACCCACTAGCATAGAAAGTTACGTAATTACAAACACATTTGAAATATGGTACATCCTTTAGGTGAGTTTACAACCAGTGTGGATAAAATCAACGGCTATTTACTATAATGCCCTGGTGAATTAGGATTGAGTGCAGTATGTACATAAGGCCAAAAAAAAAAATGGTGTGGTTACGGTAACCCGACCTACCCTATTCTGGGGCGCCGACCCTACATGTTTTTATTGAAAATGTTGAAGTTTTTTTTAATATCAATGTTGTGGGTTGAGGGCTGGGCTGTCAAGTCCCTGAGCGATGAGCCGCCGACGTGAAGCTGGGGGGGGGGGGGGGGGGTGTGTTCTACGTGACGGTCAAAAGTTCAGTTCGACGCTCAGCGCTGAACCGCCAGCATAAAGCGGGGTGTGTGTGTGTGTGGGGGGGGGGGGGGGGGGGGGGGGGAGGGGTGTTTCTTCGTGACGGTCAAAAGTTCAGTTCCAGGCTTTGAAAAATCATAGTTTTTCCCTGACGATCGTAGCATCGTAGCAAGCACGCCTAAATCGTAGCACTTGGCAGCTCTGTTGATGTGACCACGTGCAAAGCAGTTGGGGTTGGGTTTGAGTTGGCTTGGGGTTTGACTGTTGGAGAGGTCGGGGACACGTTTTTGAACTGAAGACGATACATTTCAAATGTGAAGTTTTGCAAGCCGAGAGTGAGGAAGATGATGAGGATGATCAACATGCAGCACAAGTTCATGATGCATTTCAATTACATCTGGTTCACGTTAGGGGCACCGATGGTTGGTCACATGATACTGACACTAGCAGGACAGACAATCTCATATCAGCCATACAGACCTGTTTATCTATACGATTTTGGCGTATTTTTTACGCCAAACTATTGAAAATACGACTACTACGACTTGTGTGGAAAAATAGGACAATTGTGAAATCGAAAAATAGGACAATGATGAAATCAAAAGGTTGTTTTTTCCCCCCGTGAAGTTTTGATCCACAATTTAATTTTCCTGCGGCTGGAAGCAGTCTCCCACTCTTCGAGTTTTGTTTTGACAAGAGCTCTTCATCGGACATTTGTGTAATATGGGTTGACAACACTGTTGTGACTGCATGGTGTTCCCAGAGGGCTGTTTAGTTAAGCTACAGAATGCTGGGGTAAGAAGTGGGTCAAGTAATCTTAAAACAACATTTGCAGGGAGAATACATCCCGCCTCTGTTTCACTTCGCTCTCTCTCTCTCTGTCTCTGTCTCTGTCTGTGTCTCTCTCTCTGTCTCTCTCTCTGTCTCTCTCTCTCTCTCTCTCTCTCTGTCTCTCTCTGTCACTCTCTCTCTCTCTCTCTCTCTCTCTCTCTCTCTCTCTCTCTCTCTCTCTCTCTCTCTCTCTCTCTCTCTCTTGTCTCTCTCCATTATGACGCTTGTAACATGATGCGTTGGGTACACTCGATCATAAGCTGAATCCGCTTTGGAGAAAACGAGAAAACAAACAAATACTGTATACAGCTGCAAAGATGTCAATAAACGTTGTGGAAAGTCTAGTTTAGTCCAAACGAAGCACAGATATCCAATGGCATGTAGACACAGCGTGAGCTATCGCGAGCGTAGAATATGAGATTTCGGGAAACTGCAGCAGTGTTAATAAACGAGAATGATTCCAAAGTGAAAATACATAGAGCAAAGAGGCCAAAATCAGTTCAGGCGCGCTGCAGGATGCAGCGGTCAAGGGGGAGATAACTCTTCACTTGCATTGCCTCTTTGTTTGCAAATCAAAAGCTGCATTTTTGAAATTGTCGGTCCGCGCAAAAAATACGCACAGTTTTTTTAAAATACGCATATCTGAACCAGTGAGTACGCTGAGGCAAAATTTGGGGTACCCAGGTCTGGCCATATCTTCACTGGTAAGTCAATGCTTTTCTTTACATAATTCCAAGAGAAGTTAAGTCAAAATTGTTCAAAGGGAATATCCGCTGTCTGTTAGCACACTTATTTCCAAGTCGAGTAGGTTTAATTTGGTTTCCACGAGAAATAAAAAGTTATTAAAAAAAAAAAATTATTGCCGACCTACCTACCCTATTTATTTTGGCTATGTTACCTTAACCACACCATTTTTTTTTTTTGGCCTTTAAAGTAAAAATTGGTTTGTGGTACAGAGTCCATTTCCTGTATTTCCGTGATTGCCGCTCAAAAGCATAAAAAATGTACATTGAAATGTCTCTAGTCTTCTCATCATCTTTTCCTTTGATCAGACGTGCCAGGTCCCCATAATCTGGATTTGGAAAATATTTTGCCAAGTATTTTTGTCTGATGACACAATACATCCGGCAATTCCTTAAAAAGTGTGTTTCAGTTTCATTGCAGAATGGACAGTTCATGGTAAAGTTAGGATCATACCTACATCGTGCATCGCTTCGTAGTTTATTGCATCCCGAACGAAAACGGATGAAGACATTACGGAATTTCTAACTGTTAATAAAAGACAAGTATTTTTCACATTCAAAAGCTGCTTTAAAGGAGCGATAACAGGCAAATATGTTGCTTGAACTATGGGTTGATCTCCAATCTTGTTAGAAGCAGTCTCGCAGTCGTTGCTTGAGATGCAGCGAGAGAGAGAGAGAGAGAGAGAGAGAGAGAGAGAGAGAGAGAGAGAGAGAGAGAGAGAGAGAGAGAGAACTGAACTGAACTGAACTGAACAAGTTTAATGTGTAGGCCACCGGCCTATTACATGGGCGAGAAAAACGCGAACAGAGCACAATTATGTACAAGAAGTACATCAAAAACTGGCAACCAGTTTAGGAAGCGCGCACGGGTGAATAGTCTCTATCAATGAGAAAGTTCACGTTCTCCGTGCAGCCCGTGTGGGCTGTTGTCGCGTCGGCGGCGTCCTGCTCGTTTCTGGGTTCTTTCGCTGGCAGCATCCCTGTCACACTGGCGAACAGCTGATCGCAGACGAAGCGTAGATTGGGTCAGCCTTGGAGCTCCTGTCGGGGACGAAAGGCAGGTCTTGTAGTGGGACGTTTCACGATCCCTCGGACGAACGGCAGAGGTCGACGGTAGAGGCGGAGTTAGATCTGACACAGCACAAGGGTGACAAGCCTCGGCAACTCCACTTCTCAGTGCACTCATTTGCTCCTGCAAGGCACGAGAAATGCCCTCAGAAATCTTGCTCATCACGTTTTGAAAGTCTTCCACTGTTGCTTCATTGCTACGAGGTGGTTTTGTAGCACCGTGAGGGTCATTTTGAAGTGTTGGCATTTCTGTGGCAAGTGGTTCCTTGTTTGGAACTGAGGCAGCTTTTTCCTCATGGTGGTTGACAGAGTTCGAGGGGTCAGAGGTCACGGATGACACGGTGACGCATTCCGCCGGCACATGGGAGCGAGGATTTCGTGCAGGGACAGGGTCGGTAACAGTTTTTACGACATTGAATTCAGATTGATTTTGAATCGAAAAAGCATTAGCATGGCTCTGCTCACCCTTCTGACGATGTTTTTCTGCTCGGCGTTGGTCCCTACGTCTCTGTGCTGGTGGTTTCCTTCTCCAAAATCCGCGCCGTTCACTCGTGAGTAATGGCTGACCGTCGTGCTGCCTGAACCTCAACACAACAACAACGCTTCCAGGCTCACCGCCTACTTTCCAACTAGAGGGTTCCTCCGTTGCTAGCAGGGATGTCAGCAGTGCCTCCAGGGCAGCTGGAAGTCCAGCGACTGGCATGATGCTAACTATAATTACACTATACTGTAAACTGGCCGGAGCGAGGGAAAGACGTCCTACCGGCGCGAGCGCAAACCGCTGAGTGAGAGAGAGAGAGAGAGAGAGAGAGAGAGAGAGAGAGAGAGAGAGAGGAGAGAGAGAGAGAGAGAGAGAGAGAGAGAGAGAGGGGGGGGGGGGGCGGATGTGGGAGTCCTAAAGGCCTCCGCACACGAGGCAACCAAAGTCTCTTGCCACGTTGTTTGGGTTGCTTGCCATGTGGCAGGCAATGCTGGAGGCTGAGCTCGCACACGCTTCCACTGTGACCTTTCACCTCTCGCCACGTTGCGAACACGTCGACCCGCGGACACATGGTTCTGCATGTGACCTGCATTTCGAATTTTAAAATGAAGGAGCTTTCACGACCTATTGATACATTCAACATACAGCTTTGATAAATTAATGCTGTTCATGGCTTACATTTTCTTTGGATGGGGTTTCTAGTGTCCCCAAATTCAGCGTTTTCTGTGCGAAGTGAAGACAAGTCCGCCATTAAATGTGCAATAGTCGCGAGAACAGAAAACGAGGCTCTTGGTGGATTCACAGAGAGTGGCTGGAGTGGCACGCCACTGCCCCCAAAACTAGAACAGGTTGAAACAGGAGCAACTCAGTTGCTGGTGGCGTGGAAAGTTGCTCCGAATGCCAGTTGCTTTCAACCGACATCGCACACTAAGCAATGTATGGCGAGCAATCGAGTTGCCCGAGTGGAGTTGCCTCGTGTGCGGAGGCCTTAAGGATCGAACCAACAATTCAAATGTAACATGATGTGCAGGTGCCCAGTGCTGACTTCGGAATACAGTTAGGTCTAGTTGGCTTTGAACTAAATACCAAGACACACCATCATCCATGGGTGTTCTTTACTGTTATTGCGTGGTGCAGGCTGTCCTGTTGTGCACAGAGAGATTGTTGGGATACGCCATCGTCTTCGCGCTACCTGTGTATCTTGAAATGCTATCAAAGTATCATATGCATTATTTCCATGAAAGCGACACAAAGGGGAGAGTGATTCTGGGATTGGTGGGAAAAGTTGTGGGTGGGGAGTGTGGTCAGTGGTGGAACACTATGGGGTGGCCTGGACGGTGTGGTGGTGGAGGGAGTTGCTAGAGAAGGGATTCCTAATGGAGCTTTCGTGTCACGCAGTGCTGGCGTGACTTCTCCAATCCCGCACTTCGCCTCCAGTCAGTCCCAGGCAACCTGAGGCCTTTCCCTCCTTCTCGTCCCCTTCCTCTCCCTCTCCCACCCCCCTTCTACCCCCAACTCCTCACCCCCCCCCCCCCCCATTCCCCAAACTCCCCATTCCACCATTGCGTACCATTCTCTTTCTTCCCTTCTCCAACTCTTTCGATTCTTTCCAGTATTCAGGTCTTCTTGAACCACCGTTGCTGGAATGCCTGTGCAGGCTGCGCAACTAGAGCTGTCCTTTGCTGCTCCTCCTTCCTTCTTGAACTGGCTGCCTGCCTTGGAAGGGCTCCGTGTTGGAATGTGACGTCCACCTCCTGCTCTGTCCACCCACGACTGTCTCTTGGCATCCATCGCACTGTCCAGGTGTTCTCTCTAGGCATCCATCGAACTCTCCAGGTCTTCTCTCTGGGCATCCATCGCACTGTCCAGGTTTTAACTCTAGGCATCCATCGAACTGTCCAGGTCTTCTCTCTAGGCATCCATCGCACTGTCCAGGTCTTCTCTCTAGGCATCCATCGCACTGTCCAGGTCTTCTCTATTGGCATCCATCGCACTGTCCCAGGTCTTCTCTCTAGGCATCCATCGCACTGTCCCAGGTCTTCTCTATTGGCATCCATCGCACTGTCCAGGTCTTCTCTCTAGGCATCCATCGCACTGTCCAAGTTTTATCTCTAGGCATCCATCGCACTGTCCAGGTCTTCTCTCTAGGCCTCCATCGCACTGTCCAGGTTTTATATCTAGGCATCCATCGCACTGTCCAGGTTTTATCTCTAGGCATCCATCGCACTGTCCAGGTTTTATCTCTAGGCATCCATCGCACTGTCCAGGTTTTATCTCTAGGCATCCATCGCACTGTCCAGGTTTTATCTCTAGGCATCCATCGCACTGTCCAGGTTTTATCTCTAGGCATCCATCGCACTGTCCAGGTCTTCTCTATTGGCATCCATCGCACTGTCCCAGGTCTTCTCTCTAGGCATCCATCGCACTGTCCAGGTCTTCTCTATTGGCATCCATCGCACTGTCCAGGTCTTCTCTCTAGGCATCCATCGCACTGTCCAAGTTTTATCTCTAGGCATCCATCGCACTGTCCAGGTTTTATCTCTAGGCATCCATCGCACTGTCCAGGTCTTCTCTCTAGGCATCCATCGCACTGTCCAGGTTTTATCTCTAGGCATCCATCGCACTGTCCAGGTTTTATCTCTAGGCATCCATCGCACTGTCCAGGTCTTCTCTCTAGGCATCCATCGCACTGTCCAGGTTTTATCTCTAGGCATCCATCGCACTGTCCAGGTTTTATCTCTAATCATCCATCGCACTGTCCAGGTTTTATCTCTAGGCATCCATCGCACTGTCCAGGTTTTATCTCTAGGCATCCATCGCACTGTCCAGGTTTTATCTCTAGGCATCCATCGCACTGTCCATGTCTTCTCTCTAGGCATCCATCGCACTGTCCAGGTTTTATCTCTAGGCATCCATCGCACTGTCCAGGTTTTATCTCTAGGCATCCATCGCACTGTCCAGGTCTTCTCTCTAGGCATCCATCGCACTGTCCAGGTCTTCTCTCTAGGCATCCATTGCACTGTCCATGTCTTCTCTCTAGGCATCCATCGCACTGTCCATGACTTCTCTCTAGGCAGCCATCGCACTGTCCAGGTTTTATCTCTAGGCATCCATCGCACTGTCCCAGGTTTTCTCTCTAGGCATCCATCGCACTGTCCAGGTCATCTGCCTCGCACTACCAGTTTGTACATTATTTAGAATTGCAGTTCGTTTAAGCGTGGCTCGACAACAGGGTAGATGGGTCATTCTGGCATCTATTATGTAGCCCGCCTACCCTTCGGGGTACATTTACACGCGTGTGTGGTTGGACGAAATGAATGATGGACGAAATGATAGATGGAAAGATACAGAGATGTCAAGTGCATATTTTATTAATTTGTAGTTACGTTCATTATGTATTTATCTAATCAGCACAGTTATTGATAGTTGACTCTGCGTTTTTGTTGCAGGAATACGATGGTCAACCTGGAAATTAGCACACTAAGCCACACGGAGACGACTCTGCGTGACTGAGGTAAGGCCGGAAATTCCTGTGATCTCTGAACATTTATTTGGTTGTGGTCGGTGTGATTGCGTTGACGATTTTCATCTGTCCCCGCTTAGCATCAGTGGGGGAGTCCCGCCACTGGAAGTCAAGCACTGGAGGCCAGGAAAAGGGTCATGCAGGATTAATGAAATGTTTTGTATTCCCTGGAGAGACTCGATCTTATAGACCCCGCCATACGCTCAGCTGAGAACGGTAGAGAGTTCTGCTCAAGCAGTCGCACTGCAGCCACTTGTTGCGCTTCACTGCTGTCGTTGTTTCCATGTGGAGGCTATGATGCTGTGTATCGACTTGTTAGTGTTGCGTATGGTTTTCAGCGCGTAAGTTCATTGATGCATGAATGAAAGATGGATAATCCCGTATTATCTTCTTTCTTTGGGTAGCATGAAAAACACGATTTTTTTTTCCACTGAGTATTTGTATGTGATCTCAAAGTCATTTTAATTGAGAATCAGCACATTCTTCCGTTCTTGTTTGTAGTGTACACATCTCCATCTCTCTCTCTCTCTCTCTCTCTCTCTCTCTCTCTCTCTCTCTCTCTCTCTCTCTCTCTCGTTCCCTCGCTCGCTCGCTCTCTCCCCCCTTCACCCACCCACCCTCCCCCGCCCCCACCATTCTCAGACTGCAGTACTTACAACCAGAGCCTTCAAGGACATCCAAAATGGCCCATAAGTGTCTGGTCGTCAAGGCGACCCTGCCTCCAGGTCGCGATTCGCCAGCAGCGAGTGCCACCCACTGAGCTCTCCCCTAAGCCCTGCAGCCCTGCATGCAACTGCAGCCCCAGCTTTTCCTGCATGCTGGCGCAGGGGTAGGAGAGGCCTTGCTCTGATGGGGGAAGGATTTGGGGGGGGGGGGGGGGAGGATGAGAGTGGGGAGAATAGACGGTGGGATCCAGGCTGGACTTAGGTGGAGAGAGATGTGCTGTGCTCCAGCGTCTAGTTGTTGTACCCTCTTCTGTCTCAGAAAGGACTTCTTGCTCAGGGAGTCGTGTTGTTGGATTGGAGGATTATCGAGCCTTGTTTTTACTGCACGCAACTCAAAGTAGGGTCTGTTCCTTACCTGTGGAGCGAAGGACTTGGTCTCGGTGATGGGGATGGGTATGTTATTGCATGGCATGAAGTAAGGGGAAGCTTGGTGTTGGAAGTGGCAGGCCAGCCATCCCAACCCCGCGCTCTCTCTACAGCACGGCATCTAATCAAGTAGATGGCAGAGCCGCAGTTGATTTCTCTGATCTGCCTGTAAGTACAATGAAACCTCCAAATTACGACCACCTCGGGGACTACCTCAAAGTGGTCGTAATTTGTATGTGGTTGTAAATCAGAAACTTGACCCTCTGATCAAGGATCTCGACACTGTGTTCCTTATTCTGAAAGAAACGAATTTACTTACATTTTCTTCATAGCAGACAATACCATTAGTGGAAATGTTACACACTTTTGGGCACTTGTGTCTTGCCAATGTCCAACTGTTTGGGAAGTTGTCTCTGGCTGCTACCAGCACTAGCTTTGGTAAGTTCAACCTTCTGCTGCAGTGACAGTTCGCGGCGCCTGCACGCTGCCATTTGCAAAATAGCGTGCAGTGCAGTCCACTTACATGGTCCAGTCCACAAATCGCCAGTTTGATCCTAGCAGCAATGATACAGCCAGTAATGACGTGAACAGCATTGGAACAAACGTTAATGCGGTTATAGCAAAACATCAGTCTCAATGTATAAGTTTGAGTTGCAGATTTCGATGAAAAGTGATAAGCATATTACTGCATTTCTTGTTTTGAAGTTCACTTGATCAGTACTCACACTGATTCCGCACTTTGGACGCCTTTGTCATAACTGAGTTTGGTCGTCCAACCATGGGAATCTTTCAGGCCTTTAAAAAAGTTCTACTTCCGGTCATTCGACCGACCCTTTTTTTCTGCTGACTTAAACTTTTTTCCTATCTTGCAAAGCGGGAAAAAAGAGATATATGGTAATTGACAAACTGTATGCTGCCCCATCTTCCCTGCCCCATCTTCCCTGCCCCATCTTCCCTGCCCTATGAGCACTCGCGTAATCTACTGCTAAAGTTTTAAATAAAGTATTTACTGCGGAAGAGAAGTTGTGATTTATGCTCAATCCGGCCTCTTCTTAAACCGTTTTTTTAAAGGGCAGGCTGACCTAGCGATCCCAATGTTTCTGGCCATGCTGCCGTAACCCCAATGTTTCTGGCCATGCTACCGTAACCCAATGATTCTGGCCATGCTGCCGTGACCCCCATGTTTCTGGCCATGCTGCCGTGACCCCAATGTTTCTAGCCAAGCTACCGTAACCCCAATGTTTCTGGCCATGCTGCCGTAACCCCAATGTTTCTGGCCGTGCTACCGTAACCCCAATGTTTCTGGCCATGCTGCCGTAACCCCAATGTTTCTGGCCATGCTGCCGTAACCCCAATGTTTCTGGCCATGCTACCGTAACCCCAATGTTTCTGGCCATGCTGCCGTAACCCCAATGTTTCTGGCCATGCTACCGTAACCCCAGTGTTTCTGGCCATGCTACCGTAACCCCAATGTTTCTGGCCATGCTACCGTAACCCCAATGTTTCTGGCCATGCTACCGTAACCCAATGATTCTGGCCATGCTGCCGTAACCCCAATGCTTCTGGCCATGCTACCGTAACCCCAATGTTTCTGGCTATGCTAACGTTACCGCAATGTTTCTGGCCATGCTACCGTAACCCCATTTTTTCTGGCCATGCTACCGTAACTAACCCCAATTTTCCCCCTTTTGACCTAAGGTAGTGTAGCGTCCACAACCATTCAAAACTGTTCACTTGGCCTGATCACTGGTCGTCTTTGTGAGGCTATGGTGTATTTTGTGACTGGAAACGATGGTTGTAAAAGTAATTTTCGAGGTGGTCGTAATTCTGAGATAATCAGACATGGAAGAGATATTGATATTTTGGGGACTTTAAAAAAATGGTCGCAATTTTGAGGTGGTCGTAAGGTGAGGCTTCACTGTATTCTTTGATAAAAGTGCTTCTCAGGTATGTATACACACCGGTTGTTTCGCGCAGACAAACGCACACACGCGCAACACACACGTTTGTTGGCATTTGAATGTGGTTTTTCACTAAGAACAAGTAGTATATTCTTTCTCTTTTGTAGACACCATTTCACTCGCTCGCTAGCTCGCTCACTCGCCCGTTCGTGTATCATCTAGCGTCCCAGGCAGGCCGAGTATGTCAGCCCCGACGTGGCACTGACGGAGCGTGGTTTCGCGTCCCTCTGTATAGCGAGATGGCTCATAGACCTACACACGTTGGTGCCAGGACTGGGGCAGGCGTACCTGACTGGACGGTGCCTGCGCTTTTCTGTTTCTCCTTGACTGCTCCACCACCCGGCGCCCCCCTGTGGGTTGAGGGGCAGAACTGACCCACCGTGTCTCCGAACGCGATTCGTAAGAGGCGAATATGTAGGGACATCGTGACTTGATTTGCGCTTATTCCTAAATTATACTAATGATTTTCGTACTTTACGGCCTTACATAGCCTACAAAGGCTATTAGACCGTAAAAACACATTCCTTCCATCCATCCACCACCCAGCCGTACAGAGTGGCTCACGTTAGAACAACAGAGAACCTGCACGCTTGCTGTGCTTTTGTTTCGCTGCGAACTTAGCCACATCCCGGCTGAATCCTGTGAAAACTACCAAGAGAGGGGGGAGGCAGGCTGATGTGGACTCAGTTGCTATGGGGGGTGCAATACGATCGCTTCAGTCGGTTGTGGCGCCGTGGTGCTTGATAGGTCTACTTGCTTCCAGTACTGGGACTCCCACTGGCAGAGATGTGACAGGGATAGATTTCGTTGTGGCTTTTTGCTGAAACTCTGCTTCACAGCCCAGGGCAAGGAAAAGAATGTAAGCACTGTACCACCTGGTCCTCTCCCACTTGCACGTCTCGCTCTCCCTGTCCTCTTCCTCAGCCCTCCTCATTGTCGTCATTCCCCACTGCCACCTGGTCCTCGTCCTCTTCTCATTTTCCTCGCCCTCCTTATCGCCCTCCTTATCGCCTTCCTCGTCCTCCTCGTCTTCTTCGCCCTCCTCATCTTCCTGCTGCTCCAGCTCGTCCTGCTGTTCCTCCTCGTCCTACTCCTCTCCCCCCCACCCTATCTCTCCCCCCCCCCCTACTTTCCGTCCTTTTCTTTCTTCCATCCCTCCTCCCTCTTCTGATGCTGCTCCTGTGCTCCTCTTCGTCCTGCTCCCCCCCCCCCCCCCTTTCCACCTGTTCGTCCTCCTCCCCCTTTTTCCCACATAACTTGCCTCTAGCTTCTACTTGCTTTTTACAGTATGAATATTTCATCGGCGGTTTGTCGCATTGCCGTCACTGATGACAGGGTTTGTTCAGACACTCAGCATATTTCATCAGCGAGGTCGGCATCTCGTGGTCCAAGTTTGCAGCAAGATATGTTTAACCGCGCTTCTGCGTGGAATGTTTTTTGCCTCTGTTAATTCAGGCTCGATTGTTTACTCTGACCTCCCTACAGACAACTCCTTGTCGCAAACGACATGTCACCATTTCCCATGAAATGTATGACATGTTCTTTGGGTTTGCCATGAAAATCTATATTTGTGCCGTGCTCTTTGGGTTATCCATGAAAACCTGTGTGCATGACCTGTTCTTTGGATTTCCCATGAAAACTGTGTGTGTATTCATGTTCTTTAGATTATTCATGTTCATTAGATTATTCATGAAAACGGTGTGTGTTCTTTAGATTATTCATGAAAACGGTGTGTGTGGCACGCTCTTTGGCTTTTCCATGAAAACATGTGTGTATACATGGTCTTTAACTTTTCCATGAAAGCAGGTGTGTGTGACATGTTCTTGGTTTTTGCATGAATACATGTATATGTAACATGCTCTGTGCGTCGTCTTTGCTGTCCTGCGAACATTTTGTTTGTTTTGCCATCATCCCCAGCATGCTTGCTTATAATTGTCTTCTTTGTAACGTAAAAACAAAGTTCACATTACTTAAATTAAACTGCAAGCATTTTTGTGTTTCTAACATGTTTAGTTTATCTAGCCTCCTGGTAACTCTGCAATCATCTAAGCAAAGGAGCAGAGAGGGATGCAGTACGGCGACATCTGCAAGTAAGGGGCCAACTGTCGAAGCAGTTTCGCTAGTTATGTGTGTGGCACGCTCTCTCAGCTGTCACAGATATATGTGTGTGGCACGCTCTCTCAGCTGTCACAGATATATGTGTGTGGCACGCACTCTCAGCTGTCCCAGATATTTGTGTGTGTTACGTATGCACACTCAGCTGTCCCAGATATTTGTTTGTTACGTACGCTCACTCAGCTGTCACATATATATGTGTGTGTTACGTATGCACACTCAGCTGTCCCAGATATTTGTGTGTGTTACGTACGCACACTCAGCTGTCCCAGATATTTGTGTGTGTTACGTATGCACACTCAGCTGTCCCAGATATTTGTGTGTTACGTACGCACACTCAGCTGTCCCAGATATTTGTGTGTGTTACGTAAGCACACTCAGCTGTCCCAAATATTTGTGTGTGTTACCTATGCACACTCAGCTGTCCCAGATAAAATTGCAGAAGCTGGTGGTCCCGTTAGATAGTGTGTTTGGTAGGAGTGAGTATGGGTATTGCTTAGGAGTGAGTATGTGGCGTAGGAGTGAGTTATGGGGATTACGTAGGAGTTAGTATGCGTATTACATACCAGTGATATGGGTATGACTTAGGAGTATGGTTAATGACGTGGGAGTGAGTATGGTGATGGCGTGGGAGAGAATATGGTTACGACGTTGGAGTGAGTGGTTACGACATAGGAAAAGGTATGATCACGAGTGTGCATAGGCGATTAACATCCTCCTGGACAGAGTGAAAAGTCTTGGACGTGTCACGTGCGCTGTTCTTGTCTACATCCTCCAAGGCCGAAGTTTGACATTCATGCATTAAGTCTTGCTTTTTATTCGCTTGCTTCGGTGACGGTGTGTGTGTGTGTGTGTGTGTGTGTGTGTGTGTGTGCGTGTGTGTGTGTGTGTGTGTTTTGTTTTCCTTAGATGCATTGTCAAACAGAACAGTTTTTTAATAGCTTTCTTGACAACCTTTGTATGGAGTGTCATTGTGGTGACTGCACACAGACACTGCTTAGCCGCCTATGCTGGTACTTCGACCGGGTCGTCGTGCCCAGACCTTTTTACATGCCAGCTTGTGCCTTGGAGAGAGGTCTCGTGATTCACTGTACAGAGATGCTCGTTTCTTGGAGAGTCAGGTCTCGTGGTTCACTGTACAGAGATGCTTGTGCCTTGGAGAGTCAGGTCTCGTGGTTCACTGTACAGAGATGCTTGTTTCTTGGAGAGAGGTCTCGTGGTTCACTGTACAGAGATGCTTGTTCCTTGGAGAGTCAGGTCTCGTGGCTCACTGTACAGAGATGCTTGTGCCTTGGTGAATCAAGTCTCGTGGTTCACTGTACAGAGATGCTTGTTCCTTGGAGAGTCAGGTCTCGTGGCTCACTGTACAGAGATGCTTGTGCCTTGGTGAATCAGGTCTCGTGGTTCACTGTACAGAGATGCTTGTGCCTTGGAGAGTCAGGTCTCGTGGTTCACTGTACAGAGATGCTTGTGCCTTGGAGAGTCAGGTCTCGTGGTTCACTGTACAGAGATGCTTGTGCCTTGGTGAATCAGGTCTCGTGGTTCACTGTACAGAGATGCTTGTGCCTTGGAGAATCAGGTCTCGTGGTTCACTGTACAGAGATGCTTGTGCCTTGGAGAGTCAGGTCTCGTGGTTCACTGTACAGAGATGCTTGTGCCTTGGAGAATCAGGTCTCGTGGTTCACTGTACAGAGATGCTTGTGATTGGAGAGTCAGGTCTCGTGGTTCACTGTACAGAGATGCTTGTTCCTTGGAGAGTCAGGTCTCGTGGTTCACTGTACAGAGATGCTTGTGCCTTGGAGAGTCAGGTCTCGTGGTTCACTGTACAGAGATGCTTGTGCCTTGGAGAGAGGTCTCGTGGTTCACTGTACAGAGATGCTTGTGCCTTGGAGAGTCAGGTCTCGTGGTTCACTGTACAGAGATGCTTGTGCCTTGGAGAGAGGTCTCGTGGTTCACTGTACAGAGATGCTTGTGCCTTGGTGAATCAGGTCTCGTGGTTCACTGTACAGAGATGCTTGTTCCTTGGAGAGTCAGGTCTCGTGGTTCACTGTACAGAGATGCTTGTGCCTTGGAGAGTCAGGTCTCGTGGTTCACTGTACAGAGATGCTTGTGCCTTGGAGAGTCAGGTCTCGTGGTTCACTGTACAAAGATACCTGTGCCTTGGAGAGTCAGGTCTCGTGGTTCACTGTACAGAGATGCTTGTGATTGGAGAGTCAGGTCTCGTGGTTCACTGTACAGAGATGCTTGTGCCTTGGAGAGTCAGGTCTCGTGGTTCACTGTACAGAGATGCTTGTGCCTTGGAGAGTCAGGTCTCGTGGTTCACTGTACAGAGATGCTTGTGCCTTGGTGAATCAGGTCTCGTGGTTCACTGTACAGAGATGCTTGTTCCTTGGTGAATCAGGTCTCGTGGTTCACTGTACAGAGATGCTTGTGCCTTGGAGAGTCAGGTCTCGAGATTCACTGTACAGAGATGCTTGTGCCTTGGAGAGTCAGGTCTCGTGGTTCACTGTACAGAGATGCTTGTATCTTGGAAAGTCAGGTCTCGTGGTTCACTGTACAGAGATGCTCGTTTCTTGGAGAGTCAGGTCTCGTGGTTCACTGTACAGAGATGCTTGTGCCTTGGTGAGTCAGGTCTCGTGGCTCACTGTACAGAGATGCTTGTTTCTTGGAGAGTCAGGTCTCGTGGCTCACTGTACTGAAATGCTTGTTTCTTGGAGAGTCAGGTCTCGTGGTTCACTGTACAGAGATGCTTGTGCCTTGGAGAGTCAGGTCTCGTGGTTCACTGTACAGAGATGCTTGTGCCTTGGAGAGAGGTCTCGTGGTTCACTGTACAGAGATGCTTGTGCCTTGGAGAGTCAGGTCTCGTGGTTCACTGTACAGAGATGCTTGTGCCTTGGAGAGTCAGGTCTCGTGGTTCACTGTACAGAGATGCTTGTTTCTTGGAGAGAGGCCTCGTGGTTCACTGTACAGAGATGCTTGTGCCTTGGAGAGTCAGGTCTCGTGGTTCACTGTACAGAGATGCTTGTTCCTTGGTGAATCAGGTCTCGTGGTTCACTGTACAGAGATGCTTGTTCCTTGGTGAATCAGGTCTCGTGGTTCACTGTACAGAGATGCTTGTGCCTTGGAAAGTCAGGTCTCGTGGCTTACTGTACTGGCCCCTTGACATTTTTCCATTGTTAAGCTTTCTTCATTTGAAGAGAGCCGCGTAAACTAGATTCCGTTAGCTTTTGATCTTCGTGGATCTTTTTAACAGTGGGAGCACGAAGTGACAACTTGGGCTTGACTTGGTTGGATCTTTGGGACAACGTCACTTGATAGTGGTGGAGTCCAAACTTCATTTTGCATTTGCTGTGAGATTATTGTTCGGGAAATGTGCAGAATCGGTGATGAATGGATATTACTCATTCATCGCATTGCTGCCGAAGACCTGACGTTGCTAAGCTGTCGTTACCAATGTCTTTACAAGTGTCTGTTCCAGGAGGCTGAATGTTTTTACAAGTATGACGCGTCGTGATTTCCTTATTTTAATGCCCACCATCTCAGTCTCTTTCCTAGACAACTGCGCGGTTGAGGTAAATTGAGATAACAAAAGAGGATGACTTGTCTGATGTAAGGGCAGAAGACGGCTTGACTGTGAATCGTCAGAGCATTTCCGTTTGAGTTCGTCATGAGGGTGAGAATAAGTTGGGTCTTGCATCATGACATCCCAAAGAGTGGCTGGTGACGCAGCCACGGCCTGTAAGATACAGGTGTCCAAGAATAGTCTGGAAAGCTCCCTAGAGTGCTGTAGTCTGACCGAAGACCAGTTGCAGGAGACCGGTGTAAACAAATTACGCTTGTTTGGATGGCGTCAGTAGTAGTTTTTTTTCATTGGATTCTCATCTCAGCGTCTCAGCTTGCACCTGCCCCACTGTTGTTCCCTTTACGTAGCTGAGGTTTATTCAGGTCAGACTTGTTGACTCAAGCTCCTGCAACTGAGGCGTGCTACTGTCCTTTCGACTGGGCTGATGCTGACGCCCAGAAGGATCCTTAATGGAATATTGGTGTGGGTACGGCAACTTACCGGGAAATAGGATCGGAGGGGAGGGATAGAAGCTTCCTAGGGTGGAGGCAGGAGCAGAGCATTGCTGATGCAGGGCCATGATGCGGTTGCAGCAGTAACAGCATCTGCAGCAGCACCAGCACTAGCAGCAGGGACAGGTCCATAAGGTGGACAGGCGCAAGCCCTGGTGCCCCGGAGTGATGGTTCATGTGCGTCCTCACTCTCGACAGCCCTTCAGTCACTCCCTCCCCAGGCGATACTCACACGCACTGGCGTCATCTGTATCTCAGTCTGGATGGTGATACGAGGTCTGTATGACCAAGACTGGAGGATCTCACTGCCACCAAAAAACTTTCCTTGGGTTTGCGGCGTGAAGTCGGCCGAAAAAGCTTTCGTACGCATGTTTGAATTTCAGTCGGATGCGCTATTGTTTTTCTTTTCGTGGTTTCCCAGGATGCACGCATCACGAGGAAGTACTTTTTTAATGAAAAAAAGTGCAAATGTGGATGTCAACTTCGCTGATTTTCACAACTAGAAAGTGGAACAGGGAGTACGGTTGGTTGTGTGAGAGATGTTAGGGACTGCAAAGCCAGGCAGTGCAGTCTTCGTACATCAGTGCCCCCGTGTCTGGACGTGTCCAGTTCCCTTCTGCGTCCCTATGGAAGGCGATCATACACGAGGTATGTTGAAGGCATCATGATCACGATCCCTCTCAGATCTGTCACGGCGTCCCCCATTACGGATGTGTATCAGGTGTCATGGTTTACACCTGCTTTTCCCCGTCGTCTCATCCCTCTTATCCGCCCCAACCTGCCTCCCTCCTCCCTCCTCCTTCCTCTTACACACACACACACACACACACACACACACACACACACACACACACACACACACACACACACACACACACACACACACACCCTTCCCTTTCCATGTACTAAGTAATTATCCCTCCCTCATCCCTCTTCTTTTGCCACAACATGTCTTGCCAATATCTTCCGTACTACACGTCCAGCCACCTCATTCCCTCTTTCCCCAACTGACGGAAACCCTTCCCCATTCTTGCTCCATTTATCCCTCTTCCCCCAATTTTTTCCATCTCCCTCTCTCTCTCTCTCTCTCTCTCTCTCTCTCTCTCTCTCTCTCTCTCTCTCTCTCTCTCTCTCTCTCTCGCTCTCTCTCTCTCTCTCCACTCATTAATATGTGCACATGCACACTAACACATGCAGGATTGAATGGGTGGGTGTGAATGTCACAGAGAATTGGGGGGGGGGGGGGGGGTAGGGGGGCGCTACAAGGGCAAATGACGATTTTGCGTTGTGTGAATCACGTTACACTGCGGTTCAATAGCTCAGGTGGTAATTATCATGTAGGACTTTGTTGCTTGACCTGGATGTCGCATGCAAAGAGATATGGTCAAAGCCTTCACCATACCTCAAAGTTGTCTTCACCAGATGGAAAATGTGGGGGTAATGCTTGAGTAGGGTCCGCTTTGCCAATTTCCATTTGCCAGTTCCCATTCGTCAATTTCCATTTGCCAGTTCCCATTTCGTCAATACCCAATTGCCAGTTCCCATTTCGTCAGGTCTCATTTTGCCTACTTTAGTTTGATGACATCACTCATTCCCATTTCGCCATCGACCTGACTCCCCATTCCCCTTGCAGTTCTGGACACTGATATCGATGATATAATAACACCAGCCACAATCAAAGAGGCTCCAGATGGGAGTCAGAGCCTCACTTTCACTACCTATGTCCCAATAATTCATCCCAATGCAATGCCTTAGGAAGAAAAATAAAAATGCTCCATTTCTGAAAATAAAAGGTTCGCGTACACGCCCGGACACAAACGCACACGCACACAGCATGTGCTTAGTGATGAAATAAAACACGATGAACTTGAGGGCAATACGAATAAGATTTACATTTCTGTTCCATTTTTATCTGCACTGCTTCGATTTTCATCATAGTGTAAAGCATTCAAGTTACCTAGTGTAAGCTGTTGTCCTTTTGACATGATAATTAAACTGGCTCATGTTCCTACTGTGAGAGTTTCCTGGTGTTGTTTGCCACGAACTCCATGTCAACACGACCTAGATGTTATAGCTGAAACTACTTAACTGAAACAGACATATTTTTATATCAGACTTTTACCGCAGTACTGCGATTTTGCGCAGCAAGAATATTGTGGTGAGTAGGTTTAGAAATCTTTAAAGTGCATGAAAATCCAAAGGAAAATGAAACTATATACAATAATCTTTTGACCATTCTGTGCCTCAGACAGTCTGTATCTGGTAGTATCCGTGGCACAGAATGCCTTCTGACCCCGTAATGACAAGTTGTCTGAGTTACATTATAGGCGTGAAGCATGGAACCACGAACTACTACAGTGAGTAATGAAATGTTAGAAATGAGACAGTTCGCCTTGCCAATTGCACAGAGGAGAGGACGCCCCCGAGACCTAGGGTTGGCGAAATGGGAGACCTCTGACGACACTTGAACTTCAAGTTGAAGATGTGAGAAATGAACAAACATTTTGAAAGTGACGTGTTGGAAATTTGTCATTCATCGTGTCGTAGTTAGGGAAAACTGTAATAGCAAGAGAAATGGTAGTAATCAGGCTGCATATAGATGCTTTCTTGTAGTTATGCATTTCATACCTAATTACTTTTGTGCGTTTTGTAAATAGTCTTTTAAAAATAACAATCCTGGTAGTGAGTCGATGGCGGCTGCTTTAAATGACGGTAAGAGGTTAGGGTGCGTCGTACCATACGGAGTAGGAAACGCGGAGGCCAGACAACTGCCCCAGAGCTACTGTGGAGACAATATTGGCGATAATGCAATCTCAGATGTCCTTGCCACAGATAGCTCCAGACGCCAGTCATTTCTTATCTGTCGACCCAGATTGTTCCTGGCCAGACCATTAAATCACCTCCTCTCATCCACCCCCCGCCCCTACTTCCCTCCCTCCAAAACTCAGTCAGTCCTTTCAGAGCGTGTACAATGTACCCGTCTCTGCCCTTTCAATAGTCGTTCTCATGTTCGTGTCGTGCACGCCGTGAGTGGTCGTGGCCTTTGTGGCGTGTGCCTTGGACAGACACAGGTGCATCTTGCTGCTGCTACGTGGAGTTTCCCAGTGGCCAACACCGTCTCGTCTCTTTTCTGATCGTTTGTACCTACTTGTCCCTGCATGATAATCTGTATATCAGCCGTTATCTGCATAATGCCTGTATGTCTTTCCTGCATTTGTTCGGGATATGTTTGAGTCGATGGGGATAGAGATCGTCTCTTGCTGGGTCTCTTGAGAAGCTGGTATCCGGGGGATCGAGAGAGCAAATCACGCTGCCAAGTCTGCTCTCTCCCTAGCTCCATCACCAGGTAGAGTTCAAGTTCAGAGGACCTCAGACCTGACCTTGAACATGTAGCAAAACTGTTTCGAGCAGACTGGGATGGCAAAATTAATAACAAATTACATGATATTGCCCCTCTACCTCTTTTTCAAGAAGATACGAAGTTGTTCAATGTCGAACCCAATTTGGACACTCCAAATGAAAAAATTCTTGTATAGATACTGTTGGAATCTTAACCGCAACGCTCTTTCATGCTAATTAACTCTTTGAAGTACTTTGCTTGGGTGATGGGGATTTTCTGCGTATAAGTATATTTATACTAGTAGAATACATGTATTAAATTCTGCTGGTTTTATAACAAGTTCAAGATAGCAAGTCAAACTCTGGTCGGAACGACCGTAGAGGTGCCAGGCTTGATGCTACAGATGGTCTGCCATTTGTTTCGGTCTTGGGTTGCATAGAGAAGGGTGGGGACGTCCATGTCGGTCCATTGTTTGACGTCGTCCATCCAGGATTTCCTTTGCCGTCCGCACTTCCTCAATCCCTCAACGGTTCCATGGAGCACTGTTTTTGCAAGGTTATCACGCCGTGTGGTATGGCCATACCATCTCACCTTCCTCCGCCTGAAAGTTGTTAGCAGGAGTCTTGTTTGCCAACCACTGACATGATCTGCTGCCAGACAGAATCATTGGTTTTGGGGTCTCTGCAAGAGATGTTCAGATCCTCCTGAGGCACTTCATCTCCAAATCCTGAATGCGGTGCCCTATCTCTGCTGTCAGTGTCCACGCCTCGCATCCGAACAACGCAATAGTAGAGCTTGACCTTCGTGTGAAGTCTGATTGTGTGGCTTCCTCACACTCTTACCAGCGTTGCTATAGAGGAAAGTGCAGTGGTGAGCTGGGTCTGGTTCATTGGGTGCTTGTGCCCTCTTTGTTGACGATGGCATCGATATATTTAAATGTCACTAACTCTTCCAGTGTTTCGCCGCGCATTTTAATACAGGTAGGTGTTGTGAACGAGTTGGTGTTCACAAGGATCTTCCTTTTCTCTGTGCTGACGTCCATGCCATATGCATTGGTATCTATCTCCAGTCTGGTGTTGAAGTTTTGGAGTTCTGTTTCACTGCGGCCTGTGAGGTTGATATCGCCCGCAAACCTGAGATTGCAGACTGGTCTCTCTCCTATTGTCACTGAATTCTTGAAGTGGAGGAGGGATTCCTGCATGATGTTTTCCAGGAAGACGTAAAAGAGCAGAGGAGGGAGGAGACACTCCTGACGCATTACCACAGTTGTCTGGAAGAACTAACTGCTCAAGCCCATGAGTACTGCACTGCTTGAGCTTGTACATGGCCTGAATGACCTGGACTAGGTCTTCATCGAAGTTGTATCTTCGCATGACGTGCCACAGACCACAGTGCCAAACTCGATCGAACGCCTTTTTGATATCGATGAAGTTGTGGAAGAGTTGTTGCTGGTGTTGTAGGTAGTTATTGATGAGCAGCCTGATGGTGAGTATCTGCTCTATGGTGCTTCCTCCCGATCTGAATTCTACCTGTTCCTCTACAAAAATGTATTCTGCCTTTGACCTCAGTCTGTTGAGGATAATGCCCACCATAACCTTTATTGGGTGGCTTAAGACGCTGATTGGTCATTGTTCACATATGCTTATACATATTCAAATGTGGCCTTTGATTTTTTTAAAATACTTCTGATATTCTTCATACGTAAGTGTATATGTGCTCATTTGTATGTTGATATGTAAATTTGTGTGTACAGCTATTTATGCATATGTATGTATATATTACCCCCCAAAAACCATCTTCTCAATGCTGTCACTTTATAAAACAAATGTTGAGGCCTTACAAACTAAAATAATACCGCTGACAGGCCCTTAAACAATAAACCTTTTTTCTTGCTGTGCCGCGCGTGTGTGTGTGTGTGTGTGTGTGTGTGTGTGTGTGTGTGTGTGTGTGTGTGTGTATGTCTGTGTGTGTGTGTGTGTGTTTCTGTCTGTCTGTCTGCCTGCCTGCCTGCCTGCCTGCCTGTCTGTATGTCATTCTGTTTGTCCATCCGTCCTCCTGTCCGCCCGCCTGTCCATCCGTCCTCCTGTCCGCCAGTTTGTCCGTCCGTCCGCCCGCGTGTCCGTCCGCCCGTCCGTCCGTCCGTCTGCAACTCTCTCTCTCTCTCTCTCTCTCTCTCTCTCTCTCTCTCTCTCTCTCTCTCTCTCTCTCTCTCTCTCTCTCTCCATACTTAGTAGCTACACAACCTGTTCCATGTCGAGTTGCGTCCCTTGTCGAAACGCTATGCAGCTGCTGTTGCGTGTGCACACTCCAAATGCGAACATGACAATTCCCGTCACACAAAGTGGAGTGGGGGGTAAGTGGGGTGGGGGGAGGGGGATGGGGGGGGGGGGGGGGGGGGCGATAGCGACCCATTAGTTGAAGCTCGGGAATTTTTCATTGACGAAACAAAGCTCTTACTGACCAAAGAAAAAAGAGAAAACAAATCATAAAGATCACTGGTAGGTGTAGGAATCACTGGTCTAGTGTGAGAGAAACGTTTTGGGCATGGCCCTTCTTCGGTGTGACAAACAGCAAGACTCAAGGTGGGACAAACAGCAAGACTGAAGGTGGGGCAAACAGCAAGACTGAAGGAGAATAAATAGGCGACAGTGTTTTCCACACTGAAGAAGGGCCACGCCCGAAACGTTTGCTCTGACACTAAACCAGGGATCCATACAGCTCCCAGTGATCTATTTCATCATTTTTGTTTTGTCTCCGGGAATCCGGCTGTCCATCATTAACCTAAAGCTCTCGCTGCTTTCAATGTAATGCTACCGCACCACTCGTTTCCCTTAATGCTACCGCACCACTCGTTTCCCTTAATGCTACCGCACCACTCGTTTCCCTTAATGCTACCGCACCACTCGTTTCCCTTAATGCTACCGCACCACTCGTTTCCCTTAATGCTACCGCACCACTCGTTTCCCTTAATGCTACCGCACCACTCGTTTCCCTTAATGCTACCGCACCACTCGTTTCCCTTAATGCTACCGCACCACTCGTTTCCCTTAATGCTACCGCACCACTCGTTTCCCTTAATGCTACCGCACCACTCGTTTCCCTTAATGCTACCGCACCACTCGTTTCCCTTAATGCTACCGCACCACTCGTTTTCCCTTAATGCTACCGCACCACTCGTTTCCCTTAATGCTACCGCACCACTCGTTTCCCTTAATGCTACCGCACCACTCGTTTCCCTTAATGCTACCGCACCACTCGTTTCCCTTAATGCTACCGCACCACTCGTTTCCCTTAATGCTACCGCACCACTCGTTTCCCTTAATGCTACCGCACCACTCGTTTCCCTTGACGGATTTTCGCAGATAGAGAAATCGTAGTTGTTTCAAATGGATGTGTCCAATTCATTGATGGATGCATTGGTTTCCTCTGTGTGAAAGTGGGAAGTGTTCCTTCCTTCGTTTCTTGGGGTGTTTGCTTGTTTGTGGCGCTTTTTTTTTTTGGGGGGGGGGGGTCTTCCATGGCGCTTGCGACAGTGGTGACATAGTGAATGATGATGATGATGACGATGATGATAGTGATGATGATGATGATTTTGAAGCTAAACGCATATCAAGATTCCAAAAAGGGAAATAGCCTGTAAGCATGACCATATTCCTGAGTGAAAGGATGACATTGATGTTAGTTACCTGCCCTTTAAAGAAAGAAAAAGAATGAAACACGAATGATTTAGATGAAAGTTGTCGATTTGAAAGGTACCGTAAATATATCAAAATGCATACGGAAAATGTGGATGTGGCATTGAGGGTGGAATATGTGAAGGAGAAAGCTTTATATCTACGGACGCTGCACTCCACTGGACATCAGCCTCGGCTGTGCCTGCGCACCCCGGCAGCCCCTTCCACGGCTAGGGGCGCCCCCAGCTGCCCTGAGGAAGCGGGCCCCGAAAGCCGGCAGCCAGGGGACACGGAGCGGCTGCGACCCTATGGAGCACTGCAGCAGTGCAGTTCAGCGACTTGAGGGAGGCACCCACCCATGACACTCAGCTCCGTCGGGGGAAACTTTCGTAGCCTCCAGGCCTGTGCAGTTGTGACGTCAGCGAGACTGCGCATTTACTGAAAGGACTGTCCTTGCCTTAAACTTAATTTTCTGGTACCAGTGGTTGTTGTTTATACTTATTTACACGGATGCGGATCTCTCTTGTGGTTTCTTACTGTTGTTATGGAGCATGCCTGTGTTGTTTGTGAAGACATTGCTGTAAAGGTGGCTTCTACTTGCTAAGAGACACTCGTCGCCCGCACATTTCCGACCGCAGTTGTCCTACTTGGTTATAGCGCCTCTGTCGTGTCACTTTTCACGTACGAAACGGAGCGCAGAGAGGGCATCTGTCTGGATAGGGATGCGCAGAAACAGCAGATTAGGGTCCACCTAGTGTGCGCGCTAATGTGACACGAATTCGAATGGAAAACTTGTCAGTACCGTGGCACATTCCTCCACCCAATAACCCACCGTGGCCGTTCGCGCGGGCGAGGTCACGTGGCATGGCTCTGCCCCCCCACCCCCCACCCCCCACCCCCCCCAGGCGCGATCTCGAACTGAACGAAAAGACCTGCCAATAAGGGAGCGCGTTTCCCGCGAAGCTCTGTGGCAAGAGCGGTAGAGCGCTGGACCGGCAGGCAGAGGGTGCGGGGTTCGAAACGGCTCGGATTCCAGAGTTACATCCTTGAGCAAAGATGCTTAATTCCGATTGCTTCTCCCCAGCCCCTGTCAAATGCAGTGGCAGAAAGACGGACACCTGGAGGTCAGTCCAGGTGTGGACCACCCCCCGAGAGTGTAAGGAAGATTATAGTGCCGAAACACTCGGCGACGGGGGCTCTTCCTCTGGAGACCGTCTGCTGCTTCGCTCAGTAGGGAGTTTCTAGCTACAACACTCGTCGCCCGCACAGTTCCGACCGCAGTTGTCCTACTTGGTTATAGCGCCTCTGTCGTGTCACTTTTCAAGTACGACATGGAGCGGAAACTTCACGGGAATGTTATGTATATGCAGTGTGACGTTATCTCAACTATCCAGGTCCGCTGATATTTATTCCCTCATTTCCCAGAAATGTACATGCACAATTGTATACGAGTGCAAGCAGGGATTCTTTCTCCCCTTTTTGTTGAAACCATCTATCTGACTTTATTTTCCATACTAACGAGTTTTTTAAAATAGTAATATTGAGAATGTTACTCAGTTTGAAGCATCTTACTCCACGCCACCCCAAATCCTCCATCCCCATCCTCGTCTTTCACCCCCACCTCGCCCCCACCCCTCTCAGCAGGAGGTTTAATCTGTATTCTCGGGTAGGATGTAGGTGACCGAGTTGTCAAGATTCCAGTGTCTCTCGTGTTTCTCGTGAACTCTCTCCCCCTCACCCTACCCCCCACCCCACCCCCTCCACGTGTCTGCAATGGGGAGCAACATAACTGACGTCCTCGAATGTGTCTGCATCGATAGTGACGGTGGTGCTTTGAAGCAAGACGTTTGATGCGAGGAACTATACTGATGTTTGCTGTAGTCCCTTGTCTGCCATGACTCTCTCTCTCTCTCTCTCTCTCTCTCTCTCTCTCTCTCTCTCTCTCTCTCTCTCTCTCTCTCTCTCTCTCTCTCACACACACACACACACACACACACACACACACACATTCTCCCTTACAAGCTCTCTTTCAAGCTTTCCTTTCTCAAGTTTTTCTCTCTCTCTCTCTCTCTCTCTCTCTCTCTCTCTCTCTCTCTCTCATATGCGCCTTTGCACCCGACTGAGACGGACGTGTATTGACAGAGCTCCTTGGTGGGTCAGCGGTTGGATTACCCTTTTGCTGTGTCTAAAAACCTTTGTGTTGTGAAACATCGCGCCATGATACATTACAGAATACTGTGAGTTGTGAATAACTTTAGCTCTCCATTTTCCGCAACGAATAGTTGACTTTTTGCTAAATAATTGAACTGAGTTTGTGTTCATTGGTTTACTCGCCATGGGAGTTGAGATCGAGCTGTGGCGAGCTCGTATCGGAACTTTCGCACCGCGTATGCGCTCTCGTCGCTCCCGCAACCGCGAATCCGAGTACGACCCTGAAGGCAAGTTTGATGTGTGGTTTTGGAAAACTCTTTGTTCTCTACTCCTCACCATTTTCCTCATCACCTTGGCGGGAGCTATGCTCAACCGAGGCTTTGTTTCAAGCCGCCATACTGTCGTGTCTGAGGGCTATCTCTACCCGTCCGAATTTGTATGCAGAAAAGAACCAAGCTCCACCTCTACACCTTATGAGTTTGACAGATCAAAGCTGCTTCTTTTGGCATCAGATGTGGAGGTCAACCCTGGGCCTGTCGAGAAAGAAGACTTGGACGCTTTTGGTGCGACAATGACAAATAGTTTTTTGGCTGCCCTTGCTAACGAGTCGCAGAAAATTAGGAATGATTTGGCTGCACTGACAGAGAAGGTCTCAAATATAGAGAATCAGGTAGCTGAAATCAAAAACAAGATGGTCTCTCATACCAAGGACATTGAGCAGCTGAAAAACAACCAGAGTGAACTGGCGGATGCGGTTAAAGACTTGGATGACAGATTAGAGACACAGGAGCAACGCAGTCGCCGCGACAACATTCTGCTGTACGGCGTGCCAGAAGAGGCGAACAATGAGGGCAGTCACGAAAAGTGCGAGGAGAAGTTCGTGCAGATCGTCAACAGCGTGCTACCGAACCCTCTGCAAGTGAGCGACATCACCAGGGCACACCGTGTTGGCAGGCGCACAGAGGGTAAAATTCGTCCACTGATCGCATGCGTGAAGCGCTCGGCCGACAAGATAGACATCCTCAAGAGAAGAAAGGACTTGAGAGTCAAGGGGATAGGAGTGTCGTCGGATCTGACTGTGCGGCAGCGAGAGGAATTACGCCAAGCTCAAGAGGAGGGATACTTTGCTTTCTTCAGGGGTGGAGTCCTTCACCGTGAGGAGCGACGCGTGCCACCTGACCGCAACCGTCCCGTGACGCGCTCCGCTGCTCGTGCTACTACGTTGGAAGGCGGCCGATCGGACAGATAGGATGAAGGCCGAGGCCCTGTCGCTGATCCGGATACATCTGGTCACACTGGTAATGTGCCCCGTAGTCAGACCGTTGCACTGACTGTGCCTTTTGTGTTGATTGTATGGAACATTGATGGTATTCTGTCGAAATTTGATGAACCAGAATTTTTCGAGATTCTCAATAAGTCATCCTTCTCATGTTTATGTGAAACCTTTGTAAGTTATCTGGATTTGTCCCACTCCTTGCCCAATCATGACTGTTACGTCTCGCCAGCCAGAAAGCTCTCTAGTCGAGGTAGAATGTCGGGGGGTGTTGTTTGTTTGATTCACCGATCCCTCGCAAAATATTTTAAGTTGGTGGACTGTAAGTTAGGGAATGTTCTGGTGTTCCGAGTGGGTAGGGAGCTGTTTGGTACTGATCGCGATGTACTGATGTTCAATGTGTATATCCCACCAATCGGTTCCCCACACTATGAAGGGCTAGATGATGCTAATGGAGTAGATGCCTTAGGTAAATGTATACTTGATGTTGTGGAAAGACATTGTGAATGCTCTATACTTCTGTGTGGCGATTTGAATGCACGAACAGGTCTCCTGAACACGGCAAATACTGATTGTCTGCAGGATATGTGCTGTAGTGTGCTCGAAGACACTCGTTCCTCATCTGATGAAACAGTCAACGAATTCGGTAAATCATTGCTTGATCTCTGTCTGGCATTTGATCTAATTATCCTCAATGGCCATGTTGATGCCGATAACTCTAATAAGTACACATTTGTGTCGACAGGTGGTTGTAGCGTCATTGATTACTGCATTGGTACTAGAGATGTTTTATTTAGCTGCAAGTCCTTCAAGATTGGTGAATCCGTGTTATCGAATCATATGTATTTAAAGTTGAGTTTCAAAGGTCAGGTACATGATTGCTCTAGAGTTGTGAAGTATTCTAAGGAAGACACTAAAATAATATGGAATAATAGATATACTGATGACTATAGAAATAATGTCATACACGGACTCGCTGAGATTAGTCAGGGACTGTACTGGAATGAATGTAACCTCGACGTGAACCTTGTTACGGAAAAGATAACGAAATGTTTGTTGGAGGCTGCTGACTTTCTGAAAAAACGTGTATGGCAAAGCAAGCGCACCTTCCAAAGTAGATGGTATGACAAGGAATGTACAGAAGCTAGAAAATCAGCCAGCAAGCAGCTGAGAAAATTTTTACACTCTAGGACTCTGGAAGAAAAGAAGGTTTATGTAAGAAGGCGGAATAATTACAAAGGCTTACTCCGAACAAAGAAACGCGATTTCAGAAGGATGTTTACGGATAACCTGAACATGAACATTGGTGATCCATCTGTATTTTGGAAGCAAATCAGATCCTTAAACTACAGATCCAGTGCACTCCCAGATATAGATCCTGAGGTGTGGGTAGAACACTTTCAAAATGTGTATAGGATACCAGAAAATGAGCAGACACCACAACTAATCTGTCATAGACCACTCTGTACTACTGATGACACAGTACTGAACTCTGATATAACAACTTCCGAGGTTGCCGAAGCTATCAGATCTCTCAGGACAAGCACAGCAGCGGGCATAGACGGTGTTCAGTCAGAGATGTTAAAGTGCACTGGACCTATCTTGTTACCACACTTGTTAAAGCTTTTCAATGCAATATTTAGTCAAGGCCGATTCCCATCTTCATGGTGCGAATCCTTAATTGTTCCGATTCATAAGAAAGGTCCTGTAAATATACCAGACAATTACAGAGGAATTTCCCTGTGCAGCACTTTAAGCAAAGTATTCCTGCATGTATTGAAAGTGAGGCTGCAGGCTTGGGCAGATGAAAACGAGCTCATTGGCGAAGAGCAGGCAGGGTGTAGAAGAGGATACTCCACTGTCGACAATGTATTCGTTCTTTCCAGCATTGTACAGAAGTATCTACAAAGGCACCAAAAAGTGTATGCTCTGTTTGTTGATTTTCAAAAAGCCTTTGACACCGTCAGTAGGGAAGCTCTGTGGAAGGTCTTGGAACTTTACGGAGTTCAGGGTAGAATGGGCGGCATGATCAAAGCAATGTACGATACTGTAAGATGCTGTGTAAGATGCCGGGAGGGGGTATCAGGTTCCTTCGATTGCTGCCGGGGCCTGAAGCAGGGCTGCAAATTGAGTCCTCTTCTATTTTCTTACCTAGTTTCCTGCCTCAGCAGGGAAATTATTGAAAAAGGGAAACATGGAATACAAATTGAACCCAATGGTGTTGAGCTGTTTTTGCTGCTTTTCGTGGATGACATTGTTCTTTTGTCTGACACGGTGCCTGGTCTGCAGAATCAGATAAACAGTCTAAAGATGGCATCAGACAGACTGGGACTAGTTGTAAATCCGAATAAGACAAAGGTGATGATATTTAGAAATGGTGGTCATGTCGCTGCACATGAAAAGTGGGTACTTGGAAAGGAGAAGCTGGAAGTGGTTTCACAGTACAAGTATCTCGGTATAACATTGTCTACAAGATTGTGCACGAATACCATCCTGTCAGACATTTCAGGTAGAGCCAAAGCAGGTTCTATTCAAATACTTAAGTCCCTACGCAAACTGAGCATTGTTACACCTGATTTACTTTTCAAAGTCTTTGATGTACAAATTCAGCCAATGTTGTTATATGGATCTGAGCTGTGGGGTCTGAACGACTGTAAACACATTGAAAATGTCCATCTGTTTGTATTAAAGTGGTTCCTAAATGTTGCTTCTAGAACCCCCAATGCAATGGTTTATGGAGACACTGGCAGATACCCACTGAGTATAAATGCTGCTTTGCGGACCATAAAGTACTGGTTAAAAATCATCAGGATGGACCAAGACAGATATCCATTCAAAGTCTATCGGATGATGTGCAACTCAGTTCATTGTAAAACTAATTGGGCTTCAAATGTCAAATCATTGCTGTGTAGGTACAATCTCGAGAGGGAATGGACTAGTCAAAACGTACATAATGAGACAGAGTTCCTCAGGAATATAAAGGAAAAAATGATAAGAGAATATGACAATGAATGGAGAAGCAGGGTGCAAGAAAGCAGCCGGTGCTCTTTCTATAGACGGTTTAAAACGGATCGAGTGCTTGAACCATATCTATATGCAGTTGATAAACGATTCTTCAGAGACCACTTGGTGAGATTCAGACTAGGAATTAGTGAATTGTTTGTACATAAGAACAGATACAAACCACAAATTCATTCAAATGTCTGTCCAATATGTATGGAGGAAGAGGAGGATGAACTGCATTTTCTGTTGTATTGCCCCGCCCTTTCAGTTTTAAGACAAAGATATATAACGCCATACTTACAATCCGATGTCCATGAAACCATCAAATATCTGTTCACAACTGATGAAATTCTGACAGTTCGAAATGTTTCAAAATTTTTACATTATTCCTTTAAGATAAGAGCAGAAGCATTGGATTTATCTGAGATGAATCAGCTCGTGTTCAGCGATTAGTTAAGATTGCCAGTAGAACCAATCGCTCGACCCACCGACGCATGTGTTTACAACATGTATTGACTGTTGTGCATTGTGGTGCTGTTAAAACGTTTGATAATGTACACCTTGCAATGGGCCGGAGGCCCCAGCAATAAAGTTTTCGTTCGTTCGTTCGTTCTCTCTCTCTCTCTCTCTCTCTCTCTGCTCCAGCAGCCAGCAGGCGTCGTTTTTTTGCCCGGCCCCAGGTCACGTGACTGATAAGCTATGAGCACGCGATACAGGTAGGTTGGCGACACTCGCCCTGCCGGCGTTAGCCAGCCCAGCTTGCTGCCTGCCCTCCTGTAGCCTCTCTGAGTCCCCCCTCTCTCTCTTATCCACTCGCCCCGCTATCGCACAGCCTGGTCCACAAGGCTTTTCCCGACGCCCCAGTCAGTTGAGAGTTGTCTCAGTCCCATTCGGCTGTTGGAATTCGTCCAGTTCGGAAAGGAACTCCCAGGTAGGCCGTGAA
>JAWQFJ010001833.1:224366-226866 GCA_034096865.1 Theodoxus fluviatilis | reverse complement strand
GATCCTGGAAGCAGCGGTCAGTTGATGAGCTCTGGACTGGCGCTTGCTTTACGCCATGTCTTTTCCTTGCTCGTAAAGTTGCTGTTGGTGAGGAGAAAGGCTGCTTTTCTCAGAGGGTTACGTAACGGAGCGAGGAAATGAAATGGAGCTCCTTTGTTGCTCCAGGAGTGAGCCTTGCGGAAAGTGAAAGCTTTTCACGTGACATCATAGCGTCTTGGCTGCCTAGTTGTTTTTCGCTGGCTGTGCATATTTCATGGTGCATGGTGTTTCCTTTTGATCTTTTTCTTTGCACAGTCATTTTGTGCAGTCTTCCGTGTTGAGGATTCTCTTCGAATTTCAGCTCACTGGACTGTGCTACTTCCATCCAAGGTCTCGGATTTCAGGGGCCAGGCTTGGATCGTTACAGTAGGAACGCGTCGATGCGTGCATGCTGGTGCCATGACAACCGGCTTGCTGGCATCTGCATATTCCGGATTGTACCGGTTGAGAACGACGCAGATGGTGTGCATAAAGAAAAACACAGTTATTTGTTGTCGTGGACTTTAACGCGAAAAAATCAGGAATGTGGCCTTCATCTGTTGCACCACTAACCGTTTCATACATTTTGTATAGACGACAGTAGATCACATTAGGAGCGAAGTAGCTATAGTTTTTGGTACATTGAAGCAGCCATGAAAGTACCTGTGGCTGTATTCAGCAGTCAGCAAGATAACTTTGACTACAGTCATCAGCCAGGAATGTAGCTTTGCCTAATCATTAGCTCTACCACCACACCTCTACAACCACACCTCTTCAACCAAAGCTCTACAACCACAGCTCTACAACCACACCTCTACCACCACACCACTACAACCACAGCTCTGCAACCACACCTCTACAACCTCTCCTCTACAACCACACCTCTACAACCACACCTCTTCAACCAAAGCTCTACAACCACAGCTCTTCAACCAAAGCTCTACAACCACAGCTCTACAACCACACATCTACCACCAGTCCTCTACAACCACAGCTCTGCAACCACACCTCTACAACCTCTCCTCTACAACCACACCTCTACAACCACGCCTCTTCAACCAAAGCTCTACAACCACAGCTCTTCAACCAAAGCTCTACAACCACAGCTCTGCAACCACACCTCTACCACCACTCCTCTACAACCACAGCTCTGCAACAACACCTCTACCACCACACCACTACAACCACAGCTCTGCAACCACACCTCTACCACCACAACACTACAACCACTCCTCTACAACCACAGCTCTGCAACCACACCTCTACCACCACACCTCTACCACCACTCCTCTACAACCACAGCTCTGCAACCACACCTCTACCACCACACCACTACAACCACAGCTCTTCAACCACACCTCTTCAACCACAGCTCTGCAACCACACCTCTACCACCACACCACTACAACCACAGCTCTGCAACCACGCTTCTACCACCACACTACTACAACCACAGCTCTGCAACCACACCTCTACCACCACACCACTACAACCACAGCTCTGCAACCACGCTTCTACCACCACACTACAACCACAGCTCTGCAACCACACCTCTACAACCACTCCTCTACAGCCACACCTCTACAACCACACCTCTTCAACCAAAGCTCTACAACCAAAGCTCTGCAACCCCACCTCTACCACCACTCCTCTTCAACCACACCACTACAACCAAAGCTCTGCAACCACACCTCTACCACCACACCACTACAACCACAGCTCTGCAACTACACCTCTACAACCACACCAGTACAACCACACCTTCCTGTCGGCGTATTGAGAACTCTGAGCTATGCAAACAATGATCATATTTGACAACGCAACGCCCTGTGCGTAACATATGCATAAAATGTGGACCAGCGTTTTGGGGTGTCGGAAGAACGTTTGCGTGCAACCTGCGTACCCGAGAGGAAGTCTGCGTGACACATATGACCAGTTATCGCAAAACCAGTTCTTATTCGGTGTGTGTGTGCATGCGTGCGTGCGCGCGCGCGCTTGTACATGCGTGCGTGCGTGCGTGTGTGTGTGCATGTGTGGTTCGGGGGGGGGGGGGGGGGTTGCGTTTCCTGATGAACTTGACATAAGTACGAACACTGTAGGATCAACATTGTAGAAGCTGTGCTTAGTTACAGACGTGTGGTGACGGCGGCAGTTTGGACCAAATACATAGCTACATAGTGGCTACTGGGCTCCGATGTGATTCTATTTGTATTCGTCTCATTTTTAACCAATGACCCATCTCACACTGGAACACATGGTAGACCATCCGATGTGATTCTATTTGTATTCGTCTCATTTTTAACCAATGACCCATCTCACACTGGAACACATGGTAGACCATCCGATGTGATTCTATTTGTATTCGTCTCATTTTTAACCAATGACCCATCTCACACTGGAACACATGGTAGACCAACTGATGCCGCTTGCTCGATGACTTCTCTTGGATAGAATGATATGGCCATCGCAGAGTGCGGGTTTA
>JAWQFJ010001833.1:204366-216866 GCA_034096865.1 Theodoxus fluviatilis | reverse complement strand
AGATCTCTTTCAGCGGGGGACTCCTGCAGACATTGCTCGTCAATCCTCTGTGGGAAGCACTTCCGTCAATTGTGCGCAAATGCCCGTGACGTTTTCCCGTTTCCCCCTGTTCCTGGCCCGGAAGGCGCGTTCTGGAAACGGAGACTTGGAGGACGCGAATGGCATCCAGCCTCTTTCCGTCTGTTCTGCATTTTGCGCTTCAGCGCACGACCCTTGTAGCATGAAAAAGATTTACATCAGTATCTCTATGGCCAGACTGAACCAGCTCGTCCTTCGCCATGGTGTTGACGATAATAGTCGTTGTGCAAGCGCATTTACTACGTCGCCCTGGTTGCCACAGCAGTTCAGTTCAGTTTAGTTCAGTCTCTTAACCCTGAGATGGGTTGTTGAGGCACCACTGATGACTTTCGGACAATCTTCCTCCATCGATCTCTATCCTTTGTGGCTCGCTGTGAGTCAGCAAAGGTCAAGCCTGTCCACTCTTTGATGTTGTCTTCCCACCTCTTTCTCTGCCTGCCTCTCCTTCTCCCACCTGGTACGGTACCTTGCAGGATGATCTTGGCCAGCCCACTGCCTCGTGACACGTGACCGTACCACTTCAGCTTTCTGCTTTTCACGATTGAGAGCAGGTCTTCGTACTGTCCAATTGCTCTCTTCCTCAATCGTGACATGGTCTTTATATGAGATGTTCAGAATCTTGCGGTAGCATCTCATTTCCAGGGCTTGTATCCGTCTCTGTAGTTTAGATGTGAGTGTCCAGGACTCGCATGCACACAAGAATACTGCTGAGATGGCCAGCGTGCGCATGAGCCTGATCATCGACGCGAGAGTGATCTTTCTGTCACGCCATGTTGGCTTCAACTTTGCCAATGCTGCTGTTGTTTGTGCTATCCTGGACAGTATCTCTGGTTTGGACCCTTCATCAGTCACGATAGATCCCAGGTATTTGAAGTTGTTCACAGCTTTCAGTTTTTGGCCCTTCACTTTGATTTCCATTTTGAAGCCCCGAGGATTGTTCGTCATCACCTTGGTCTTCTCGACGCTGATCTCCATGCCATATGCCTGTGAGGTCTTGTCCAGGTGCTCGACAAGACTAGTCAGCTCTTCTTCACTTCCTGATAATCCATCAATGTCATCAGAAAAACGTAAGTTGGTGATCTTTCTGCCACAGATGCTGATTGATCCTTCGTGGTCTACTAGGGCATCAGTCATTATCCTTTCGAGGAAGAGGTTGAAGAGTGTGGGGGAGAGTAGACAGCCCTGTCTGACTCCGACCGTTGTCCTGAACCATTCGCCTGTGGTACCATTGAACAGGACTGCGCTGGTCGCTCTGTCATAGAGATGTTCGACGACTTTGATGATCTTGGAGCTGATGTTGTAGCTTCTCATTGTGGCCCACAGCGCAGCATGCCCGACTCTGTCAAATGCTTTCTTAAAGTCTATAAAGACATGGTACATATCTTGTTGGTGTTGTAGATGTTTCTCACACAGGACTCTCAGATTGAAGATCTGTTCGGTGGTGCTCCTACCTGGTCTGAAACCTGCCTGCTCTTCAGCAATGATTTTCTCTGCCTGAGGTTTTAATCTGTTCAGCAGTACTTTCAGCATGACCTTGCTGGGATGGCTGATGAGGCTGATTGTGTGGTAGTTCTGGCACATTTGCAGGTTTCCTTTCTTGGGCAATGTAATCACTAGGGACTGTGTCCACGGGGTTGGCCAAACTCCCGTTTGCCAGATTTTATTGCAGATCTTTGTGAGTGCATCGATCATTGCGTCGCCTCCTGCCTGGATGAGTTCCCCTGGAATGTTGTCAACCCCAGCTGACTTCCCTTTCTTGAGGGACTTAACCGCTGTCTCCACCTCTTCTCGAAGAATTGTGTAGTTGTCTTCCTCGGTAGTCTGAGGACTGTTCAGTACTTCAGGATCTCCTCTGGTGTCATAGTTGTACAGCTCAGAGCAGTACTCAGTCCAGCGTTTCATGACGGAAAGTATGCCAGCGAGCATCCACAGTGTGAACGTAGGAGTGGTAAGCAATGACCAAGTCGATTTGAGACCACTGCAGTGCAGAACGGAGTTACTGACTCTCTCTCTCTCTCTCTCTCTCTCTCTCTCTCTCTCTCTCTCTCTCTCTCTCTCTCTCTCTCTCTCTCTCTCTCTCTCTTCTCTCTCTCTCTGTCTCTCTCTCTTTCTCTCTGTCTCTCTCTCTCTCTCTCTCTCTCTCTCTCTCTCTCTCTCTCTCTCTCTCTCTCTCTCTCTCTTCATCACCACCACCCCTCTCATTATTTTAATTTTATTCCCTTATTGCAGAAAACTAGTTCATCGTTGCCTACTGTAGGGACATGGTGAGGAATGGAGAGACGTGTTGAAAGACAGTATCCCCCGGCAGGTGGCGCTAGAGGCTCGAGTCTCAATGGCACTCCTCCACTGGTGTCTGGGTGTTGGCGTCCCTTGAGGAGATTAACGTCATTGCTTGCGGTTTCTCATGGTATTGACTGCCTGGTTTGGGAAGGGGTGTGAGAGTTAGTGGCACCGTTGACACCTGTCTGGGAGAGTCTTAATACGGGTACCACGATGCCTTGACATGGAGGGAGGAGCTCAGGTTTCGGTTTTTCCATGTGGAGTGGGAGAGTGAAGGGGGACAGGCAGGTGCCACACCTTCTCTTGCGGCGCCTTATGTCCTGGTCCGAGGAGAGTGATGCCGTGTCCCTGCAGCCACGACGTGGCAGCGGCACCCTGGCCGTGTCCCTGCAGCCACGACGTGGCAGCGGCACCCTGGCCGTGTCGGCGTGGGCAGAAAACCCAACGAACTTGTATGTGAAGGCTCTCGGTCCATAGCAAATACAAGCTTGAATTTAACCGTTTCCTTGCAGTATATGAATACTATAGCGCAATGTAGTACTTGACTGTCTTGCCAATGTGGACTGGGGGGGGGGGGGGGGATTGAGAGAGAGCTCTTGAGTGAGTGTGTGTGTGTGTGTGTGTGTGTGTGTGTGTGTGTGTGTGTGTGTGTGTGTGTGTGTGTGTGTGATAGAGAGAGAGAGAGAGAGAGAGACAGAGAGAGAGAGAGAGAGAGAGAGAGAACGAAAAGCTTGCAGGCCGTCAGCCCGGTACAAGGAACTCAGAATCCACGCCATTCATCAACTTCTCTCATTAGCATGGCTGTCTGTCTTCTGTTAATGCCGGATATAAGTAAGTGCTCACATATCTGCATATGTTTGTGTCATAATTTGCTAAACATAGAGTTAATCCGTTATGCCCAGACAATCCAAGGCAGAAATTCAAGTATTTGATCCTTAAGTCTTCGTAAGCTGAACATGTGAGCAGAAAGTGTATTTCAACTTGGACATAAAAGTGTACCAGATTCTCGGTATCGATATCGATGGACATATACAGTGTTCAAAAAAAGTAGGGGATATTGAGTTTGAAGCATAAAAATCAGATGAATCTTAGAAGGCAGGAATTATTTATTGATGGTCATGGATAGCTACCCCATTGCCCTACATTTTCACACCATTGACCTAGTTCCTGGATGCTCGTGCAAAAAAGTAAATTAACTCAAGGCAGTTTGGGGTCAATGCCCCATTTTCACACAAAGGTTTTCTGCGTCAAAAACACGTGCAAATCAAATAATTTGACTGTACTCACTCCTGGCAAGTGTGTTCTAGCCACACAGTCGGTCAAAACTTCAGTTGAAATCATGCAGCGGCTAAGAGAAGACCAAAGATGGGTCGGAGTCGGAATGCTACAGACTGGAAGTACACAGGTGAACGTGGCAAGACACCTTGGTGTTTCACAGTCTGTCATCAGCAGACTGTGGAACCGTTACCGAAATACCGGAGAAGTTGTCGACAGGCCTAGAAGTGGGCAACCAAGAATAACCACCCGTCGTCAAGACTTGATCATCACCAATCATGCTCAACGAAACAACAACCAAAGTGCTACCTGGTTGAGACAACACCTCCAACGGGTAGCAGGGGTTCAAGTCTCCGCCCAGACCATCCGAAACCGGTTGCACGACGCTCAGGTGAACGCCTTTAGACCGCGGAGAGTGTTGCCTCTCACACCACGCCATCGCCAAGCAAGAAGCGCCTGGTGCCTCATCCACCAACGATGGACCAGGCGCCAGTGGGGTGACGTGATGTTTTCGGACGAATCGAGGTTCGAGCTGGACTTCAACGATGGCCGGGTGCGGGTTTGGAGGCATCGTGGAGACCGTTATCATCAGGACAACATGATTGCTCACCACCGCTTTGGACGGGGCAGCGTTTTGATGTGGGGTGGCATCACCAGCACTGGCAGAACGCCCCTTCATGTGTGCCAGGGCAATGTCAATGGTGTCTACTACCGGGACAACATCATTGATCCACTTGTTGTGCCCTTTGCACGCCGCCATGGGCCGGGATTCATCTTGCAGGACGACAATTCCCCAGCTCATCGAGCAAATGTCGTCAGGAATCACCTGCAAAAACGGCAGATCAATTCCCTGCCATGGCCATCGATGTCCCCCGACCTGTCCCCTATTGAAAACCTGTGGGACTTTCTGGGGAGACGTGTCCGGGATGTCGTTCCAGCTCCCCAGAACCTTCAGCAGCTGGCCCTTGTCCTTCAGCAGGAATGGTCTGCAATTCCTCAAGCAACCATCAGGCAGCACATCAACAGCATGAGGAGGCGCTGCACAGCCTGTTTGAACGTTAACGGAGGCCCAACCCGTTATTAGAGACTTTCAGAACTTTTGTTAATTTTGAAATGTCACCCTGCTTTGAGGGGAAGCGTGTAAAAAGTCACGTGACTAATTTTGTTGTTGATTTTTGCTTTGAAAATGTTGTTAACATGCTGTTGCATCCATAATGAAATAAAGCAAGTCTCTGATTATAAACGGAATTTTGTTATAGTCTCATTTATATCAATATCCTCTACTTTTTTTGAACACTGTATATAAATCACTTATTCCAAACCGAAATCGAACGTAGATGTTCCTGAAGATTGGTTTGTCGAGATCGCACAGCTATTGCTCCAGACCATGATATGTTTTCAACATCTTGAACACAGAGACTCGAACTCTCTCAAGCAAGTCAATTCCACTGCTCAGTAAACTGTTGTACGAGACGTGCCTTGAGAGTAAAAAAATAAAATGTTCATTTGGAGCACCTTGATTGATTCACACATCCTCAAAACCATACCTAAACAAAAGGTTCTTTACTGTTCGTGACCAATAGTCGTTCGTTTCGATCATCTTCATCGTCATCCGATATATTTTTGGGGGTTGCCTTTAATAATTCATTTCCATAATTTCATCCAGTATCTTACTCATCTCATTTTAGCATTGATGTACACTGGGTATCGGCAAGTGTCGCCATAAATCATGAGATTTTGTGTTCGTATGGACACACCCAAGAAACCTTTCAACATGTATGTATGGATTTGTTTTCTATCTCGTTACATTTAGTTATTCCCCAGATTTATTCACCGTAAATTATTCCTGGTTGTATCTGGGCACCAAATGTCTTGGGCCACTTTTGGAGATGTATATCCCAGCCTTTTTAATGGCCTAATAGCTTGTATGGTGGCCGACTTCCCTTTCATTGCTAAACTTGTCAAAGCTACGTTAGAACTGAGCTTTGTCGATATTTTGTAGCTCAAGTAATTTTACGTATTCACCACTTCTATTTTTTCTCATGGCAGATGCCAAGGTTCATGAGCTGCTAAATGATCGCCAAGACGAAATACCATGACTTTTTATTTGCTCATGTTGATACACAATCCCACAGACTGAGCTGCCCTTTTCAAATTGTCTAATTCTGGAGACATTTAGGAGTATCTAACAACAAAACTAAGTCATCAGCAATCGTGAGAAGATAGACTGATTCGTCATTAGGAACCAACTGTATTCCGAGTTTGCCCACACTGATCACCCTTTAACCTCTCCGACTACTTAAGAAAAAGGGATCGGGGAGCATTTGCAGCCCTGTTTCACGCCTGAAGTACATTCAAAATAATCAGTGTACCCACCAGAGCAATTAACACATCTTTACACTGTACTGTACATAGACTGAAATTCTGAGCATTTTCATATTTACACCATTGCATTGTAAAATTGCATAGCACTTCTCTGTTGACGCTGTCAGCGGCTCTTCGAAAATCAAGAAACGCAGTATACAGTTTTTTCTTTATTCCAAGATATCTTTCAATAATACAATGTAGAATTAAAATGTTGTCCTTTGTGCTGTACCCTCCTCGAAAACGTGCTTGCTCTCCTCCAATCAGACTGTTCTCGTCTGTCCATCATTGTAATCTATAATTTATCAGATGTACAAAAAGTTTGCTCAGTGTGCTTGTCAAGGATATACATCTGTAGTTGCTTGGATTGTTTTTGTCTCTCTTTTTATGGATAACTGACTTCTGCCACTGAGTGGAAAAAGGCCTTTATCAAACATTGCATTAAACAACGAACGAGAGAGAGAGAGAGAGAGAGAGAGAGAGAGAGAGAGTGAGAGAGAGAGAGAGAGTGAGAGAGAGAGAGAGACAGAGAGAGAGAGAGAGAGAGAGAGAGAGAGGGGGGGGGGGGGGGGCACCAGATGCATCCAGATCTGGGGGTCAGAAGGGAGAGTGTTGCCAAGAAGAAAAGCTACGGTGCTCCCGCCGACCCTCGACATCGTGTCCTCAAACAGCATGTTTGCCCTGCATCCGCTTGGTGCTCTCCATACCTCGCCACCAGCGCCTGACAAAACGGAGAGGTCCATTTGCAACCACTGCAGAATGCCCTGGCCTCTGGAGGAGGCTTGGCCCGTGATACAGGGTTCTTTCCCATGTAAAAACACGCCAAGCGTTGCTAGTGAGCCTTGTGCCAACACAACTTGTTTTCAGAACCGACTGCAAACGTGTAGCAGGAGAAAACAATACACGCGTTTATCGAGTTGTCAAGAAGAAGCGAAAGATGTCGGAGAGCAGCGGGCAGATAGGCTGACGGACGGCCGTGCCCAGTAGCGGATGCAGAGACTGTGGAAAGCCAGTCAAGTGAATGTCGTTTGCAGTAGCACGAAGGGAGGGTCTGCAGTGTCTTCAGCGGGAGAAAAGATTATCCACGTGATTCATGAGCTTTTTCGGATTCAGGCAACGAGCGAATGCAATTTCTCGCTAATTAGTGCGATGAACAATGGAAGATGGTTTGGATGTGAAAAGCACACAAAATGAAACGATTGTAACGAAAGCCCTCACGTTGATTACTCAGCAGGGCAAAGTATATGGAATGAATGTAAAAGGCCATTCTTTGCTTACCCACGTCGTTGAATATAATTGAAATAACTCGCCGAAAGTCGAATTTTCTTTGCTGCTTTAATGCACTGAAAGCATAACTTGCTCTGCTGTGGTGTCAAGCTATCAATTACAGGAAGGATTCGTGCAGATTCTTTACAAGGGCGATGCATTTCTTAGTTTTGCTTTGTCGGATGGAGTACGCGACATGCAGTTTTATTCTGCACAGACCTGCTTTCACCATATCAACTCAACTTTATTGAGCACTTCTTGAAGCTTGTCAATCAGTCAGGCGGTATGATCGAGGTCGTTCAGTTTTTATTGAAAGCACCTTATTTTCGTCAACGTTTCCCGCATGCGTTCGGCCTTGAGGGACCCTTAAACGTACGTTCAAATGGTAGCCAGCTGGATGTAGGTTTTAGCAGGCAGACACGGAAACGGTGCCTGCTGTGACTTTATTGCTGAGCGTTGTGATCACTTGAGGCTCAGCACGCCTTATCGGGTTTCCCTGTCTCCTTGAAGTGGGGTCTGTGCATGTGTGGCGCATTTGCCAGCGCAAACCACTTTGGCTTAAGTGGAGTAAATTCCACTATGACCTTTTGCACGCCACCAAGAAAGTGCTTTTATCATGGTTCGAAGCACAGACCTTATATGAACGTGTCATTTTTTGTGGTATCACCTATAGAACTGGTTTGCCCGCGACATTACAATCCAGAAAGAACTGCCTTGCCCTCTCTAGCGTGCCTTCGCCTTTCCTGGCGTTGCCCTCAGGTTGCCATGGCGACTTTCCCTCGCCTTGCTCTGTAGGTTGCCATGGCGACTTTCCCTCGCGTTGCTCTGTAGGTTGCCATGGCGACTTTTCCTCGCGTTGCTCTGTAGGTTGCCATGGCGACCTTCCCTCGCGTTGCTCTGTAGGTTGTGGCTTTGGAAACCTGTGACGCGTGGCAGTGCCCCATGGTCCGTGTCGTCTTTCATGAGTCGTCAGCCTTGGCAGTGTCACACGTCGTCAGCCTTGACAGCGTCACACGTCGTCAGCCTTGGCAGTGTCACACGTCGTCAGCCTTGGCAGTGTCACTAGTCGTCAGCCTTGGTAGTGTCACACGTCGTCAGCCTTGGCAGTGTCACACGTCGTCAGCCTTGGTAGTGTCACACGTCGTCAGCCTTGGTAGTGTCACACGTCGTCAGCCTTGGCAGTGTCACACGTCGTCAGCCTTGACAGTGTCACACGTCGTCAGTCTTGGTAGTGTCACACGTCGTCAGCCTTGGCAGTGTCACACGTCGTCAGCCTTGGCAGTGTCACACGTCGTCAGCCTTGGTAGTGTCACTCGTCGTCAGCCTTGGCAGTGTCACACTTCGTCAGCCTTGGCAGTGTCACACGTCGTCAGCCTTGGTAATGTCACACGTCGTCAGCCTTGACAGCGTCAGCCTTGGCAGCGTCAGCCTTGGCAGTGTCACACGTCGTCAGCCTTGGTAGTGTCAGCCTTGGCAGTGTCACATGCGTCGATGAAGACCCACCAGGACGTCTTGGGTTTACCCGCCGTCTGGTCGCCGTGGACACAATGCCAGCGTGTCGCGTGCTGTGAAGACCTCGCGTTTCTAGTTCTCCAAACAAATCATTGATACGGTTGCTGTATCTTTATACACATACGTGATATATTGCTGTTGAAGGGAATTGCTTAGCTTGCACCTATGGTACTGACTATGCACTATTCCCAAGGCGTAGACCACTTCTCGTTGATTTTGTTGATTTAATTCAACTGGTAATTGCTTCTCTTTTCAGCGCAGTTAATTAAATCTTACGCTTCGGTTCTTTATTAGCATGCACACAAAACAGCCTTTGATGCGTTCTCGTCACACGTATGTGAGAACTGCGTCGCAAATGTTGCTTCATGTCGACACACCGCTCAGTGCCCAAGTAGGCCTACTTGAATGTGCAAAAATACGAATGAAATGGTGCTGCAAGAATCGACCCGGGGGTTTAGGGATACCGAGTCATCCATGCACACGTTCCCCCTGTGGGTTGGGAGTCAGAATAGACCCACCTCGTCTCCCTACGCGATTCGTAAGAGGTGAATAAATAGGGACATCGTGACTTGACTTGCGCATATATTCTAGTGATTCTCGTGCTTAATGGCCTTACATAGCCTACAGAGGCTGATATGTCGTAAAACTCCGTCCGTCCGTCAGTCCATGCGCGAGTTGTCCCTCGTCAAGAAAACGCTTTTGTTACTATGGCGCCCATATTGCGCAGGGAATCCGACACAGCCAGACACGAGACCGTTGCCACGTAGTCAAACAAAGAGGTAAAGGGCCGGTGTCAGACTATAATTCTTGAACAACAAGAGGAGGGTGACCAATGAAGTCTGGCGGTACTTCGTAGTCTAGGTCTGACTAGGCCCGAAGAAGGAGCTTGGTTCCGAAAGCTTGCCTTGACTACGAAGTACCGCCAGACTTATTTGGTCACACTCCTCTTTTTGTTCATTGACACGTGGGACACGGTGAAGTGCAAGTCTTGCTCCCTTCAAGTGCTAGGTGCGACCCTCTCCACCTGAACTGGATACCTCACTGGGAGCTACGTCTGTCTGACCATGCGTTTTCAGTCACTAAATCACGTCAACTTCTCGAGAGCTGAACACGTCCTCTGATCGTTTGAGAGAGGCCAGCCCATGCCAGAGAGACCCATTGGGTGGCAGTGTAGATTTATTAAGATAACGTCTGCAAAATGTCACGATAAAACTTATTTCCGTATAGGTATTAAAAAAACATACTAAAAATGAGTAGTTCACAGGTGAAAGTGCATGTATATTAAGTTAAACGACAAGTCTAGCAGATACCGTACTTTTTCAAGTCGAAAGCATGCTTTATTAAGAAGGTTCACACGGCATATCGCAGAATTTTGCACACGGGCACTGCTGAATTTAGTCAAGGACAACGAAATTTTTACTTAGAAGTGGGAGAAATCATATCGTGCTCTGATACTGACGTAGATCTATGACCATTTGTGACTCTCCATCGCTAAATGAGTCGGTTGCGCAGTCGAGTCATTTCGCGCAAACCGCCCACAAAGGAGGTGGGGGTTGTAGTGGTCGACTTCGAGATTTGGAGGTTTTTTGCTTCTCTAGTCCCTTCTTCATTGTATGAGTAAGTTTCGTGTTTGAAATCAACATGTAAGAGTATGCTTTATGCTGTTTTTTGGGGTGTGGTGGTAAATCATTTACAAAAAAACGTCCGCGAACCGATCGTCAAGATCAAGCATTTTCTCAAAGTTTCGTAGCCACCACTGCAACAGATCGACGGGGGAATACCCTATATAGGCTGCCAACCAAAGCCAAAAACCACTGCTTCATTTCTGTGGCAAATTGCATAAGTCTAGAATAAGGGTTGCTAGGGAAAAAGGGGGAATAATGTATATAAACTTAAAACGCGTTTTTCTCAAAAAACGTCTTTTTAGCGTGTCGATCTTCAAAGTCATGTGAAATCGTGTAGTGTAGTCATATGTTCATGATTATTGCACCATTGAGAAGCTTGTTGTGTGCTCTTTTTGAAAACATACAGATATCAAAATGTTCAAAATCCAACGAGTGACTCATTTTGTGATGGAGGTCACTCATATTTGCACCTACACTTGCACCTATATTTGCACCTACAGTACACTGTGCATAGCCACAGCTGCTCTCCCGCTGCCGTCCTGCATTGTTACATCTGCACCCTCTACCCTGTCCTCTACAGTTGTCATTGATTTCTGCACCCTCTACCCTGTCCTCTACAGTTGTCATTGATTTCTGCACCCTCTACCCTGTCCTCTACAGTTGTCATTGATTTCTGCACCCTCTACCCTGTCCTCTACCCTGTCCTCTACAGTTGTCATTGATTTCTGCACCCTCTACCCTGTCCTCTACAGTTGTCATTGATTTCTGCACCCTCTACCCTGTCCTCTACAGTTGTCATTGATTTCTGCACCCTCTACCCTGTCCTCTACCCTGTCCTCTACAGTTGTCATTGATTTCTGCACCCTCTACCCTGTCCTCTACAGTTGTCATTGATTTCTGCACCCTCTACCCTGTCCTCTACCCTGTCCTCTACAGTTGTCATTGATTTCTGCACCCTCTACCCTGTCCTCTACAGTTGTCATTGATTTCTGCACCCTCTACCCTGTCCTCTACAGTTGTCATTGATTTCTGCACCCTCTACCCTGTCCTCTACCCTGTCCTCTACAGTTGTCATTGATTTCTGCACCCTCTACCCTGTCCTCTACAGTTGTCATTGATTTCTGCATCCTCTACCCTGTCCTCTACAGTTGTCATTGATTTCTGCACCCTCTACCCTGTCCTCTACAGTTGTCATTGATTTCTGCACCCTCTACCCTGTCCTCTACCCTGTCCTCTACCCTGTCCTCTATCCTGTCCTCTACCCTGTCCTCTACCCTGTCCTCTACCCTGTCCTCTACCCTGTCCTCTACCCTGTCCTCTACAGTTGTCATTGATTTCTGCATCCTCTACCCTGTCCTCTACAGTTGTCATTGATTTCTGCATCCTCTACCCTGTCCTCTACAGTTGTCATTGATTTCTGCACCCTCTACCCTGTCCTCTACAGTTGTCATTGATTTCTGCACCCTCTACCCTGTCCTCTACATTTGTCATTGATTTCTGCACCCTACGTATGATGCTGTTTTTTAATAGAAGACTGCTTCTGCAGTTCATATGTATTTCATACTTACGTGCTTATCTCCTAGCTTGCCTACACTGCATCTACGTTGTTGCCTACACTTCTCCCGTCCACGTCGTTGACTGCTTTGTATTAGTTCCGCTCCGAACTATATTCTCTACCTCCACTATCGTGTACACTGGTGATTCTAACGCCCCTACGCCTCCTGCCAACGCTGGAAGCTACGTTCTCTTTACCTCAACGACACAGAACCGAAGTTTGTGTTAGAGCGCTTGGCGCTGGAAAGCCTTTTATTGCGTGGAAACCCTGGCATCTGGGCATCGTGACCTCTGGGATGACCTCTGGGATGCGTGCCGTGTCCACGTGGATGCAGCGTTGGCCATCTCCCCTAGGGTTGAAACAACTGGCACCGTGTAGGGTGACCAACACCAAACCTTCACAAAAACTGGACGTGTAGGGTGACCAACACCAAACCTTCACAAACACTGGACGTGTAGGGTGACCAACACCAAACCTTCACAAAAACTGGACGTGTAGGGTGACCACAAACCTTCACAAAAACTGGACGAAGAAATTTTTTCATG
>JAWQFJ010001833.1:199366-201866 GCA_034096865.1 Theodoxus fluviatilis | reverse complement strand
CTCTCACAGGTACACATACACTGTCACGTACACACAGGCATGAACATACTCACTGGCACAAACACACATGTTGATAAAACGCATGATATTAGAGTGTATCAGAGTACATCAAATGCATCAAATGATATTTTGCTTTTGTTTTTAAACCACGCTAACATTTGACATCCTCCATTACTGAGACTCTGTGCTGCCAATGCACGAGTCTATCAGTTAGTGAGTGCCTTCCTGCCCCTGCCCTAAACTCCATGCGGTCCTTGTGCAGGAAGGACAAGCGCGTGTACCGCATCAGCCCCGATTTCCAGTTCCGAGTGGTGGCCAGGAGCTGCGACCTCCTGGAGCAGGGGCTCAAGCGTTATAGGCGTCGCATCCTGCTAGAGTCCATGGAGGACATGTACGACAACCTGCAGAACGCCGAGGGCACAAACCTGCAGGCACCCCGAGACCGCTACACCAGCGACCTCTTCCGCCGGGCTCCCGAGGTCAACTTGATCAACGTCAAAGTGCGCAAGCCCTGCGCCTTCCTCCCCACCGTGCACTCGGATGAATCCTGTGAGTGGCCCTGCTGTCTTTGGCGCGGAGAAAACCCTTCTGTAGGCAAACCTCCTGTTTCTGTTGCTTGGAACTCCCTTGGTGCAACCTTGTTTCCATGTTAAATGAGCACACGTCTTGGCTCTTTGCATTTGAGACGCTTCAAGTTTTTGAAAATGTCTCTTCGTGCTGCCTTAGAGATTGGCCTATTTTTTCGATGACTTTTTTGGCTCGAGTGTGTGCCTATGTAAGACTACTTGGCTTTTCTGTCTGCTTCTCTCTCTCTCTCTCTCTCTCTGTCTCTCTCTCTCTCTCTCTCTCTCTCTCTCTCTCTCTCTCTCTCTCTCTGTACGTTCCTTTTTGTTTCTCCTGTCTAATAATGTTCGATTCTCACCAGGTAATAGGTAGACTTTCGCAGTGTCACCGTGGTTGATTGCTGACACAGTAGCCTACCTGGCCTTCCAGCTGGTCACCCTGACCGTAGACAGCTGGGGCTGTGACGTGTCCCTCCCTGCCCACCCTGGCTGTGCCCTCCTGAGTCGAGGGAACTGGCGAGCTTGCTGGCTGGCTGGCTGGCTGGCGAACTTGCTGGCTGGCTGGCGAACTTGCTGGCTGGCTGGTCATCTGTCTCCCCTCTCCAACTCCCATGTTTTTGTTTCGTGTGTAAGCATCCTCTCTATGTGTACATGCCTATGCACTTCTGACCTTCTCACTCTCTGACAGTTCAGTTCGTCATACTACTTGATTGTCTGTCTGCCTGCCTGCCTGCCTGTCTGCCTAGGACAGGCCTCTCTCTCTCTCTCTCTCTCTCTCTCTCTCTCTCTCTCTCTCTCTCTCTCTCTCTCTCTCTCTCTCTCGGGCACTCCTGCGCTGCGGCTTATCAAGTGCAGCCACGCTCACGCCAGCTCCGCTGATTTTGACAAGAAGTACAGCGCTATGCCAGTCGCCGGTCTACCAGCTGCTGCAGAAGCGTCGCTGTCGTCCCTGCTTGCAACTCAAGAACTGTCATCTTGGAAAGTCGTCGGGGAAGCGGGTAACACCACCGTCGTTTTGAGGTTCGGGCAGCGCGACGGTCAGCCATTACCTGCAAGCCAAACCATGCGAGGAACGTGGCGACGAAAGCCTCCGTCCCAGCAGCGACGGGACCAGCGGCGAGCAGAAAATCACCGAGGCAAGGGTGAGGGAGATGTTTTTCAAACCGTTTCGCTTAATACTGCTGTAGTTGAATCCGGCGCGAATTTGGATTTTGAACGTGATGATGCATGCAATGCACGTGCTCCAGCGTCACCACCTCAGACAGCCACGGCGCCCTTGACCTTTGACCTCACCGGAGGGCAAACCAGCTTGACAACACAAGAAGCAACCAGTCACCTGTCTCTAGCAACTGCAGCTGAACACCAAGGCATCATCATCAACACCATCAACTCTGAGATCGCGGCCCCAACACCTTCAACCCAAGAAGAGATCGCAGTAGGATTTGGATTTGGTGAAGAGGTCCTCAGACAAATTATGGAACGGCTGGCCAACCGACAGAACAGAACAGATATTAGAAAAGAAAGTGCTGCTGCCATTTCTTTCCGAGCCATTCCAGATAAGGATCCCCCTACACTGCACAGGATGTCTATGCCATCGACAGCTTCTGGTCCCTGCGGCAAGGCTCATTTCAGCAATCCGAAGAAGGCTCCATCCCCTGAAGACTCGAAGATTGCTCCTGTCCCTGGGGGTCCACGACCCACATCGAGACTCCGCGCCAGGGACGGTGACGACGCAGACCGACCACGTGGGCGGAGCGTGCGAGCAGGGAGAAAACAGCAATCCGCACGAACTGCTCCTTAGTATCGTGTCGAAGGCATGAACTACCCGTTGTTTACCATTTGCGGACATTCCATTACTGGTTCCCAGTGCTGTTGATGTTAACCTATCGATTGTTCCTCGCGTTTAATTCTTCACATTGTACTAGGCCGGACTGGCC
>JAWQFJ010001833.1:186866-189366 GCA_034096865.1 Theodoxus fluviatilis | reverse complement strand
TATTCTCTTCTCTCCCTTTTGTCCCCCCGTTTTTTCCACCTTAAAAAAAAAACTTTTCTCCTGGCCTCACATCCCTTTTCCTCTCTTTTCCTCTTCCCTCTGCTCACCTCCTCCCTGCTGCAAGTTTTGCCGCAATGGATGTGCGAGAGTATGCGTGGGTAGCTCGATCCAAAAACATATGAGTTATTTTCTCCATAGCCGTTAGCGAGCGTCACCTGGCCACCCGTTTAAACCCACACGGTAGTGTTTCGGGGTAGCGTCGCCTGGCCACCCGTTTAAACCCACACGGTAGTGTTTCGGGGTAGCGTCGCCTCGCTAACGGCGCTGCGGAGATTTGAAAAAAATTCGGGAAGCGTAGCGTTGGCGGCGGGTGCTTGAATCGTTGCTGCATTCGTAACGAGCTTGGGGAGTTTTGCTCCTGTTGAAGGAGTGAAGAAAGTTTTTCTTCCAATACAACCTCTGTAGGCTATTTGAGGCCAGTGACTAAGGAAATTACTCAAGCTAGTTACTCCGCCAAGGAGGTTATTTTTTTTTTACCCTATGTGTGTTAGTTAATTGACTAGTTAGTTGGTTATTTAACAAAATAACTTTTTAAAATGTGAAAGGGATCCTGATGGAATTTGGTGAAAGGTCAGTGTTTTACCCAAGAATGGATCCAATACATTTGGGGGGCTTTTTGTTATCTCGTTTTGGAATTACGACCAAAAAGTGAAATTTGGAATTACGACCAAAAAGTGACATTTTATCGCTAATCACGAAGTTGTTGACGTCAAACTATTTTTGATGGCGCCGACGCGTGCGTTCCGCATTCCGAGACCGCTAGCAGGCGCTATAATGAACCAAACTTCGTAGCGTAAAACCTGGCTAGCAGAACATCCTGTCTGAATTACATCCTGCTGGCAATGCTCCTCTCGGGAGTTTCTTTCTTCCAGCCGATGGACGAGAAATGGTGGCTTCGGTGGCGGAGGGCTGCCCTCTCAGAGTGCTCTCCACTTGAATTAAGAAGTCTCGATTTTCGTTGATAATTCCCTTTCACGAATCGCGATGGGAAGCGCGATGGGTCTGTTCTTATCCCAGCATCAGAGGACGCCATCCACCCGCACTGCCGGCTCAACCTGTGAAGCTGTTGAATCTTTGGATTCGTTTTTAAATCAAGAGGCTTGTTCAGGAGTAGGAAGCGCTGCATGAGCGCTTCATGTTGGCAATTGAGCGCTCTGTGCCTCTCGTGAACACCTACAGATTTAGTGCAGCGCTTCACTTGTTAAAGGGGAGGTAAATCTTCTGCGCCCCACGCTCAGTTGCTAGACGATAAGAAAGTGTTTTCTTTGCCACATACATCGTTTATGCACGTTTAAATGTATTCTGCATGAATAAAGTTCACTACTGTGTCATCCTTATTTGCCATTACTCGCGCATACAGAGCGTTTGGGGCAAATAAAGCCCGTTCAGTCCCAAAATGATGTTTCTGAGGGTTATTTTACGCATCGATGATCAGTGCGGGATCGAAGACGCCATTTTGAAAATCGTGTGAATCACCTCGGATCTGTGATGCACAGCCCTGCACAGCGCTGAGTGAATCACGCCCCAAAATTGTTGTTCAGGAGTGAAACACGTGCAGCGCCGTGCAGCGCTTCGCAGCGCTGCGCCTCCTGAACAAGCGTTTTATGAAATTGTCCCTACGAAACACAAAGCATGTTAAAACTGAAACTAGATTTCATTGCGAAAATGGAAACATGGCTGACAAAGACGGCGAAAGTCGCCAGAACAGTTTTGGAGTGAACGTCCAACATGAAAACCCCAAAGGACTTCACGATGACTTTTCACCTCCTCCAAGGAGGTTATGTTTCCCCCTCCTCTAAGGAGGTTATGTTTCCCCCTCCTCCAAGGAGGTTATGTTTCCCCCTCCTCCAAGGAGGTTATGTTTCCCCCTCCTCTAAGGAGGTTATGTTTCCCCCTCCTCCAAGGAGGTTATGTTTCCCCCTCCTCCAAGGAGGTTATGTTTCCCCCTCCTCCAAGGAGGTTATGTTTCCCCCTCCTCCAAGGAGGTTATGTTTCCCCCTCCTCTAAGGAGGTTATGTTTTCCCCTCCTCCAAGGAGGTTATGTTTCCCCATCCTCCAAGGAGGTTATGTTTCCCCATCCTCCAAGGAGGTTATGTTTCCCCATCCTCCAAGGAGGTTATGTTTCCCCCTCCTCCAAGGAGGTTATGTTTTCCCCTCCTCCAAGGAGGTTATGTTTCCCCCTCCTCCAAGGAGGTTATGTTTCCCCCTCCTCCAAGGAGGTTATGTTTCCCCCTCCTCCAAGGAGGTTATGTTTCCCCCTCCTCCAAGGAGGTTATGTTCCCCCTCCTCCAAGGAGGTTATGTTTCCCCCTCCTCCAAGGAGGTTATGTTTCCCCCTCCTCCAAGGAGGTTATGTTTCCCCCTCCTCCAAGGAGGTTATGTTTCCCCCTCCTCCAAGGAGGTTATGTTTCCCCCTCCTCCAAGGAGGTTATGTTTCCTCC
>JAWQFJ010001833.1:174366-181866 GCA_034096865.1 Theodoxus fluviatilis | reverse complement strand
GGGGCGAGCACAGCCGACACAGACTGTGGACAGCATACGTAGGGGCGAGCACAGCCGATACAGACTGTGGACAGCATACGTAGGGGCGAGCACAGCCGATACAGACTGTGGACAGCATACGTAGGGGCGAGCACAGCCGACACAGACTGTGGACAGCATACGTAGGGGCGAGCACAGCCGACACAGACTGTGGACAGCATACGTAGGGGCGAGCACAGCCGACACAGACTGTGGACAGCATACGTAGGGGCGAGCACAGCCGACACAGTATGTGGACAGCATACGTAGGGGCGAGCACAGCCGACACAGACTGTGGACAGCATACGTAGGGGCGAGCACAGCCGACACAGTATGCGGACAGCATACGTAGGGGCGAGCACAGCCGATGATGAGACGAGAGAAATGGCAAATTGATACCACGACCTTTCACTTCTCCAAATTGAGCCAAATAGGTTCCGATAATAATAATGCCCCATATCCATGTAGATGGATGTATGGATGGATGGACGGACGGACGGACGGATGGACGGACGGATGGACGGACGGACGGATGGACGGACGGACGGACGGACGGACGGACTGACGGATGGACGGACTGACGGACGGACGGACGGACGGACGGACGGAAGGACGGGCTGACGGACGGACAGACGGACGGACTGACGGACTGAAGGACGGACGGACGGACGGACGGACGGACTGACGGACGGACGGACTGACGGACGGACGGACGGACGGAGGGAGGGAGGGACAGACCGACGGACGAGCACTACATGTATATCAGCTCTCACATGCCATGTACGATCACATGACAGCCCAATGCACTGGTGTTAGTTGGAGTAAGAGCAAGTTAAAGGAAAAGCACTAAGTTGTTGTTGTTGTCGTCTGAAACAAAACCGCAATGAACATAAATTTAGACTGCACGTTTTGTTTTGAAAAATATCTCGTCATTTTTTAATAAATAGAAAAGTGAAACTTTGTGTTGCAAACCAAATTCTGAGCCCGCTTTTGCCACTGAGCGAGAGGAGACAGTACCTTGACTTGGATTTTGTGACGTAATACGTCACTAGTACGTCAAAAGCACTCCCAACTTGGCACGTTTCCCTTCAGACTCCATGGACTTTCTCAGGCCGGTCACATTAGTGACCTCGTCCGAGGAGAGGGGTGCGGGAAAGAAAGCGAATATTCGGGAGGAAGAAAAAAAAAGTAAAAATGGTGCACAGAGGCGCTATTTGCAGGATTTTGTCCAAAACTTTACAATTGCAGCAGTCCGCAAGATGGTTGAGAGTGAGTCTTTCCATCATTCAGCGCCTCACGCTCAACTGTCTGGCAACTTCTCTTTGAGAAACCCCATCCTGGGCCCAACCCAGGGCTCTGCCACGATCAAAAGTCGTCAGCTTTCTTCTTGCGACCATGTCTTTTTCTGCAGTGGTTTGGTAACATTTTCGTTTCCCTTTTTATCCAACTACCTTTGAAAACTGTTCATGGGACATTGGTCGGGCACGTGCAATATGTTTTTTTATTTTAACATCCTTGTGTTACAAATGTAACGGGTCAGCGATTTGCATGCTTTTTCCCCAAAACGGCTTCGTTGTACCGCACGTGAACGCTTTTTCAACAAAGGGTAACGCGCTAAAGGCTCCTTCACACTGCATAATAATGTCATACGCAACCACTGTCAAGCTTTTGTCTGGTAATTCCTTTTTATCAGTTAGCATTGCAACAAATCTCAAACACCACCAGACAGTCCCTTTCATGAAACCCAAAAGGGAAGAGAAAGAGAGGTAGACCTCGCAACAGTTGGCGCCGAGACCTGGACGCCGATGTCAAGAGAACAGGCCACTCCTGGGGACAGTTGGAGAAGATTGCTCAGGACCGGGATGGCTGGAGAACCCTTGTTTGCGACCTATGCCCCAGGAGGGATCAAAGGCGTAAGTAAGTAAGTAAGTACTGCAACAAATTGTAACTTCATATAATTTCAAGAGTGACCCTTAACTTATTGTGACTAGTGTAGTTCTGATACTATTTCGCACAAAACTCATAAATTACGCTTGTTGAGGCAATAAACAGGCGTTTATTCGATAAAATAAAATGTTTGTGTTGAAATGGAAATAAGTTTTGACATCTGAATGATTTCTGTAAAAAGTGGAAAAATTAGTATCCGGAGCTAACTATTTTTGGCGCAATGCTGTAATGCGAAGGGTCAAGTCTATTACGCATTCATTGCGAACTGCGCCAGAGTCACCACTGACTCGGGTTCACAGAACGCGGTTTGAGCACTCGTCAATGGGTGGAAAAGTCGCTACTTAAAAAAGACCACCGTTACCTTTACCTTTAGTGGTATTCCACATTAGGCATGTGACAACCGTGAAATGGAGTTGTTTTTTTTCATTCAGTCATAATTTTTCCATATGCACCATTTCGAGAGGAGGGTTGCTGACATGAAAAATGACGACAGAGGTTCGTCATCGGTTAGTGGTTCATGGGTCACGTGGTGCAACGTCGTGACTTCTCTGAGGGGGAGGGAATCCATTCCTGTTCCCTTCGCTACAAATGGCTGGCTTTGCCTCGTCCAGATGGATGACGGGAAGGGTCAATGTCTGCATTCTTTGTGGGAACGAAGCTGGTTCGTGCAGATCCCCGCCGTAAAGATTACGTAGTCGTGAGATTTTCAAGCGCACACACTCAAGATTTGGCTAGTATCACGAAACTCCTGAATTGGGGATGAAATTTCAATTTAAACTGGATGCAATGTGTACAGATTTAGTGAAGAACTATTGACTCTATTAGGGCAGTTGGAAAATGTGAAACTTGTCAACCACTGATATTGCCTTCAGTCGCAAAACATCGGGGGAAGGTCGATATGTCACGAATCTTGTCGTAGAGTCAGGAACTTCCTCACGTTCACGGGATTTCCAAACGTTTCTGTCAAAATTCAAATCAGAACGCACAAATTGTTTCCTCTTCCTCGACTCAAAACGTCTTTTTCCATTTTAACAAATACATTTAAAAATGAAAAGTATAGTCAGCTGCCCCCCTCTGTCGCTATTTATTGAGGATATTCATATGCAGAGCGATACATCTTTGTGGGAGAGGGAAAATCGATGTACCGGAACACGAGAGAGAGAGAGAGAGAGAGATACAGAGAGAGAGAGAGAGAGAGAAAGAAAGAGAGAGAGAGGGGGGAGGGATGGAGGGAGACAGACAGACAGACAGACAGACAGAGACAGACAGAGAGAGAGAGACAGAGAGAGATACAGAGAGAGAGACAGACAGACAGACAGAGACAGAGAGAGAGAGAGAGAGAGAGAGAGAGAGAGACAGAGAGAGAGACAGACAGAGAGAGAGAGAGATAGAGAGACAGAGAGAGAGAGAGACAGAGAGAGAGACAGACAGAGAGAGAGAGAGATAGAGAGAGACAGAGAGAAACAGAGAGAGAGACAGAGAGAGAGAGACAGAGAGAGAGAGAGAGAGAGAGAGAGAGAGAGAGAGAGAGAGAGAGGCGGCGTGGAAGTTTGCACCAGGAAACCCGCTATAGTTCCAATCCCCAACACCTGTTCCTTCATGAGGGAATCCACTTAGACGTGGACAAGGGCTATTCATCAGTGGACTGTTGTGGTGATCAATGAATGCAGTCAGGCAGACACTTACTGAGAGACAGGCGACTTGCGTGTCGCAGACTGGGCTAAGACTTCCTGCATGCACGCTTGTGGCCCGGATGTACGCTCTATTCATCAGCGGCGTGAGTCGGCGAGAGTAGCGGGACCTGAGTGTCGTCACTTTGTGTCAACAAACTGTCATCCATATTTATCTGCCACCTCCTCGCGACGTAGTTTGTGGGAAAACGCGATAGGAAAATCTGGAAATGACATCTGGTCTTGATTTCTCGTCTTTCTGGCGCTGCACAATTTGTTGCACTGAGTTTCTAAAGAAAAAGAAGACAAGGGAATAAAAACTGCCAGGAAACACGAACAGTAGTGACAATCATGGCGTCACTATACATGTAGGGATATGTATGCACATCACAATGCTGACATTTTCTCAGTAGGCATGCATTGCGATTCTCTCGTAAGCAAATATCACTGAAATGGAAGACAGTTACACCGGAAACTGCGTACAGTCCAACCTTTTGGACCGATGGAATAATGGAAATCAAAATCGAAGTTGACACCAAATGGAATCGTAAGGAATAACGGACCTAGGACCATGTAGCGTCAGGGGGACATCCGGGGCCTCATGAACAGGCGTACCTTGTAGGGGCGAGATGAAGCAGCTTCCACTGTAGTTGCCACAGGGTGTCCTAATGTGGCCATAGAGGTTAACTTTTGACCTGTATGATCTGATACACTTGGGGCACATGTGAACGAGTTGGCCACGTGGGCGCTTACCAGCAGACTCTCCTCTCGTACAGTTTCTTCAACAGCAGTTCAGCTCGTAGCCGCCTGCTGTGTTTCGCACTGTTGAGCTCTAGACCTTCCCACATGCTGAGAATCGGTAACAACCCATTAAATGATCTACTCTATCTTGGTCACACACGGAACGGCATGCACGCACTGCAATATTCGCATCATGACGTGACAAAACTGCGTGGAACGCAATGTATATATATCTAACCTCTCCTTCTAGTGCCTCGGACCACGTAATAAACTAATAATTGCATGAACTTGCTTTTGGCTCTCACAACTTGTTCTCCTAATTAGGGATTTTCATTTATATCTCCTCTATTGAGCAATGTAAATGTTTGCAATGGGTGATACATGAGGCCAGTGAAAACTTCATACAGTCTTGGAAATAGCATTCAATTACCCGCAAGGGATGATGGTATGGGGGCGCAAAGCCACGAATAAATCAGTCAGATGATGTATGTGACGTAGCGAAACTAGCATGCGTAAACAGCCTGACCTTGCGTCAACGTTAATGCTCATCCCCCCCCCCCCTCTCTCTCTCTCTCTCTCTCTCTCTGTCTCTCTCTCTCTCTCTCTCTGTCTGTCTCTCTCTGTCTGTCTGTCTGTCTCTCTCTCTCTCTCTCTCTCTCTCTCTCTCTCTCTCTCTCTCTCTCTCTCTCTCTCTCTCTCTGTCTGTCTCTCTTATGTATAATAAAAAACTACACTGAAGATCAGTTTGCTGAATTAATAGTTTATGATCTGTCACTTCAGTCCTCACTAGTTCCCAGTTTCACTCCTACGTACTTTGGCACGTGACCACTGGAAATGCGCGAAACTGCGCAGAATAGTGTGTGATATATGGATGGATGGATGGATGGATGGATGGACGGACGGATGGAGGCCTGGATGGATGAATGGATGGATGGATGGATGGATGAATGGATGGACGGATGGATGGATGGATGGATGAATGGATGAATGGATGGATGGATGAATGGAATTTATGGATGGATGGAATTTATGGATGGATGGATGGATGGACGGATGGATGCCTGGATGGATGGATGGATGGATGAATGGACGGATGGATGCCTGGATGGATGGATGAATGGATAAACTTATTAGACAGATGGATGGATTGATAGGCTAATGGATAGATGGTTTGGTGGATGGATGGATGAATGAATCGATGAATGAATCGATGGATGGATGGATGGAGTGATTTATGGACGAATGGATGGATGATTGATGGATGCATGGATGGATGAGTGAAAGGATGAATCGACGGATGGATGGATCTATGGATGAATCGATGGATGGATGGATGGATGAAGTAATGAATGGATAGATGGATGAATTTATGGATGCATACGTGGATGGATGATGCATGGATGCATTGATGGATGGATGGATGGGGATGGATGCATGGATGGATGGATGATTGATGAATGAATGGATGAATGGATGATTGATGAATGGATGGATGGATGGATGGATGATGCATGGATGCATTGATGGATGGATGGATGAATGGATGAATGGATGGATGATTGATGAATGAATGGATGGATGGATGATTAATTAATGGATGTATGAATGGATGATTGATGAATGGATGGATGGATGATGACATATTTCGGCCTGTCTGCTGTCTGCCTGTGAGGGCCTATCCACGTGCGAGCCCTGCAAGGCCACTGACGACACAAACCACTGGATCCGAGCTGGAGCATGAGCAAGACAAGATAGCACTTCCCAAATCATTTGCATCTTACGAATCGCGTAGGGAGACGCGGTGGGTCTTAGCTGACCCCCAACCCCTAGAGGGGGAGGGTCTATTCTGACCCCCAACCCCTAGAGGGGGAGGGTCTATTCTGACCCCCAACCCCTAGAGGGGGAGGGTCTTAGCTGACCCCCAACCCCTAGAGGGGGAGGGTCTATTCTGACCCCCAACCCCTAGAGGTTGGCGTAGACGAACAGAAGTCATGCAATCATGACGGTGATGATGATGATGATGATGATGTCCACTTGTATGGCGCACATATCCATGCTGGCAGCATGCTCAAGGCGCAGGAGATTGGGGGGAAGGGAGAAAAAATTTAACAAAAACAGAGACTAGTGCACAGTCTTTCAGTCAGGTATGTCCTTTCATTTAAGACTATTTACACAGATCCCAAGTCAGAAAAGGTGAGTCTTCAGAGTGCTCTTGAAGTGCTCTAGTGACTTTGCTTCTCGCATGTTCTAGGGGAGCGCATTCCACAGGGTTGGACCACAGTAGGAGAACGAGCGGCGACCCAAGCGCTTCCCTATGTGGCCGGCCCTACTGGGTGGAGCCAGCAGTGACTGGGAAGCAGAGCGAAGACATCTGGGGGGGTTGTGGAGAGGGATGATGTCTCTGAGGTACTGGGGGAAAGTTGGATCGTGCACACGCTTATAGCACAGGGAGAGCACCTTGTGGTCCACTCTCTTCATGACTGGGAGCCAATGGAGCTTGCGGAGGACTGGAGTGATGTGGTCGGTCTTCTTGGTCCTAGACACAATCCTTGCCGCCGTGTTCAGAACACGCTGGAGTCGGTCGAGCTGCTGGACAGGGAGGCCCCAAAGACAGCCGTTGGCATAGTCAATCTTGGAGATGACTAAGGCCACTGCGATGGTAGTTGCAGCCCTGTCTGTGAGGATGTTCCGCAGCTTACCAAGCGACCGGATGTGGAAGTAAGATCCGCTTACCACAGCACTCACATGGGCCTTCATCGTGAGGTCTTCGTCGATCATGATGCCCAGGTCTCTAACAGTGTGTGAGAAGGGAATGTCTGACTGGCCAAGGCGTACAGTGCTCAAGCCAACAGAGTCTCTCTTGATCTTTGGGCCACATAAGATGGCTTCCGTTTTGTCGTCAAGATCCATTCGCCCCATACTGCTCAGTTACAACCTTGGTTCAGCGGGTGGCAACCTCTACCCGATCTTCTCACCCGGGCTGTGATCTCTACCCGTATCTGCTCTCCCATCGCAGACACGGGCTGTGAGAACATATTTCTTGCCGCTCCCCTGCCTCCCCATAACAGACACAGTGACTGTTTGAAGGCAGCTGCCTACACACGACCTCGTACCCGACTTGTTA
>JAWQFJ010001833.1:159366-161866 GCA_034096865.1 Theodoxus fluviatilis | reverse complement strand
ACAACGACAACAGCAACGATGACGACAAAAGCAACGATGACAACAGCAACGACGACAACAGCAACGATGACAACAACAACGACGACAACAGCACCGATGACAACAACAATGACGACAACAGCAACGATGACGACAAAAGCAACGATGACGACAACAGCAACGATGACGACAACAACAACGATGACGACAACAGCAACGACGACAACAACAACAACGATGACGACAACAGCAACGATGACGACAACAGCAACGACGACAAGAGCAACGATGACAACAACAACGACGACAACAGTAACGATGACAACAACAATGACGACAACAGCAACGATGACGACAAAAGCAACGATGACGACAGCAACGACGACAAAAGCAACGATGACAACAACAATGACGACAACAACAATGACGACAACAGCAACGATGACGACAAAAGCAACGACGACAACAACAACAACGATGACGACAACAGCAACGATGACGACAACAGCAACGATGACGACAACAATGACGACAACAACAATGACGACAACAGCAACGATGACGACAACATCAACGATGACAACAGCAACGATGACGACAGCAACGACGACAACAACAGCAACGATGACGACAACAGCAACGATGACGACAACAACAATGACGACAACAGCAACGATGACGACAACAGCAACGATGACGACAGCAACGATGACGACAACAGCAACGATGACGACAACAACAATGACGACAACAGCAACGATGACGACAACATCAACGATGACAACAGCAACGATGACGACAGCAACGACGACAACAACAGCAACCATGACGACAGCAACGACGACAACAACAGCAACGATGACAACAACAACGACGATGACGACAGCAACGATGACAACAGCAACGATGACAACAGCAACGATGACAACAGCAACGATGACGACAGCAACGATGACAACAGCAACGATGACGACAACAACAATGACGACAACAGCAACGATGACGACAGCAACGATGACGACAGCAACGACGATGACGACAGCAACGATGACGACAACAGCAACGATGACGACAACAGCAACGATGACGACAACAGCAACGATGACGACAACATCAGCGATGACAACAGCAACGATGACGTCAACAGCAACGATGACGACAACAACAATGACGACAACAACAATGACGACAACAACAATGACGACAACAGCAACGATGACGACAGCAACGATGACGACAACAACAAGGACGACAACAACGACGACAACAGCAACGATGACGACAGCAACGATGACGACAACAGCAACAATGACGACAACAACAACGACGACAACAACAATGACGACAACAGCAACGATGACGACAGCAACAACGACGACAACAACAACGACGACAACAGCAACGATGACGACAACAGCAACGACGCAACAGCAACGATGACGACAGCAGCAACGATGACGACAGCTATGAATCCTGCCTGCGTATATTCCTGGTAGATATTTTCCAGTGACTGTTTAGTCACTTCACATCTGAAGCTTGGACACATTACGTCATCAATGTGCACGGACTGTTTCACAGGACAAACACGCCACTGCGCGGCGCATTGGGAGTCGAGATGCGCATGAGTCATTCTGACAAATCTTCAGACAGACTACACTGTCGTACGTCATAAGCTCGTGGCGTTATGATTATGAATGAATATGACGCTTAATTGGGTCGTCATATGACGTCACTAATGTCCTCATTGCACATCATCTGGGGCGCGTTGCTCAGCCTACCTAGGCGGCACACAAAAGGCCGGTGTCACTATGTGTCAAACATTTGACTGCCTTTACATCTGCTTTCATCATGTTGACATGTGCTGACACCGGCATATTCCTAGCAAGATCTTGCAAGGTTCCCACGTATATAAGCAACGCGCCCTAGAATACCAAGTGTGTGACGCATCATGAGATAATCACCTGACACGACAAAACATGACGCGCAATGGCAGCAACACATGAACTCATGCAGTTTGGAATGAGTTTCTCAGGCGGGCCGCGCTGGTGGAATCGTCCGAGTAGAGGGGGTGGGGGTGGGGTGGGGTGGGGTGGGGGTGGGGGTGGGGGTGGGGGTGGGGTGGGGGAGTAAAAATGTTGCTCACAGGTACTATTTGCCGGAATAAGTCCAGAACATGACATTTACAGCAGTCGCCAGCTTTGATGACTTTCCCGCACCACTCTCCTCGGAGGAGTCCACACGTAAAATCGTTTCTAGACAAGTCCTGGTCGATGCGTTTGATATGTTCAAAATTTCTGTATCTCTTGTGCACCATCATCATCGTCTTCATCGTCATCAGCATCATCACTTCGTTCCATGTCATCCTGATGCAGAGCACCTCCTTCTGTTAAGTGGAACGTATGGCCAGAGCCCCTGGATGATGTATCTCATCAGTTGGAACCCCTGGCTGCAGAGCTTTGTAGTTGCCTCCGCCAAGGATGTTATGTTTTTCGGTCGATTCATTCGTTAGTTCGTTCGTTCG
>JAWQFJ010001833.1:151866-154366 GCA_034096865.1 Theodoxus fluviatilis | reverse complement strand
TTTTGGGCGTAATACGGCCACTTAGAGCTTTCGTGCAATATTAATATGTTTAAGTGTTTACGAGTTTCCCGAATGTCTCCCTTCTGACTGTACTAAAGCGTCTCCTCAGCCACAACTGAATGCCACGGACGTGTTAGCACATGTTGCACGTTGCGTGGTCACGTGATCTGGTGGGTTTTATCTGGTCTGTCTGTCCCTGTCATGTGTTGACCTCGGCCTGAAACGAATTGCATCTTTTGTCAGCAAATCGCTCTGATACATAGGAAAAAAGCGTCTTGGCATGAGTTCTCAGACAAAATAGCGCCTTACCTATTTGTACTTTGAAATCTAAACTATACCACGGTTTTTGCACAGATTTGATTCTGGGAATGGTGTGTGTGACTTGTCAATTACCCAGCTTTTGGACTGGGTACGCGAGAGCTCTCACTTAAGCGGAGATAGTGGAATGGCTACTGCGGCATCAGGGCCAATGGGCATGCTGGTAGGAGACTGCCGTCTGGACGCCCCCCAGTCAGAGGTGCTCGCGTCACGCTGCACGTGGCAGCAGTGCACGTCGTGTTGGTGTTCGTCCCAGGAAGTCGCCTTGCCAGCAGATCTTGGAGTGACCCTGTCTCCGTTCCTGCCCCTTACCCCTTCCCCCTCCCCCCTCCCCCTTACCCCCCCCCTTAACCCTCCATCTTACCCCCTTCCCCTTACCCCCTTCCCCTTACCCCTGCCCCTTATCCCCACCCCCTTACCCCCTCCATCTTACTCCCTCCCCCTTATCCCCACCCCCTTACGCCCTCCCCCTTACCCCCTCCCCCTTACCCCTTCCCCCTTACCCCCTCCCCCTTTACCCCTCCCCCTTATCCGCTCCCCCTTAGCCCCACCATCTTACCCCCTCCCCCTTACCTCCTCCATCTTAGCCCCACCATCTTACCCCCTCCATCTTACCCCCTCCCCCTTACCTACTCCATCTTACCCCCTCCATCTTACCCCCTCCATCTTACCCCCTCCCCCTTACCCCCTCTACTGTCTTCACCTTATATTTACTGTTCAGCTGTCTTGGACGATTTTGCTTTCGTCGTACATGTATCTTTAAGTTCAACTTCAGACATATTTGTTGATTCTGCTGCTTTGAATCGGCTCTACTCCAAGCCTCTCTGCCTGCCTTTCCGTCTGGTCGCTCTTCCATTAATGTGACTGTGGTCACTTCTATTACCTGACTGTGGTCAATTCCAATTACCTGACTGTGGTCACACGTCTGTTTACCTGACTGTAGTCGCTCTTCTGTTTACCTGGCTGTGGTCACTTCAATTTACCTGACTGTGGTCACTCATCCGTTTACCTGACTGTGGTTACTCTCCCATTTACCTCACTGTGGTCACTCTCCCCTTCACTCTCCCATTTACCTCACTGTGGTCACTCTTCCATTTACCTGACTGTGGACACTGCTCTGTTTACCTGACTGTGGTCACTCTTCCATTTCCCTCACTGTGGTCACTCTTCCAATTACCTCACTGTGGTCACTCTTCCATTTACCTGACTGTGGTCACTCTTCCATTTACCTGACTGTGGTCACTACCATATGCCTGACTGTGGTCAATCTTCTGTTTACCTGACTGTGGTCACTCTTCTGTTTATCTGACTGTGGTCACTCTTCCATTTATCTGACTGTGGTCACTGCTCGGTTTATCTCAATGTGGTCACTCTTCCATTTACCTGACTGTGGTCACTGCTCTGTTTACCTCAATGTGGTCTGACTGTGGTCACTACTCTGTTTATCTTAATGTGGTCACTCTTCTGTTTATCTGACTGTGGTCACTCTTCCATTTACCTGACTGTGGTCACTGCTCTGTTTACCTCAATGTGGTCACTCTTCCATTTACCTGACTGTGGTCACTGCTCTGTTTACCTCAATGTGGTCACTTATGTTTACCTGACTGTGGTCACTACTCTGTTTACCTTAATGTGGTCACTTATGTTTACCTGACTGTAGTCACTCTTCTGTTTACCTGACTCTGGTCACATTTCCATTTAGCTGATTGGTCGCTCTTCCATTTACGTGACTGTAGTCACTCTTCTGTTTACCTGACTGGTCACTCTTCTGTTTACCTGACTGTAGTCACTCTCCTATTTATCTGACTGTGGTCACTCTTCCATTTACCTGACTGTAGTCACTCTTCTGTTTACCTGACTGTAGTCACTCTCCTATTTACCTGACTGTGGTCACTCTTCCATTTACCTGACTGTAGTCACTCTTCTGTTTACCTGACTGTAGTCACTCTTCTGTTTACCTGACTGTAGTCACTCTCCTATTTACCTGACTGTGGTCACTCTTCTGTTTACCTGACTGTAGTCACTCTCCTATTTACCTGACTGTGGTCACTCTTCTGTTTACCTGACTGTAGTCACTCTCCTATTTACCTGACTGTGGTCACTCTTCTGTTTACCTGACTGGTCACTCTTCCATTTACGTGACTGTAGTCACTCTTCTGTTTACCTGACTGGTCACTCTTCC
>JAWQFJ010001833.1:141866-146866 GCA_034096865.1 Theodoxus fluviatilis | reverse complement strand
CGCTTATTTGTCTGAGTTGTATGTATGCGGATTTGCAAGTGTTTTGGACAAAGTCGGAAAGAGAGAGATGAGAGTCGAGGGTGACACCAAGGACTGATGGGAACAAAGGCGACGTCAGCGTCTCCAACCCTGACAGAAGACGGGAGGGATGGAGGCGTCACTAGTCTCTGGGACTTGACAAGAAGGCATTCGGTTTTGGAATCGTTCAGCTGGAGTTTGTTGTGTGACATCCATGACTTAACATCAGAAAGACAGGTCTGTAGAGTGTCTAACGTGGGTTGGAATTGATCTAAGGTGGTGTCTTTGTAGAGCTGATTGTCATCTGCAAATGCATGCTGATTGATTGAATGTTGAGCGACTATGTCAAACAAAGGTTGCATGTAAAGAACGAAAAAAACTGGACCCAGTACTGAGCCCTGGGGTACACCAAACTGGACAGGAGAAGAAGCTGAGTAAGGGGCCGGTCACACCACACGAACTTTGCTGGAGCGTTCCTGGAGCGTTGAAAAAAATTCATCACCGCTCGTTACCGTGCACGACCGTTGGCCCCCGTTAAAGCAACGCCGTATACACTCGGCGACCGCTGATGGTCCCTCCTACCGTTCCGAAAGTTTTGAGTTGCACAAAATATTGCGAGCGGTGAGGAGCGGGCAATGTTCCGCTCCGGCAGAGTTCACCACCGCTCCAACAACGCCCAGTCAAAGTTTGGCACCGCTAGACGCAAGTTCGTGGACGCTTGGGTCCGCTAGGTCAACGCAGAAATCTTGAACGCTGGACCACCGCTGCTTCGCCAGCTTTGCCCGAGTGGTGATTAAACTTTGGTGGACCGGTTGTAAGCGTTTTACGAGCGGACACGGGATTGCTGGAACGGTGTCGGGCGTTGAAGCAGCGATCCATTGCAGTGATGAACTTTGGTTTGGCGTTGGTATGGAGGTGTCGGAGCGGGACCAGAATTTTGCTACAAATACGGGGAGAAATGAACCAGGAGTCCATTTTGGAATCGAGCTGCCGTTGATCGAATTTGTTCAAAGTTGTACTATCATGGACTTCGATACGTTAAGCTCCATAGTCAAAAGCGGTATAATACATGAGCCATGTCAACGTGAAAGAAAGATTATGGTTATTATTATTATTATGATTATCATTAAATTTCGCAGAACGCCGCTCTATCAACGCTCGGTCCACCGCTAAATCAATGCTCGCTACCGTTAAACCAACGCTAAAGCAACGCTGGCTTCAGCGGTGCACCGCTAAGGCAACGCCCGTGTTTTCGATTTTTTTTTTCCATTTTGTGCGCGGTGACGAGCGGTGTCGAGCGTTGTCGAAATTCGGCCCCCTCTCCCTACCGTTCAAGGAACGCTCCAGCAAAGTTCGTGTGGTGTGACCGGCCCCTAATGGTTGTTGATGGAGACCGTTTGAAATCTGTCAGTGAGATAAGAATGAAACCAGGCAAGGGCAGAGTGTTTCGCAGGCGTGAGAGGAGAGTATTGTGGTCTATTATGTCGAAAGCAGCTGACAAGTCTAAGAAGGTGAGAATGCTTAGTTTTCCCTGATCTAAAGAAGAGTAAAGGTCGCCGAGGATTTTGAGTAAGGCAGTTTCTGTGCTATGGTGGCTTCGATAGGCTGACTGCAGGGTGCCAAGAGGTTGTTGGTTGCAAGATGTTGCTGCAGCTGGGTGAGTACTAGTCTCTCTATAACTTTGGACAGGAAGGGGAGGTTGGAGACCGGGCGATACTTTTTCAAAACGTTGGGGTCCAGAGAAGGCTTCTTCAGGAGTGGCTTAATTATGGCTGACTTATACACGGAAGGGAAGGTGCCAGATGAGAGGAACTCGTTAACAACAGATGTGATGTAGGGCAGAAGAGAGTCAAGGCATTCAACTAAAAGAGGTGGGTGGGGATGGAGTCAAGGTCGCAAGTGGTGGGAGTGGAGGCGAGAATAACTTTCTTGACAGCCCCTTCAGACACAGTCTGGAAAGTGGTGAACGGAACGCCCTGAAAGCAACGATCGGCAACTGCGGGAGGATTCGGTATTTGATTATCGAGATCCCGTCTTATGGTTTGAATTTTGTTCTCAAAGAATTCAAGAAAACGGCCAGGAAGTTTCAGACATTAGAAGATTGACAGAAGGAGAACCTTTTTGGTTTTACCGAGGAGTTTGTTGCAGATGACGAACAGTTGCTCACACGACGCGCTATCCACAATCTGAGAGCTAAAGTAATAAACTTTAGCATCATACATGAGTTTGGTAACTAAGTTCTTGGCCTGGAAAAAAAGGTGTTTGTGAATGGTAAGTCCAGATTTCAACCACTGACGTTCAGCTCGGCGTGGTAGACCACGCCGTTTGTTTGCCCAGTAATTTTCCTTCTATTCTGGCTTGTTTGTCCTTGTCAAGTGAAGCAGCACTCCTTCTGTAAAGCTGCAGTTCATCTTGGGAGGATTCCGTCTGTGTAAGGGGACTATAATTCTGCCTTGGGTTTGTGGATGTCGAGAGGAAGAATGGACCTCTATTTGGAGGGGGTGAAGGACAAGAAAAACCTGCTGGGCAGGGGGGTGAGGAAGACCCACCCTGGATGGCAGAATGCTGACGAGGTTGAGGGCACTGTGCATAGTGTTGAGGGCACTGTGCGTAGTGCTGAGGGTACTGTGCGTAGTGCTGAGGGCACTGTGCGTAGTGATGAGGGCACTGTGCGTAGTGCTGAGGGCACTGCGCGTAGTGTTGAGGGCACTGTGCGTAGTGCTGAGGGCACTGTGCATAGTGCTGAGGGCACTGTGCGTAGTGCTGAGGGCACTGTGCGTAGTGCTGAGGGAACTGTGCGTAGTGCTGAGGGCACTGTGCGTAGTGTTGAGGGCACTGTGCGTAGTGCTGAGGGCACTGTGCGTAGTGCTGAGGGCACTGTGCATAGTGCTGAGAGTACTGTGCGTAGTACTGAGGGCACTGTGCGTAGTGCTGAGGGCACTGTGCGTAGTGCTGAGGGTACTGTGCATAGTGCTGAGGGCACTGTGCGTAGTGCTGAGGGCACTGTGCGTAGTGCTGAGGGCACTGTTCATAGTGCTGAGGGCGCTGTGCGTAGTGCTGAGGGCGCTGTGCATAGTGCTGAGGGCGCTGTGCATAGTGCTGAGGGCGCTGTGCGTAGTGCTGAGGGCACTGTGCGTAGTGCTGAGGGCACTGTTCATAGTGCTGAGGGCGCTGTGCGTAGTGCTGAGGGCACTGTGCATAGTGCTGAGGGCGCTGTGCATAGTGCTGAGGGCACTGTGAGTAGTGCTGAGGGCGCTGTGAGTAGTGCTGAGGGCACTGTGCGTAGTGCTAAGGGCGCTGTGCGTAGTGCTGAGGGCACTGTGCATAGTGCTGAGGGCGCTGTGCATAGTGCTGAGGGCACTGTGAGTAGTGCTGAGGGCGCTGTGCGTAGTGCTGAGGGCACTGTGCGTAGTGCTGAGGACACTGTGCATAGTGCGGAGGGCACTGTTCATAGTGCTGGGGGCACTGTGCGTAGTGCTGAGGGCACTGTGCGTAGTGCTGAGGGCACTGTGCATAGTGCTGAGGGCACTGTGCATAGTGCTGAGGGCACTATGCGTAGTGCTGAGGGCACTGTGCGTAGTGCTGAGGGCACTGTGCGTAGTGCTGAGGGCACTGTGCGTAGTGCTGAGGGCACTGTGCGTAGTGCTGAGGGCACTATGCGTAGTGCTGAGGGTACTGTGCGTAGTGCTGAGGGCACTGTGCATAGTGCTGAGAGTACTGTGCATAGTGTTGAGGGCACTGTGCGTAGTGCTGAGGGCACTGTGCGTAGTGCTGAGGGCACTGTGCGTAGTGCTGAGGGCACTGTGCATAGTGCTGAGGGCACTGTGCGTAGTGCTGAGGGTACTGTGCGTAGTGTTGAGGGCACTGTGCATAGTGCTGAGGGCACTGTGCGTAGTGCTGAGGGTACTGTGCATAGTGTTGAGGGCACTGTGCGTAGTGCTAAGGGCACTGTGCGTAGTGTTGAGGGCACTGTGCGTAGTGCTGAGGGTACTGTGCGTAGTGTTGAGGGCACTGTGCGTAGTGCTGAGGGTACTGTGCATAGTGTTGAGGGCACTGTGCGTAGTGTTGAGGGCACTGTGCGTAGTGCTGAGGGGTGCTGAGGGCACTTTGGGTAGTGCTGAGGGCACTGTGATTAGTGCTGAGGGCACTGTGAGTAGTGCTGAGGGCACTGTGAGTAGTGCTGAGGGCACTGTGAGTAGTGCTGAGGGCACTGTGCATAGTGCTGAGGGCACTGTGCATAGTGCTGAGGGCGCTGTGAGTAGTGCTGAGGGCGCTGTGCATAGTGCTGAGGGCACTGTGAGTAGTGCTGAGGGCGCTGTGAGTAGTGCTGAGGGTACTGTGCATAGTGCTGAGGGCACTGTGAGTAGTGCTGAGGGCACTGTGAGTAGTGCTGAGGGCGCTGTGAGTAGTGCTGAGGGCACTGTGCATAGTGCTGAGGTTGCTGTGAGTAGTGCTGAGGGCGCTGTGCATAGTGCTGAGGGCGCTGTGCATAGTGCTGAGGGCGCTGTGAGTAGTGCCGAGGGCACTGTGCATAGTGCTGAGGGGTGCTGAGGGCGCTGTGAGTAGTGCTGAGGGCGCTGTGCATAGTGCTGAGGGCGCTGTGCATAGTGCTGAGGGCGCTGTGAGTAGTGCTGAGGGCGCTGTGAGTAGTGCTGAGGGCGCTTTGCATAGTGCTGAGGGCGCTGTGCATAGTGCTGAGGGCGCTGTGAGTAGTGCTGAGGGCGCTGTGAGTAGTGCTGAGGGCACTGTGAGTAGTGCTGAGGGCTCTGTGAGTAGTGCTGAGGGCACTGTGAGTATTGCTGAGGGCGCCGTGAGTAATGCTGAGGGCGCTGTGAGTAGTGCTGAGGGCACCGTGAGTAGTGCTGAGGGCACTGTGATTAGGACTGAGGGCACTGTGAGTAGTGCTGAGGGCTCTGTGACTAGTGCTGAGGGCGCTGTGAGTAGTGCTGAGGGCACTGTGCATACCGCTGAGGGCGCTGTGA
>JAWQFJ010001833.1:116866-139366 GCA_034096865.1 Theodoxus fluviatilis | reverse complement strand
TTTGGAGCTGCAATTTGAGCTGAATGTAATTTACACACGCACGAGCTCGTGGTTTTGAAACCTGCCTATTTTAGTCAACAAGGTATTGTATTTGCTTGTATAGCCGGTCTCACGTTAGATTTTACGTAAAGTAAATGACTGAGGAGGCGGGAAAAAGGAGCTGCTTCCGACACTTAATTGTGAACTCACCACTGCTAATGGTAGACTTGGCTGTCTTGGTGGCGCACCCAGACCAGGGTCCGATCTGGAGAGGACGAGCGCCAAGTGAGGTGAGGTGAGGTACGAGGGAGGGTAGCCCGTGGCCAGGCCCACACTACAGCGTCATATGCACTGTCATAGTATGGAACTGGGGCGCACGAGGCCGCCTCCGTGTGGAGCGTAATCGGGGGGCCGTACTCCTGATGACTCGGCCTACTAGGGGACAGATGGCGTGGAGGGAGGGCATTGAGGCTGGAGGACGGGGCTGATGAGGGGTCAGGGGATGGAGGGGGGATGGGGGTGGGGCGGGGGGCGGTGCCAGATAGATGTGGAAAGGGTGTCATGCGTTGGGGTCGAGGGCTGGGGGATAGGATCTTATCGTCTGAGACCTGCAGGTTGTCTCCAAGTCAGTCTTGCTAGGTTCACGCTGATAACCTTCGTTCTCTGTCTCAGTTGATGGCTCGATGGTCTGGGTCCCTCAGAGGACGCTTGTCTGTAGGCCATGGGCTGGAGGGAGGAAGACAGGGCGGTTTTATTGTGCCCGGCCAGTCTAACCTTTTCCTGGGCACTGAGGGTAATGGGTGGAGCGGCCCACGCCAGTAATACGCCCTGCGCACGGGTGGAGCCGCCTTGTTTTCTGGAGCGACGGTCAGGAGGATAATTGAAGGCGAGGGAAAATGGCGCAGCCTACTGTCCGGGCCTGAAGCTCAGGTTGGGGAGATTGGATTAGTGGGAGACGCTGCCTCGTGGTCGGAGAGAACCTCTGAATATTGTCGTAATGCTTTGAAACAGCGTACTCGTTGTCTGGGAGAGAAATTCGTCCGGCTTCGAAGGACGGCAGCCGCGAATGACGACGTGGAGGCTGGGCACATGGATGGCGCGTCACTTTGTCGCTTGCTTCGTCGCCTGTGACGCACGGGCGTGTGCGAAACAGGTTTCCTTGGAAACGGACTTGGTGGCGGCTGGAGCTCTCCGTCCTAGCAAATGTACACCTCTTGTCCGATTTGTGATGTGACTTGTACATAGCGCCTTTGTACTATTCCCGCTTGATGCAATAAATAGATAGATAGATAGATAGATAGATAGATAGATAGATAGATAGATTATATTAGCTTCGATAAGATAAGATAGATAGATAGATAGATAGATAGATAGATAGATAGATAGATAGATAGATAGATAGATAGATAGATAGATAGATAGATAGATAGATAGATAGATAGATAGATAGATAGATAGATAGATAGATAGATAGATAGATAGATAGATAGATAGATAGATAGATAGATAGATAGATAGATAGATAGATAGATCCCCTCCAAATTCGGATTGCGATCACTTGCCACTTTAGAGAAGAGAGGAGGAGGAGGCGAGAGAGAGAGAGAGAGAGAGAGAGAGAGAGAGAGAGAGAGAGAGAGAGAGAGAGAGAGAGAGAGAGAGAGAGAGAGAGAGAGAGAGAGAGAGAGAGAGAGAGGGGGGGGGGGGGTTGGTCGGTCGGTTGGTTTGAGTGATTGATTGATTTCTGTACTGAGGTTGACGAGTCAATAATATTTAGCACAGAGTGTAATACGCGTAGATAAAACCAGTAATATACTTGCACATACTTAAAATCAATTAAGTAAAAAAAGTTTTAAAGTAACTATAAAGTTACCATACATCTAAAAGAAAACGTTATGCTTTGAATAATCATCGTACACATACATTACTGGCTGTTGTCGATTCAGAAAGAGCGAGACACTCACACACATACACTTACACACACGCAACACACACACACACACACACACACACGCATAGACGCACACACACGCACATACATACACACAGGCACACACATACACACACATCCACACACACACACACACACACACACACACACACACACACACACACACACACACACACACAAAGACACACACACACACACACACACACACACACACACACAGACACAAACATAGAGACACGCACACAAACACACACGCACACACACACACACACACACACACACACACACACACTCACACACACACATGTACACCGAGTACGAATTTGAAGTGCTCATTTATAAGTACATCCAATGCTTTGGTTCACATGTGATGGTGAGATTTTCCTTACCCCTGCCCGATGTGGTCACACTGACCGCTGCCCGATGTGGTCACACTGACCGCTGCCCGATGTGGTCACACTGACCGCTGCCTTTATCACTCGTGCCCTCGCTGTCTTTGCATTTATTTAAAGCTACCTACATTGATGGAGAAATATACCACCACGTACCTTCGTCACTGCAAAATCTTTAGCAAAGATGCTAGACAGGGGAAGCCAATTGGATGAAGCTTATTCCATCCCTCGTGTATCTGCTGTGTGAACATTGTGCATGCTATCGCTCGGTGACGTTTTACGGAGTTGTCTAATGCCTTGGCTCCATTTTTGAGAACGGGTCTTCCAGGGCGAGAATCCTTTGCTCAGTGAACAAACAGCTGTGCGAAAAACCGATTGCCTGGCGCTGCCCAAGGAACCATATATTCTTGGTGTTCGAATACAGTCGCTCTCTGAGCCTCTGCTTGTCTCAGCCCTGCAGGTGTTGGACAGCTAAGTGGCGGGCAGTGGGAGCACGGCCCATCCTGACAGCCCGTCACTTCCCATCCTACAGCCAGGCCAGAAGTGACAAGAGGCCAACTGACCACCCAGAAGAGAGGTGCATGTGATGGTCTGTCCAAGTGTCCCTGGCTGTCACTCAGACCATTTCATGGACATCTCTTTCCACCCTGTCAACCCACTCGGTCCCACGCCACCGGTAATGATGGGCCTTTCGAGTTCACAGTCCATTGTGTGTGAGTGGCCTGTTTTTGTTGCGTGTTAGACCTGTGTCTCCCCTTTCCATTGTCCCTCTCCTTACGAAATTCGTCGCCCACAAGTGTGCGTTGTGAAATCAACTTTGCAAAGTGATTATTCTTCAAGAATAATTAACTCGCAATCTGAAACTAGCTAAAGGTTTATGTGCCACTGTAGCGATTAGGTGCTCTCAGTGTGCTGCAGGTAGACGCAGATGGCAGCAGAGGCTGTGTACCTAGAACAGACACAGACAAGATGGCAGCAGAGGCTGTGTACCTAGAGACAGACACTCAGACAAGATGGCAGCAGAGGCTGTGTACCTAGAGACAGACACTCAGACAAGATGGCAGCAGAGGCTGTGTACCTAGAGACAGACACTCAGACAAGATGGCAGCAGAGGCTGTGTACCTAGAGACAGACACTCAGACAAGATGGCAGCAGAGGCTGTGTACCTAAAGACAGACCCTCAGACAAGATGGCAGCAGAGACTGTGTACCTAGAACAGACACTAAGACAAGATGGCAGCAGAGGCTGTGTACCTAGAGACAGACCCTCAGACAAGATGGCAGCAGAGGCTGTGTACCTAGAACAGACACTAAGACAAGATGGCAGCAGAGGCTGTGTACCTAGAGACAGACCCTCAGACAAGATGGCAGCAGAGGCTGTGTACCTAGAGACAGACACTCAGACAAGATGGCAGCAGAGGCTGTGTACCTAGAGACAGACACTCAGACAAGATGGCAGCAGAGGCTGTGTACCTAGAGACAGACACTCAGACAAGATGGCAGCAGAGGCTGTGTACCTGGAGACAGACACTAAGACAAGATGGCAGCAGAGGCTGTGTACCTAAAGACAGACACGAAGACAAGATGGCAGCAGAGGCTGTGTACCTAGAGACAGACACTCAGACAAGATGGCAGCAGAGGCTGTGTACCTAGAGACAGACAGTCAAGATGGCAGCAGAGGCTGTGTACCTAGAGACAGACAGTCAAGATGGCAGCAGAGGCTGTGTACCTAGAGACAGACACGAAGACAAGATGGCAGCAGAGGCTGTGTACCTAGAGACAAACAGTCAAGATGGCAGCAGAGGCTGTGTACCTAGAGACAAACAGTCAAGATGGCAGCAGAGGCTGTGTACCTAGAGACAGACACTAAGACAAGATGGCAGCAGAGGCTGTGTACCTAGAGACAGACACTAAGACAAGATGGCAGCAGAGGCTGTGTACCTAGAGACAGACACGAAGACAAGATGGCAGCAGAGGCTGTGTACATAGAGACAGACACTCAGACAAGATGGCAGCAGAGGCTGTGTACCTAGAGACAGACACTCAGACAAGATGGCAGCAGAGGCTGTGTACCTAGAACAGACACTAAGACAAGATGGCAGCAGAGGCTGTGTACCTAGAGACAGACACTCAGACAAGATGGCAGCAGAGGCTGTGTACCTAAAGACAGACACTAAGACAAGATGGCAGCAGAGGCTGTGTACCTAGAGACAGACACGAAGACAAGATGGCAGCAGAGGCTGTGTACCTAAAACAGACACTAAGACAAGATGGCAGCAGAGGCTGTGTACCTGGAGACAAACAGACAAGATGGCAGCAGAGGCTGTGTACCTAGAGACAGACACTCAGACAAGATGGCAGCAGAGGCTGTGTACCTAGAACAGACACAGACAAGATGGCAGCAGAGGCTGTGTACCTAAAACAGACACTAAGACAAGATGGCAGCAGAGGCTGTGTACCTAGAACAGACACAGACAAGATGGCAGCAGAGGCTGTGTACCTAAAGACAGACACTCAGACAAGATGGCAGCAGAGGCTGTGTACCTAGAGACAGACACTCAGACAAGATGGCAGCAGAGGCTGTGTACCTAGAGACAGACACTCAGACAAGATGGCAGCAGAGGCTGTGTACCTAGAGACAGACACTCAGACAAGATGGCAGCAGAGGCTGTGTACAAAGAGCAGACACTCAGACAAGATAGCAGCAGAGGCTGTGTACCTAGAGACAGACACTCAGACAAGATGGCAGCAGAGGCTGTGTACAAAGAGCAGACACTCAGACAAGATAGCAGCAGAGGCTGTGTACCTAAAGACAGACACTCAGACAAGATGGCAGCAGAGGCTGTGTACCTAGAGACAGACACTCAGACAAGATGGCAGCAGAGGCTGTGTACCTAGAGACAGACACTCAGTCAAGATGGCAGCAGAGGCTGTGTACCTAGAGACAGACACTCAGACAAGATGGCAGCAGAGGCTGTGTACCTAGAGACAGACACTCAGACAAGATGGCAGCAGAGGCTGTGTACCTAGAGACAGACACTCAGACAAGATGGCAGCAGAGGCTGTGTACCTAGAGACAGACACTCAGACAAGATGGCAGCAGAGGCTGTGTACCTAGAGACAGACACTCAGACAAGATGGCAGCAGAGGCTGTGTACCTAGAGACAGACACTCAGTCAAGATGGCAGCAGAGGCTGTGTACCTAGAGACAGACACTCAGACAAGATGGCAGCAGAGGCTGTGTACCTAGAGACAGACACTCAGACAAGATGGCAGCAGAGGCTGTGTACCTAAAGACAGACACTAAGACAAGATGGCAGCAGAGGCTGTGTACCTAGAGACAGACACTCAGACAAGATGGCAGTAGAGACTGTGTACCTAGAACAGACACTAAGACAAAATGGCAGCAGAGGCTGTGTACCTAGAGACAGACACTCAGACAAGATGGCAGCAGAGGCTGTGTACCTAGAGACAGACACTCAGACAAGATGGCAGCAGAGGCTGTGTACCTAGAGACAGACACTAAGACAAGATGGCAGCAGAGGCTGTGTACCTAGAGACAGACACAGACAAGATGGCAGCAGAGGCTGTGTACCTAGAGACAGACACTAAGACAAGATGGCAGCAGAGGCTGTGTACCTAGAGACAGACACTCAGACAAGATGGCAGCAGAGGCTGTGTACCTAGAGACAGACACTCAGACAAGATGGCAGCAGAGACTGTGTACCTAGAGACAGACAGTCAAGATGGCAGCAGAGGCTGTGTACCTAGAGACAGACACGAAGACAAGATGGCAGCAGAGGCTGTGTACCTAGAGACAGACAGTCAAGATGGCAGCAGAGGCTGTGTACCTAGAGACAGACACGAAGACAAGATGGCAGCAGAGGCTGTGTACCTAGAGACAAACAGTCAAGATGGCAGCAGAGGCTGTGTACCTAGAGACAGACACTAAGACAAGATGGCAGCAGAGACTGTGTACCTAGAGACAGACACGAAGACAAGATGGCAGCAGAGGCTGTGTACCTAGAACAGACACAGACAAGATGGCAGCAGAGGCTGTGTACCTAGAGACAGACACTCAGACAAGATGGCAGCAGAGGCTGTGTACCTAGAGACAGACACTCAGACAAGATGGCAGCAGAGGCTGTGTACCTAGAGACAGACACGAAGACAAGATGGCAGCAGAGGCTGTGTACCTAAAACAGACACTAAGACAAGATGGCAGCAGAGGCTGTGTACCTAGAACAGACACAGACAAGATGGCAGCAGAGGCTGTGTACCTAAAGACAGACACTCAGACAAGATGGCAGCAGAGGCTGTGTACCTAGAGACAGACACAAAGACAAGATGGCAGCAGAGGCTGTGTACATAGAGACAGACACTCAGACAAGATGGCAGCAGAGGCTGTGTACCTAAAGACAGACACTCAGACAAGATGGCAGCAGAGGCTGTGTACCTAGAGACAGACACTCAGACAAGATGGCAGCAGAGGCTGTGTACCTAGAGACAGACACAAAGACAAGATGGCAGCAGAGACTGTGTACCTAGAGACAGACACTCAGACAAGATAGCAGCAGAGGCTGTGTACCTAGATACAGACACTCAGACAAGATGGCAGCAGAGGCTGTGTACCTAGAGACAGACACTAAGACAAGATGGCAGTAGAGACTGTGTACCTAAAACAGACACTAAGACAAGATGGCAGCAGAGGCTGTGTACCTAAAGACAGACACTCAGACAAGATGGCAGCAGAGGCTGTGTACCTAGAGACAGACACAAAGACAAGATGGCAGCAGAGGCTGTGTACCTAAAACAGACACTAAGACAAGATGGCAGCAGAGGCTGTGTACCTAGAGACAGACACAGACAAGATGGCAGCAGAGGCTGTGTACCTAGAGACAGACACAGACAAGATGGCAGCAGAGGCTGTGTACCTAAAACAGACACTAAGACAAGATGGCAGCAGAGGCTGTGTACCTAAAGACAGACACTCAGACAAGATGGCAGCAGAGGCTGTGTACCTAAAGACAGACACTCAGACAAGATGGCAGCAGAGGCTGTGTACCTAAAGACAGACACTCAGACAAGATGGCAGCAGAGGCTGTGTACCTAAAGACAGACACTCAGACAAGATGGCAGCAGAGGCTGTGTACCTAAAGACAGACACTCAGACAAGATGGCAGCAGAGGCTGTGTACCTAGAGACAGACACTCAGACAAGATGGCAGCAGAGGCTGTGTACCTAGAGACAGACACTAAGACAAGATGGCAGCAGAGGCTGTGTACCTAAAGACAGACACTCAGACAAGATGGCAGCAGAGGCTGTGTACCTAGAGACAGACACTCAGACAAGATGGCAGCAGAGGCTGTGTACCTAGAGACAGACACTAAGACAAGATGGCAGCAGAGGCTGTGTACCTAGAGACAGACACTCAGACAAGATGGCAGCAGAGGCTGTGTACCTAGAGACAGACACTCAGACAAGATGGCAGCAGAGGCTGTGTACCTAGAGACAGACACTCAGACAAGATGGCAGCAGAGGCTGTGTACCTAGAGACAGACACTCAGACAAGATGGCAGCAGAGGCTGTGTACCTAGAGACAGACACAAAGACAAGATGGCAGCAGAGGCTGTGTACCTAGAGACAGACACTCAGACAAGATGGCAGCAGAGGCTGTGTACCTAGAGACAGACACTCAGACAAGATGGCAGCAGAGGCTGTGTACCTAAAACAGACACTAAGTCAAGATGTCAGCAGAGGCTGTGTACCTAGAGACAGACACTCAGACAAGATGGCAGCAGAGGCTGTGTACCTAGAGACAGACACAGACAAGATGGCAGCAGAGGCTGTGTACCTAAAGACAGACACTAAGACAAGATGGCAGCAGAGGCTGTGTACCTAGAGACAGACACGAAGACAAGATGGCAGCAGAGGCTGTGTACCTAAAGACAGACACTCAGACAAGATGGCAGCAGAGGCTGTGTACCTAGAGACAGACACTCAGACAAGATGGCAGCAGAGGCTGTGTACCTAGAGACAGACACTCAGACAAGATGGCAGCAGAGGCTGTGTACCTAGAGACAGACACAGACAAGATGGCAGCAGAGGCTGTGTACCTAGAGACAGACACTCAGACAAGATGGCAGCAGAGGCTGTGTACCTAGAGACAGACACTCAGACAAGATGGCAGCAGAGGCTGTGTACCTAGAGACAGACACTCAGACAAGATGGCAGCAGAGGCTGTGTACCTAGAGACAGACACTCAGACAAGATGGCAGCAGAGGCTGTGTACCTAGAGACAGACACTAAGACAAGATGGCAGCAGAGGCTGTGTACCTAGAGACAGACACTCAGACAAGATGGCAGCAGAGGCTGTGTACCTAGAGACAGACACTCAGACAAGATGGCAGCAGAGGCTGTGTACCTAGAGACAGACACTAAGACAAGATGGCAGCAGAGGCTGTGTACCTAGAGACAGACACTCAGACAAGATGGCAGCAGAGGCTGTGTACCTAGAGACAGACACTCAGACAAGATGGCAGCAGAGGCTGTGTACCTAGAGACAGACACTAAGACAAGATGGCAGCAGAGGCTGTGTACCTAGAGACAGACACTCAGACAAGATGGCAGCAGAGGCTGTGTACCTAGAGACAGACACTCAGACAAGATGGCAGCAGAGGCTGTGTACCTAGAGACAGACACTCAGACAAGATGGCAGCAGAGGCTGTGTACCTAGAGACAGACACTCAGACAAGATGGCAGCAGAGGCTGTGTACCTAGAGACAGACACTCAGACAAGATGGCAGCAGAGGCTGTGTACCTAAAGACAGACACTCAGACAAGATGGCAGCAGAGGCTGTGTACCTAGAGACAGACACTCAGACAAGATGGCAGCAGAGGCTGTGTACCTAGAGACAGACACTAAGACAAGATGGCAGCAGAGGCTGTGTACCTAGAGACAGACACTCAGACAAGATGGCAGCAGAGGCTGTGTACCTAGAGACAGACACTAAGACAAGATGGCAGCAGAGGCTGTGTACCTAGAGACAGACACTCAGACAAGATGGCAGCAGAGGCTGTGTACCTAGAGACAGACACTAAGACAAGATGGCAGCAGAGGCTGTGTACCTAGAGACAGACACTCAGACAAGATGGCAGCAGAGGCTGTGTACCTAAAGACAGACACTAAGACAAGATGGCAGCAGAGGTTGTGTACAAAGAGCAGACACTCAGACAAGATGGCAGCAGAGGCTGTGTACCTAGAGACAGACACTCAGACAAGATGGCAGCAGAGGCTGTGTACCTAGAGACAGACACTCAGACAAGATGGCAGCAGAGGCTGTGTACCTAAAGACAGACACTCAGACAAGATGGCAGCAGAGGCTGTGTACCTAGAGACAGACACTCAGACAAGATGGCAGCAGAGGCTGTGTACAAAGAGCAGACACTCAGACAAGATGGCAGCAGAGGCTGTGTACCTAGAGACAGACACTCAGACAAGATGGCAGCAGAGGCTGTGTACCTAGAGACAGACACTCAGACAAGATGGCAGCAGAGGCTGTGTACCTAGAGACAGACACTCAGACAAGATGGCAGCAGAGGCTGTGTACCTAGAGACAGACACAAAGACAAGATGGCAGCAGAGGCTGTGTACCTAGAGACAGACACTCAGACAAGATGGCAGCAGAGGCTGTGTACCTAAAACAGACACTAAGACAAGATGGCAGCAGAGGCTGTGTACCTAGAACAGACACAGACAAGATGGCAGCAGAGGCTGTGTACCTAAAGACAGACACTCAGACAAGATGGCAGCAGAGGCTGTGTACCTAGAGACAGACACTCAGACAAGATAGCAGCAGAGGCTGTGTACCTAGAGACAGACACTCAGACAAGATGGCAGCAGAGGCTGTGTACCTAAAACAGACACTAAGACAAGATGGCAGCAGAGGCTGTGTACCTAGAACAGACACAGACAAGATGGCAGCAGAGGCTGTGTACCTAAAGACAGACACTCAGACAAGATGGCAGCAGAGGCTGTGTACCTAGAGACAGACACTCAGACAAGATAGCAGCAGAGGCTGTGTACCTAGAGACAGACACTCAGACAAGATGGCAGCAGAGGCTGTGTACCTAGAGACAGACACAAAGACAAGATGGCAGCAGAGGCTGTGTACCTAGAGACAGACACAGACAAGATGGCAGCAGAGGCTGTGTACCTAGAGACAGACACAAAGACAAGATGGCAGCAGAGGCTGTGTACAAAGAGCAGACACTCAGACAAGATGGCAGCAGAGGCTGTGTACCTAGAGACAGACACTCAGACAAGATGGCAGCAGAGGCTGTGTACCTAGAACAGACACAAAGACAAGATGGCAGCAGAGGCTGTGTACCTAGAGACAGACACTCAGACAAGATGGCAGCAGAGGCTGTGTACCTAGAGACAGACCCTCAGACAAGATGGCAGCAGAGATCGAGACAGAAACTGGAACTAAGACAGCAGAGACACTGGAGATGGACTCTAGGACAGCAGCAGTAGACACTGGAGATGGACTCTAGGACAGCAGCAGTAGACACTGGGACTGATGACAGCAGAGACACTAGAGATGGACTCTAGGACAGCAGCAGTAGACACTGGGACTGATGACAGCAGAGACACTAGAGATGGACTCTAGGACAGCAGCAGTAGACACTGGAGATGGACTCTAGGACAGCAGCAGTAGACACTGGAGATGGACTCTAGGACAGCAGCAGTAGACTCTGTGACTGATGACAGCAGAGACTCTGGAGAAGGACTCTAGGACAGCAGCAGTAGACACTGGGACTGATGACAGCAGAGACACTGGAGATGGACTCTAGGACAGCAGCAGTAGACACTGGAGATGGACTCTAGGACAGCAGCAGTAGACACTGGGACTGATGACAGCAGAGACACTGGAGATGGACTCTAGGACAGCAGCAGTAGACACTGGAGATGGACTCTAGCACAGCAGCAGTAGACACTGGGGCCGATGACAGCAGAGACACTGGAGATGGACTCTAGGACAGCAGCAGTAGTCACTGGGACTGATGACAGCAGAGACACTGGAGATGGACTCTAGGACAGCAGCAGTAGACACTGGAGATGGACTCTAGGACAGCAGCAGTAGTCACTGGGACTGATGACAGCAGAGACACTGGAGATGGACTCTAGGACAGCAGCAGTAGACACTGGATATGGACTCTAGTACAGCAGCAGTAGTCACTGGGACTGATGACAGCAGAGACACTGGAGATGGACTCTAGGACAGCAGCAGTAGTCACTGGGACTGATGACAGCAGAGACACTGGAGATGGACTCTAGGACAGCAGCAGTAGACACTGGAGATGGACTCTAGGACAGCAGCAGTAGACACTGGAGATGGACTCTAGGACAGCAGCAGTAGACACTGGAGATGGACTCTAGGACAGCAGCAGTAGACACTGGAGATGGACTCTAGGACAGCAGCAGTAGACACTGGAGATGGACTCTAGCACAGCAGCAGTAGACACTGGGACTGATGACAGCAGAGACTCTGGAGAAGGACTCTAGGACAGCAGCAGTAGACACTGGGACTGATGACAACAGAGACTCTGGAGATGGACTCTAGGACAGCAGCAGTAGACACTGGGACCGATGACAGCAGAGGCAATTCCAGATTTCACTGAAACATGTGATCCCAGAGACATTTCGAGACTGACAGTGGGACATATACAAAAAAGATATGTGACAGCTTTCCGACTTTGTATTCTTTCGGTCAGAATTGGTGGCCCTGAAAAGGGCCGTGTTAGCGAGCCATCGCAATATGCGAGGTGATCACGCGGTTTGGTGGTCTTGCACTCATGCTGGGACAGATAACAGCAACGACGCTGCAGATAGACACTGACAAAGATGACAGTAGAGATACTGGAGACAGACGCAAGGGCAGATGACAACAGATACAGTTGATGGGAACAACGGGCAGCCAGACCACGTTGGAGACAGGCGGGTGGCATCGAGGGCGAGGCCTGTCCATCAACTGCATGTCTGCTGTCATGGCCTTACTGCCTGCTTGTTATCTGCTGTTTCGCGCAGCCTCTCCTGGGACGGGACAGCGAGCCCTTTGTGTGCAGGGCTCATTACCCATAGAGACTCGTCACTCGAGCAGATCTTTGATTAGATTAGCCTGCAGTCTCACTAGAGGCCTTCGCACACAAGGCAACTCCACTTGGGCAACTCGATTGCTCGCCATACATTGCTTCGTGTGCGATGTCGGTTGAAAGCAACTGGCATTCCAAGCAACTTTCCACGCCACCAGCAACTGAGTTGCTCGTGTTTAAACCTGTTCTAGTTTTGGGGGCACTGGCGTGCCACTCCAGCCACTCTCTGTGAATCCACTAATCACCGGGCGACTTTAGAGCCTTGTTGTCGCGTTCTCGCGACTGTTCACAAAAGTAAATGGCGGAGGTGTCTGCGCTTCGCACAGAAAACGCTGTATTTCGGGATACTAGAAACCTCATCCAAATAAAATGTAAGCCATGAACAGCGTTAATTTATCAAAGCTGTATGTTGAATGCATCAATAGGTCGTGAAAGCTCTTACATTTTACAAATGCAGTCACACGTAGAACCATGTGTCCGAGGCTCGACTGTTATCATTGTGTGTTCGCAACGTGGCGAGAGGTGAAAGGTCACAGTGGAAGCGTGTGCGAGCTTAGCCTCCAGCATTGCCTGCCACATGGCAAGCAACCAGCCGCAAGCAACATGGCAAGAGACTTTCTTTGCCTTGTGTGCGTCGGCCTTTACTCGCTCACTTGTATTTTCTTCTGTTTATCATGCGTTCTTCAATCCATTGTTCTGCTCGTTCATGTATTCATGCGTCTCTCTCTCTCTCTCTCTCTCTCTCTCTCTCTCTCTCTCTCTCTCTCTCTCTCTCTCTCTCTCTCTCTCCTTTCCTCCTCTTCCTCACCCTTCCTCCTCCTCACCCTTCCTCCTCCTACTCTCGCCCCCTTGCCTCACCCCCACGTCAATGTCAGGGGTGTTGCATAGTGACCTTCTGTGCACTCATTTCAGCTGCATCGTCAGGTCAGATCTGGAGTCAGATAGTCGATTGTGGCGAGGTGCATACTGGTGGGGTGGAATTGTGGGGAGATGACCTGTAGAAGGCAGGGCGGTGGAATTGTGGGGAGATGACCTGTAGAAGGAAGGACGGTGGAATTGTGGGGAGCTGACCTGTAGAAGGCAGGGCGGTGGAATTGTGGGGAGATGACCTGTAGAAGGAAGGACGGTGGAATGTTGGGGAGATGACCTGTAGAAGGAAGGACGGTGGAATTGTGGGGAGATGACCTGTAGAAGGAAGGACAGTGGAATTGTGGGAAGATGACCTGTAGAAAGCAGGACGGTTGAATTGTGGGGAGACGACCTGTAGAAGGAAGGACGGTGGAATGTTGGGGAGATGACCTGTAGAAGGAAGGACGGTGGAATGTTGGGGAGATGACCTGTAGAAGGAAGGACGGTGGAATGTTGGGGAGATTACTTGTAGAAGTAAGGACGGTTGAATGTTGGGGAGATGACCTGTAGAGGGAAGGACGGTGGAATGTTGGTTAGATGACCTGTAGAAGGAAGGACGGTGGAATGTTGGGGAGATGACTTGTAGAAGGAAGGACGGTGGAATGTTGGAGAGATTACTTGTAGAAGGAAGGCAGGTGAAAGGTTGAGGGGATGACCTGTAGAAGGAAGGATAGTGGAATGTTGAAGAAATGACCTGTAGAAGGAAGGACGGTGGAATGTTGAGGATGTGATTTGTAGAAGGAAGGACGGTGAAATTCTGGGGAGATGACCTGTAGAAGGAAGGACGGTGGAATTGTGGGGAGATGACCTGTAGAAGGAAGGACGGTGGAATTGTGGGGAGATGACCTGTAGAAGGAAGGACGGTGGAATTGTGGGGAGATGACCTGTAGAAGGAAGGACGGTGGAATTGTGGGGAGATGACCTATGGAAGGAAGGACGGTGGAATGTTGGGGAGATGACCTGTAGAAGGAAGGACGGTGGAATTGTGGGGAGATGACCTATGGAAGGAAGGACGGTGGAATGTTGGGGAGATGACCTGTAGAAGGAAGGACGGTGGAATGTTGGGGAGATTACTTGTAGAAGTAAGGACGGTGGAATGTTGGGGAGATTACTTGTAGAAGTAAGGACGGTGGAATGTTGGGGAGATGATTTGTAGAAGGAAGGACGGTGGAATGTTGGTTAGATGACCTATGGAAGGAAGGACGGTGGAATGTTGGGAAGATGACCTGTAGAAAGCAGGACGGTTGAATTGTGGGGAGATGACCTGTAGAAGGAAGGACGGTGGAATGTTGGGGAGATTACTTGTAGAAGTAAGGACGGTGGAATGTTGGTTAGATGACCTGTAGAAGGAAGGACGGTGGAATGTTGGTTAGATGACCTGTAGAAGGAAGGACGGTGGAATTGTGGGGAGATGACCTGTAGAAGGAAGGACGGTGGAATGTTGGGGAGATTACTTGTAGAAGTAAGGACGGTGGAATGTTGGGGAGATTACTTGTAGAAGTAAGGACGGTGGAATGTTGGTTAGATGACCTGTAGAAGGAAGGACGGTGGAATGTTGGGGAGATGACTTGTAGAAGGAAGGACGGTGGAATGTTGGAGAGATTACTTGTAGAAGGAAGGCAGGTGTAATGTTGAGGGGATGACCTGTAGAAGGAAGGATAGTGGAATGTTGAAGAAATGAGCTGTAGAAGGCAGGACGGTTGAATGTTGAGGATGTGATTTGTAGAAGGAAGGACGGTGGAATTGTGGGGAGATGATTTGTAGAAGAAAGGACGGTGGAATTGTGGGGAGATGACCTGTAGAAGGCAGAACGGTTGAATGCTGAGGAGGTGATTTGTAGAAGGAAGGACGGTGGAATTGTGGGGAGATGATTTGTAGAAGGAAGGACGGTGAAATTGTGGGGAGATGATTTGTAGAAGGAAGGACGGTGGAATGTTGAGGGTGTGATTTGTAGAAGGAAGGACGGTGAAATTATGGGGAGATGACCTGTAGAAGGCAGAACGGTTGAATGTTGAGGATGTGATTTGTAGAAGGAAGGACGGTGGAATTGTGGGGAGATGATTTGTAGAAGGAAGGACGGTGGAGTGTTGGGGAGCTGACTTGTAGAAGGAAGGACGGTGGAATTGTGGGGAGATGATTTGTAGAAGGAAGGACGGTGGAGTGTTGGGGATATGACTTGTAGAAGGAAGGACGGTGGAATTGTGGGGAGATGACCTGTAGAAGTAAGGACGGTGGAATGTTGGGGAGATGACTTGTAGAAGGAAGGACGGTGGAATGTTGGGGAGATGACTTGTAGAAGGAAGGACAGTAGAATGTTGGGGAGATGATTTGTAGAAAGAAGAACTGTGGCGTATTGGGGAGATGACCTGTAGAAGGAAGGACGGTGGAATGTTGGAGAGATGACTTGTAGAAGGAAGGACAGTAGAATGTTGGAGAGATGATTTGTAGAAAGAAGAACTGTGGCGTATTTGGGAGATGACCTGTAGAAGGAAGGACGGTGGAATGTTGGGGAGATGACCTGTAGAAGGAAGGACGGTGGAATGTTGGGGAGATGACCTGTAGAAGGACGGGCGGTAGAATGTGGAGGAGATGACTTGTAGAAGGAAGGACGGTGGAATGTTGGGGAGATTACTTGTAGAAGTAAGGACGGTGGAATTGTGGGGAGATGACCTGTAGAAGGAAGGACGGTGGAATGTTGGGGAGATGACTTGTAGAAGGAAGGACGGTGGAATGTTGGGGAGATGACTTGAAGAAGGAAGGACAGTGGAGTATTGGGAATATGACTTCTAGAAGGAAGGACGGTGGAATGTTGGAGAGATGACTTGTAGAAGGAAGGACGGTGGAGTATAGGGGATATGACTTGTAGAAGGAAGGACGGTGGAATGTTGAGGAGATGGCTCGTAGAAGGAAGGACGGTGGAATATTGGAGAGATGACTTGTAGAAGAAAGAATAGTGGAACGTTGGGAAAATGACCTGTAGAAGGAAGGACGGTGGAATGTTGGGGAAATTAATTTTAGAAGGAAGGATGAGGAACAGTGCATACAAAAAATTATCTTGCCGATGATATCAACGTTGTAGTTGTTGTAAACATCCGTCATGCGAGACGGTTGTCTTGAGGTTGACTGTCGGTCTCGGACACATAGAAATTATCAGTGTCTTTATTCTCCGGTTTCGGTTGTGCTTTCATAACCAATCCGCCTACCTGGGAACCGTACAGTAATACCGGTTACACCTAAGCATCGAACAGTCTAAAAAATACAGTAGCAGTATCATAATATAAATTTCTCATCATTCTGAGTAGGTGTAAAATTTTCTGCTTTGCTCTACTTTATTATCTAAATTACGGAGTCCCACAGGGCTCGGTTCTGGGTCCTCTGCTGTTTCTACTGTACACCCAACCACTTTCCAACGTAATTGACAGTCATTCATTCTCTCACAGTGAATTTGCTGATGACACGCAACTCTACAACTCCACTCATCCCAGTCAAATCCAATTTCTTCTCTCTGCAAGTGAACTTTGTATTTCTGATGTGAAACAGTGGATGACACAGAACAAACTCAAACTTAATGATTCAAAGACCGAAGCTCTCCTGGTTGGCGGTAGAGGCGAATTCGATCAGGCCCTGAAACTAACCATAGGCCAGAGTGAGATAGAATTCTCAAAGTCTGTTAGGAACTTAGGTGTCATGTTCGATGATGATCTTTCTATGAGAGTTCATGTGAACAAAGTTTGCCAGTTAGCTTACTACGAGTTAAGGAAAATTGGCACTATTCGTCACTATCTTTCACAACAGGCCACTCAAACCCTTGTCACTTCCCTTGTTCTGTCCCGTCTTGATTATGGAAATTCTCTTCTTGCCGGCATTCCTGGCACTCTGCTAAACAAACTGCAAAAAGTCCAAAACACTGCTGCTAGATTAATCTTTAGATGTCCCAAGAGAACTCCCACATCCAAACTCCTTCGTGCACTGCATTGGCTCCCCGTCGCTCAGAGGATAGAGTATAAGCTAGCCATTATGTGTTTCAACTTCTTCAATCAAACTGCACCACACGCACTCAAAGAAATTCTCACTGTCTACACCCCCGCTAGAAATAACCGTTCAGCTGCAGACACCAAAACGTTAAATGTCCCCCGTCGCAAAAAGATAACCCAAGGACAGCGAGCTTTTTCCTACATCGGCCCTGTAACATGGAATAGCCTACCTTTCCCTGTCCGTCACTCTAATTCCATGTCCCAGTTCAAAACCTCCCTCAAGACACACCTGTTCCGGTCAGTCTTTCCTGACGAGCAGTGAAGGCGCCTCTTTTATGTTTCGTGTTTTGCCTGCTACTTAATTAATTGTATTGTATTTAATTGTTCTTTTTATTTCAATTGTATAGTATGTGAGTGTTAGAATGTTTTGTATGAGTGTAGACTTTATCATTGTACACGCCATGAGCTTGCTATTAGGGAAGGTATGTGCGTTATAAATAGTCTGTATTATTATTATTATTATCTCAGGCCATGGAAAAGACAATTTTGGTGACAAAAGTTATCCCAGATAGTTATGCCTGTTCACTACTTCCAGAGATTTACACACACACGCACGCACACAAACACACACACACACACACACACACACACACACACACACACACACACACACACACACACACACACACCAACAGATTTGGGATGAATCGCCGAGTTCTGACACATAGCGGCTATCCCCATGCCAAGTCCAAGCAGTAGAGGAGCTGTAGCGGTGGCTGGCAGTGCAGACGACAGGCTCTCAGCCAGTGTTGACAATGGACACTCATTTCATGTGGACGCGTCCCTCTCCAACAATCTTTTGAGAGAGAGAGAGAGAGAGAGAGAGAGAGAGAGAGAGAGAGAGAGAGAGAGAGAGAGAGAGAGAGAGAGAGAGAGAGAGAGAGACAGACAGACAGACAGACAGACAGACAGACAGACAGAGAGAGAGAGAGAGAGAGAGAGAGAGAGAGAGAGAGAGAGAGAGAGAGAGAGTTTACTGTGAGGGCGACGGCATGGCAGAATTTTTATAATGATTACACAGTAATTGCAATTGTTACATATATGTGAGCGTACTGCATCTTTCAATAATGAAAAGCAACTTTGCTAATATCACAAAGGCACAAGGGATACAATTAAACAAACTTGCTTGCATTCTCATTCTCTTCTTGAAACGCAGCACAGAGTGTGTGTGTGTGTGTGGGGGGGGGGGGGGGGGGATTGTGCTGCTTGGAGCCGTCCATTGTAGTGCTGGGTACCGGTACAGAAGACCGTACCGGTTTTTGACTCACATGCGAAGCAAAAGTGAGTCTATGTACTCACCCGTTTCGTCCGTCCGGGCGTCCGGGCGTCCGAAAACTTTAACGTTGGATTTTTCTCGGAGACTATTAAGTCTATCAATACCAAATGTGGCATGATGGTGTATGATGACAAGGCCTCAAAAAACATACATAGTGACTTGACCTTCCTTCAAGGTCAAGGTCGCAGGGGCCATAAATGTTGTCTAAAAAACAGTCATTTTTCACATTTTCTCAATGTTCTCTGAAGTTTTTGAGATTGGATACCTCACCTATAATATATTATATGGTATATAGGGCAAAGTAAGCCCTATCTTTTGATACCAGTTTGGTTGATCTTGCTTCAAGGTCAAGGTCACAGAAGCTCTTCAAAGTTGGATTGTATATATATTTTGAAGTGACCTTGACCCTGAACTATGGAAGATAACTGTTTCAAACTTAATAATTATGTGGGGCACATGTTATACCTTCACCATGAGACACATTTGGTCACATATCATCAAGGTTAAGGTCACTTTGACCCTTATGAAATGTGACCAAAATGGGGTAGTGAACCACTAAAAGTGACCATATCTCATGGTAGAAAGTGCCAATAAGCACCATTGTGCTTCCTATGTCTTGAATTAACAGCTTTGTGTTGCATGACCTTGGATGACTTGACCTTGGGTCAAGGTCACATGCATTTTGGTAGGAAAAAAGTGTAAAGCATTTCTTAGTGTAGGTTTAGTTGTTTAACCTTGACCTTGAAGGTCACCTGAAGGTCAAGGTCATATAAAGGTCAAGGTCAAGCGTGTGAGTCGTATGGGCTTTGCCCTTCTTGTTTACCGGTATTTTTGCATTTTAAACCGGTGTACCACGCTGACGTCATGCTGACCAATCCTTACGATAACACATGCACTTTAATAGCCGTTGACAATGATGTATGAGGTTGCACAATAGTTATCAGTGCATCAGAAAACGGAAGGAGAATTTGTGGATTTGAGAGAGAGAGAGAGAGAGAGAGAGAGAGAGAGAGAGAGAGAGAGAGAGAGAGAGAGAGAGAAAATGAGAAGGGTTAGAGGGAGAAGAAAGACAGGTGTGTGAGAGAGAGGGACAGAGAGGGAGAAGGAGAGATGTAATTAAATCTACACAGGTTTTTTTATTATTTAAAAAAAGAAGCAGTAAATTTACTAAATTTTCAAGTTTTCTTGCATAATATAAAAGCATATTCAAAAGAAAATCAAAGTCAAGCATCTTTGCTTCAAATCAGACATTTCAACATATGAAAAAGAACCAAAGCACTGGCTTTTGGAAACTCAACGTCATATATGCAAGTGCATCGTGCGAGGTTTTGAAGTGTACATTGAAGAGTGATGTCTCCTCGTGCGCTTGCATGTTCGACGTGCCTCCTCCTGCCATTTTGACTTGGGTGTTGCATGTTGTGCACACAGCAACTCTCTCACCAATTTGGTTGTCTGATTTCCTTTTTTTTTCAAAAAAAAAAAACTCCATATGGCTGATTTGCCCCTCTCGTTCTTCATCACCGTGAAAGAATCGTCCGCGATGGTTTTTTGTGACCTATGGCAGTTGGCCGTACCGGTACAGCGTACCACGTCAATGGGCACCGGTTTTACCGGTATTACCGGTAAGTACCGCCAGCTCTAGTCCATTGTCGAGGTATTGCAGCATGCCTGAACGCTCTTCGTACATGGGTTCTAGCTGATGAGCCTATTGGAAAACTCTGTATGTGTGTGTACTTATGTGCGTGTTGCTGCAGAAGTCTATGGTGTCTGGTATTTCTGGTTTGCTGATCTTCCTCCCAGTGAGGTGTGGTGTGATGCAAGGTCTATGCAGAGAAGGTTGGCGTTAGACCTTGTGGCGCTATTGAACAACTTAGGTACAGAAGATAACACATAGGAAAGGCTCGATGCCCTAATATACTGTACTGATAAGAGAGGTTTGTGTCCTGTTGTTTACACACTAGTGTCGCTTTAAAGCTAACATCAGAATGAGTCTTTTAAGCTGTACAAATGTTCGAGATACTTCCTGCCAAATGTCACCATTGGAATATAATGTGTTGTCTAATTCTATATTAAAATTCCCAAATGAAGTTGGCGAATTAGTTGCACCACGTTGTTTGTGCGAATGAACACTTTGCCACAACACGTGATGATTTGTTACTGTCGTCTTGACATGATGCTCATTTGGAAAAAATTATAGAGAAAATCTGTTGCGACTTATATGTTGTGTTACTTTAAATCCACTTCCGGTTTCTTTTAAAAACCGGCATGATGCACCTTTAAGTGTATTGCTATGTCAGCACTTGCTAATTCGGCATTTAAAAACCGTTTAGCACGTGTGATTCAAGTTGTCCTGCGGCGGCATATGTAAAACATTTTCTTTGTGCGTGATTGGATTTTTAGTGTCATGAAGGGTCAGTTTTTTCCTATCGAGAGGATGAGGAGAAGGAAAAATGGATTTGAATAGTAATTGAGTACTAAGAGCTGTAAACGATAAGCTCGGTGCACCGGTGTTTTGAAGTTTTATTCTGTCTTTATATTGATTTGAGTTTGCTTTGGTTTCTTAATTTGATCCTTTATATGTTTATAAGGCCATCAACAACACCGCACCACGCGCTCTTACAGAAATCCTTACAGTCTACATGCCCTCCATATCTCTACGCTCAGCTGCTGACTAGAATACTTAAGGTCCCTCGCCATAACAAGAAAACTCAAGGACAGTGTGCCTTCTCCTATATTGGACCTGTAACCTGGAATAGTCTCCCTCTCTCAGTCCGTCATTCTAACACTCTGCCCCAGTTCAAAAGTTCTCTAAAGACCCACCTCTTCCGATCCGCCTTTCCCGCTGAGCTGCTTCGCCTTACTTGACCTTGCCTGCAAGTGCTGTGTATATTGTATAGTTTGTTCCATTGAACTTTAGTTTTTGTTTTGTTTATGTGTGTAGTGTGTGAGTTTTTGTGGGAATGTGGTATTGAGCGGTTGTATGAGTGTTGATTCTTTGGATTGTAAACGCCTTGAGCTTGCCTGTCAAGGGAAGGTATGTGCGTAAATAAACTATATTATTAGTAGTAGTAGTAGTAGTAGTAGTAGTAGTAGTAGTAGTAGTAGTAGTAGTAGTAGTAGTAGTAGTAGTATTATTATTATTATTATTATTATTATTATTATTATTATTATTATTATTAGCTGCTTGGGGTTGCTCCTACCCGAGCCACTGGAGAGGGTTCAAAGACCAGCTACAAAAGTTCTTGGTAGATCAGGGTGCATCCAGCGATTCCAGCGCATGGTTGTGCTCTAAGCGCCTATAGGACTGATAAGGCCTTATCCTTATCTTTCCACCCAAAGTCAGTATGTTGGGGCATCTGATCGATTCGGTCTTCGCATCTGATGCTACAGCTAACAGTAATTGAAAATTCTCTTTCAGTGCAATAATTGTAGTGCATCTCGTTCACGATAACATTCATCGTTAACTCGATCCTGAACCTACTAAAAACAACATGTATGCTCATAACTACCCAGCAAAGAAGACGAACTCTCTCCTCTACGTAACTAAACCAGAATTTACGCAGTTATCCAATACAAACGTTCATAAACAAATATAATTGGTATGCTTATGGATGACAATCTGTCATGGACAAGTCATGCTGAATATGTCATTAAAAATTTAATACTCAGTTATTTATATTTAAAAATATAAAAGCATTCCTTCCTATGGAAAACAGGAAAATGTTTCAAACTGCATACCTCGCCCCACATATAAGCTATTGTTTAAATATCTGGGGACATTGTCCTCACATATAAAGATTTTGTCAAT
>JAWQFJ010001833.1:79366-111866 GCA_034096865.1 Theodoxus fluviatilis | reverse complement strand
GCATGATGACCTGTGTACGCATACTATGAGAACAGGTGGGCATGATGACATGTGTACACATACTATGAGAACAGGTGGGCATGATGACATGTGTACACATACTATGAGAACAGGTGGGCATGATGACCTGTGTACGCATACTATGAGAATAGGTGGGCATGATGACATGTATGTGCACTACGAGAACAGGTGGGCATGATGACGTGTTTCAAGTACTACAAGAACAGGTGGGCATGATGACATGTTTACGCATACTACAAGAATAGGTGGGCATGATGACCTGTATGCGTACTACGAGAACAGGTGGGCATGATGACGTGTTTACGAGTAGCACGAGAACAGGTGGGCATGATGACATGTTTACGAGTACTACGAGAACAGGTGGGCATGATGACATGTGTATAAGTACTACGAGAACAGGTGGGCATGATGACGTGTTTACGAGTACTACGAGAACAGGTGGGCATGATGACATGTGTATAAGTACTACGAGAACAGGTGGGCATGATGACATGTTTACGAGTACCACGAGAACAGGTGGGCATGATGACATGTTTACGAGTACCACGAGAACAGGTGGGCATGATGACGTGTGTACGAGTACTACGAGAACAGGTGAGCATGATGACGTGTTTACGAGTACTACGAGAACAGGTGGGCATGATGACGTGTGTATGAGTACTACGAGAACAGGTGGGCATGGTGACGTGAGTACGAGTACTACGAGAACAGGTGAGCATGATGACATGTGTACGAGGACAGGTGGGCATCGAGGTGACTATCAAGAATCAGGATTCCTATACAGACAAGCGGCAATAAGAGTCTGGCGAGAGACAGCCAGAGTGCATAGTTGTAGATGATTGCGAGTGCTACGGAACAGGCAGGCGGAGTGCCGAGTATACGCTCGTACAAGGGCTGTGAAAACAGTCAGGTGAGAAGCTGTACTGAATGCACTGTTGGCTTTCAGAGGCTCTCTGTCGGGACTCTGCACCTGCCTATGCTGGGGCTCTCATTTGGCAGATCCTGTTTGCTCAACACTTTGTCCAAGTGGTTTGGGGAGACGTGAAACCGGTTTGACGCGAGGCGAGAACATGCGGGTGTGTGTTTTGTCATTGAGGTGCAAAATAGAATACTTTATGTTGGTGTTAGAGAGGAAGGAGCGAAAAGGTTTATCTACTTAGAGCGTCTTGGAGAATGGCCAGACCCATTAGAGGCTTACTTACAGTGCGCTAGCCTTCTTTGCTCGCCTTCTGTCGACTCCCGTAACTTTAAATATATATGTGCAGTGATCGATGCTTTCTGACGGTGACTGGTGGTAAAACCTCACCTCGTGGACGTGTCAAATTGTCGACCCTGGTGGGCTTGTAATTGGACATCAGTATCATGCTCATATTTCTTTATAATCATATCTTCTTTCCCTCATTATGAACGCATCAACATAATAAAAAAATAGTCCTCCCCGTCATTTACAAGCTATTTTGCTGCATTTTTCTCATTCTTGTCGTTGGCAGACTGATGAGTGATCTCCGTGACATCGGAAAAAAGAGGAAGAACGGGGTGAAGTTCATTATGTGGCAGGAGGTGATGAACAATGACTTGCAGGTCAGTGCTTTTTATCGTCTTGGCCTTTATCTCTATGGTTTGCTTTTCTACTTGGTCAGCCGGTCAGTTTGTGTGCTGCGCACGCGCGTGTGAGAGAGAGAGAGAGAAAGAGAGAGAGAGAGAGAGAGAGAGAGGGGGGGGGGGGGGAGAAGGGTGAGAGAGAGAGAGAGGGGGGGGGAGAAGGGTGAGAGAGAGGGGGGGGGGGAGGAGAGAGAGAGAGAGAGAGAGAGAGAGAGAGAGAGAGAGAGAGAGAGAGAGAGAGAGAGAGAGAGCTGCGCGAGTCTCTGTCTGTCTATCCATCTCTCTCCTGCCCCTGCTCCGCCTCCTTTCCTCTTTTTCCCTCCTCCTCCTTCTCTTCTTGTTGCTGCTGCTCCTCTTCCTTTTCCTCATCATGCTCCTCCATGGGGGTGCTGACTGTGAGATCTGCCTTGCAGCTGCCCAACGACACCATCATACAGGTGTGGATGGGAGACATGGGTGACGTGAACCGCGCCATATCCCTTGGCTACAATGTGCTCTACTCTACGTGCTGGTACCTGGATCACATCGAGTACGGCACCAAGTGGCCAAAGTACTACCAGTGCGATCCTGCGGACACCAGCTTCGGTAAGGCAGGCAGGACGAAGGCTGCAGGGGACGGAATGCCAGATTCGCAGTTAGGGTAGGACAAGGCAGACGAGACGGCGACAGTTGGGTTGATTTGCAAGAGGGTCTGGATAGGGAAAGACAAGGCTGTTGGACTAACTTCTCAGAGGGTTGAGTGGAGCTGCCCCCGGGGAAGATGGGAATTCGTGATGTAGCGTGCTAAACGGCCATGCAATGACATTTGTTAGGGGTGAGGGACAGAAGAAAAGGATACTTGGTTGCGTGGTAACATTTGTTTTGAAATAGGCTGGGTGTGCGTGCATACTTGCGTGTGTTAGACACGGAGAGAGACAGGCAGACACAGACTCATAGAGCAAATACTGGGACAAGCTAATTGCTTCTGTAGGTTTGACCTATGATGTGACAGACGCACTTACGTGCCGACACTCGGTGATTGACGCTGTGACAGATCGGAGAGTACAGGAACAGTGCATGCACTCAGCCACTGCAGGCTTGCGTGAAGACGCAATCATTGTGTTCTTCATGGCCTCTGCAGCTTCCATTGACTCCTTTTTGAGCGACTTCAGTAAAAGTACGTGGAACTCTTTCTTGTTCCAATATGTGATTATGTTTTAGCTTCTGAGAACTTTGATTTAGATTGTGTTAAAATATAGGGGAAAGTCGGGCATTAAGCCCCGGGGGGGGGGGGCATTAGGGGCCACTTCGATGAAAAGAAATTGACATTATTTCAGTTTTTGTTATTTTATTTCCAAAACGAGTTTCAACCAATCAGAGTTAGTTTCTCTCGAGAATGATGCGTGGTTTTGAGCCAGTCAGAAATAGGTCAGTTACCGTGCGAGGTATTTTATGCAACTCTTTTGCTGCCGTGTTGAAAGTCCGGAAAAAAAATTGCCTCCTAGACCTCACATGTCTAATTTTGATGTGCACTTCGTGATCAACAATGGAACACGAGAATTGCATCAATGCTTTTCTAACCCACCAAAGCAAATTTACATGCATTAATTTCATGAGGTTTCGTGTTATATTTTGTGTACTATATACTGCTTTGGAGAGAAATTTTTGCAGAGATTGGAGGAGTACTGTGGCTTTTGGGGGTGATGATTTTTATCCCTCCATAAAATAGTTCATTGAGGTTTGTTCATAATGATAAGTTTGATTATATTTCAGCATTGAGAGTTAAAACTTCCTGACATGTTCTTAGTAATGAAAAAGAAAAGTAATACCTGTGGCAGTCAATCAAAATGGGGTGGGGCTTATTGCCCCACACTCTAGCATTTTGTTTCTAATAATGAAAATAGTTAGTGTCAGCAAGACAAAACAGGACTGATGAAACTCATACGCCTCGACTCTAAGTTAGCCTGTTTTTTTTTTCTTCTGTTTCATACATTTATCCTTAAAATGTCACTGGAATAAGTTGAAGCCAAATGCTCTCTTCAATTTTCTGTGTCAGATTCTGTAGCATTTTGTCAAGAAAACTGCAGTTTCTGCTCTAAGTATATACAAATCAAGGAAATAAATGGAAACCATACACATTTTTAGATGAATGGTATCACATGCAGTTTGTTAGATTGTCCTACAACGTCAACAAGTGGAAGGGTGGTTTAGTATGGCCCTTGGGTTTCATTTCTCTTGGTCAATGGACTCAAGAAGCCATAAGACTTTAAAGCCTGAGTCAAATAGCTCTTATCTGTGACCTTTAATCAAGTTTTACCATTTGAAATAAGTTCAATTTTTTAGCGAATTTGTGGAAGAGTTTTAAGAGTCTTTGGTCTCCACACCTGTTTGCCTTGAGCTGGCGGAGGCTACCAATGGGGCATCAGGGCTGCATTATGTCATTTGGACCTTGCTTCAGAAAATTTTACTGTAAAATTTAAATTATGATTTTCCTTCTCCTACTTTGTGATTCTATGCATTTGTAAGTTATTTTCAACGTTTTGAATGAGTTAAAGCTTACCCAAACATGTCTTTTAGGTTGGGGCCTAATGCCTCGACCTTCTGGGGCTTAATGCCCCAATGGCATGAGGTTCTCTATAAGACATAAAATTTGTTTTGAAATATTTAGTTTCGTGGTTACCGATGAAAGTCAGCATGTTTCATAGGATATTAGTGTCCTCAATTTGTTTACTGTGTTTAATTTGATGTATCTGTTTAAAGAACAGAATGATTTTTGGACGAAAAAAAAGGGTGTGCCTAATGCCCCGCTTTCCCCTATACCTTTGTTCTGTGCTAGTTATTGTTAGACCACAGGAGTTGGGAAATGTGACAGTGAATATTACAACGTTGTTGTGTTTTATTTTGATGTTTGAGTTCGATTTTCCTTTTCTGTTTTGCTATCTTTAAAAACGAACATAATAATTTTATTGAAAAGCATCCGGACAGATGTTCTTAGAATAATTTTGAAAATCGTTGAACTTGTTGTAAGCTTATTAGTGTATATCTTGAACTTAGGAGAATATGTTCCGGAAACTGCATTCTCAAGCGACACGGAATTTTCCCCGTGATCCGGCCAGACCCCCAAGCTCTAACTTTGACAGATGTGAGCAGAATTGCTGTCACTTATCTCAACGTCTGAACCGTCTTCCGTGGATTTGGCTATAACTTCACATACATACGTATGCACAAAGACTCGCACGCACTCATGCACGCGCACACTAATGCACATACACACACGCATTCGCACACGCACACACATACACACATGCACACACGCACACACACACACACACGCATACACACACACCTCACACACACACACACGCACACACACACACACACACACACACACACACACACCTCACACACATAGCCACACACGCACACACACCACACTCACGCACCCACGCGCGCACACACACACACGCACACACACCACACACACACACCACACACACACACACACACACACACACTCACACGCACCTCACACACATAGCCACACTCACGCACGCACGCGCACACACACACACACACACACACACACACACACACACACACACATTCCAATGATGATGTGGAGATGTGTAATCTACCCACTCTGGTGGACAAGACGCTGGCCAGGCTTACCTGTCACGTGACCCGCTGCTTGCAGGCTACATGGTGGACGAGAAGAAGGTTCTGGGAGGAGAGGCGTGCATGTGGGCAGAGTACGTGGACAACGAAAACCTCATGACTACACTCTGGTAAGTCTCTGTGTGTGTGTGTGGCTATGTGTGTGAGAGGTGTGTGTGTGTGTGTGTGTGTGTGGTGTGTGGTCATTCAGCGTGGCTGAGACTAGTGAATATAGTCTCAGCAACAGGTTGGTCACGTGATAGCCTTAATTCTTCCATAACATGCATACCACCGTTCTGAACACAGAGTCTCGGCCACGCTGAATGGCATATCACATCATGAGTGTATTCCTCCGCTTGTTGTGATACACTTGATACTGGCAGCCATGTTTTCGTCAATTCATTTTCTAAACATCGATTTCCCATGAATGTAAAACTTGTATGCGGTAAAACTCGAATCACAAGAGTGTAATATTGTGAACTCTACTAATTATAAGGACTTTGAATACAACAGCAATATTTATACTTCATTGAGCGAGTAAGGCAACCAATCCCGTCTGCATAATCTTCGATACACACAGAAACCCACTGAATGCTTTTGCTGATGAGGAATCATTAATTTAATGTATGCTTAGAAGGATTAAACTTTAAAAAACTGCTTCTGAGCTATCCGATAATATCGAACTTCGGAATCGGACGGATTCCTACAGAAGAAACTTCCATTCGATTAACGTTCAACACAGACGGAATGTAGGTTAAATCACTTACTGACTTCATCAGTGGATACACGAATGATCGAAGTGTGGAGCTCGTCAAACAGTGTGAAGGCAGTTAGACCACAGGTTCTGGCCAGAAAGCATTTACTTGCGAGAGTATAACCATAGATTCACGAAACCAGCCCGGACCCATAGGAATCCTTTTCGCTGCGTTTATACAAAGATTATATGTGTAACCTATAATCTTTGGTTTATAGTAGGTCCAAAGATCGCGTGTATTACACAATCGCACGTGCTCAAGGCAGTTTGCAACCTTATAGACACGTTCGCGCTAAAAGTAGTTCTCAAATGATTTCCTGAAAATCTCATAGATTAGTTTTATTCGAACACCAAATTTGTGTTTATCTATCGGGATAAATAATTGGAGTGAAATAGAATCGCCTCTTTTTACTCTCAATGGTCTTCTGATCATGTTGAATTTTGATTGGTAGAATCATTGGAATGTGGAGCCGAAGTCACGTGACCAACCTGTGTCAGAGATACTACATCTCTGTGTTCAGAATGGTGTGTGGTGTGCATGCTTGAGAAGTTGCGTCAAACCCTGGTCATAATATCATTCTTTCATCGTGTTCCTGGGCACCTTGACGACGACGATAATGATGACGACAATGATAAGGACAAGTAATGACAGCGATGACTACAGTGCTGCTGTTGCGGAGGTGGAGAGACTGTAACTAATGCTGTGGGTGTTCCTCTGTGCAGGCCTCGCGCCTCGGCCACCGCGGAGCGACTGTGGAGCAGCAAGGAGGTGCGGGACCTGGACAGCGCTGGAGAGAGGCTGCAGGAACACCGCTGCCGTATGCTCAAGTACGTTCTCTCTCTCTCTCTCTCTCTCTCTCTCTCTCTCTCTCTCTCTCTCTCTCTCTCTCTCTCTCTCTCTCTCTCTCTCTCTCTCTCTCTCTCTCTCTCTCTCTCTCTCTCTCTCTCTCTCTCTCTCTCTCTCTCTCACGCATAGTATGATGTTCAGTCAATTTTTCGATAAAGACGTCATTGGCACTGACGCATGGACCGCAGCCCAAACTCTGATGCGCAGAACTTGTGGAAACGATAGCAGATAACGCATGCATGCCCAAATGCGCACGCACGCAGAAACACATACATACACATACTCACGCACAGAGAATATGTGCATCTTTGTATCCATGTCTTTCTGTGTCCGTGCGTTAATGTGTCCGAGCGTGTGTGTGTGTGTGTGTGTGTGTGTGTGTGTGCTCGCGTGCGTGTGCCTTTGTGTATCCACGTGTCTCTGCTGTCCGTCCGACCATCAGCCAGTCTGTCAGTCAGTCTGTCTGAATGTGTATTTATCTGCCTGTCCATCTGTCTCAGTGTCTTCCTGATAATTTGTCTACAGACGAGGTCTGAGCGTGGCGCAAGTGAGCGGGCCTGACTACTGCTACCGCCGGGGCGTGGTGCGAGGCCGGGGCCGAGGTACAGTCAACAGCTCCGAGCCCTGCTCTGGGGAGAACTGCGACGGGCCGCCCCAGCCCCTGCCCCTCCTGCAGGTGGAGGACATCGAGGTCCACATCAAGAAGAAGGGTGGCAGCTTCAGCGAGTGCAACAGCGTGAGTGGGCAGCCCCTCCTCTGTCTCTCTGCTCCAGCTCTGCTGCTCCTGCTCTTGCTGCTACGAGTATTCCTGCTACTACTGCTGCCGCTGCTCTTTCGGTTTCCGCTTATGATGCCGCTCCTGCATGTTGCCCTGCTGTGTCCGAGCCTAACTCTGCTGCTTCCTCTACCCCCTACCACCTTGTAGCAGCTGCTACTCTTACACCCTTAGTGATGCCTGTCCTGTGTGTTACTCTACACCCCTAGTGATGCCTGTCCTGTGTGTGTAACTCTGCACCCTAGTAATGCTTGTTCTGTGTGTATAACTCTACACCCCTAGTGATGCCGGAACTGTGTGTATAACTACACCCTAGTAATGCTTGTTCTATGTGTATAACTCTACACCCCTAGTGATACATGTACTGTGTGTGTAACTCTACACCCCTAGTGATGCCTGTCGTACGTGTGTAACTTTACTCCCCTAGTGATGCCTATCTCCTGTGTGTATAACTCTACATGGTGCTACTGTCCGGCTGTGTCAGCTAAGAATCTCTGCTTTTCCATAGGCCTATCCTTTTACCTGAAGTAGCTTGTGGCCAGCCCAGTTAGCTTCCAAGCTCAAAGACGCTAGGATTCTATACGATGTCCGGATGAAGCTGAGTCTTGAAAATTGCACTGGCTTGGTTGCTTTTGTGGTCATTGCATTTAGCATGCTGCACTTTGTCAATGGTGCTTGTCCATTAGGCAGTGTCTCAGATTTGAATATGAGCTGCAACAGCTGAATATAGTTATTGTGTGAGTGTATATGAGAGAGAGAGAGAGAGAGTGATTAACCCTTGTATGCGGCCAAGCGCCAGCATCGGGTTGGAATATTCCCCAGGGAGCGGAGTTGGTGCTGGTACCTGACTGTGTGCGTCTTAAATGTCTGTCACTATGTTTGTTGTGAGGGACCAGTGAGGATTGATCAAGATGCCCAGTGATCAGGGGGTAGAGTGTAAAGCGGTTTGAGACCCAGACAAAGGGTGTAAGTCGCTATATATAAAATCACACCTTTACTTTTTGGTGTTGAGAGAGAGAGAGAAGAGGAGATTGATTAATTGATTGATTGACTGATTGGTTGGTTGATTGCTTGATTAAATGACTGATTTATTGATCATCGATTGATTGGTTGATTTTATTGAGGCCGACGACCCACCCCATGTAAAAGTATACATGGTTTTCGATGTGTTAGTATTGCTGAAATGGTCGTTGTCACCAACATTTGGCGACACTGTACCCAAGGTACTCTGTCCCCGGGGACAGAGTACCCCAGTTTGAAATCTCGTCCTTACAGTCACGTGATAGCGCTCAGCTCAGACCGCACCCGCCACTCCGCCTGACTGACTTCGCATGCCCGGGGAGTTATGCTAAGATCCGGCCGCATTAATGTTTCTGCGTTTTGTGACAAACGTCTTGCTCGGCGGTACTGTACTCCATGCACCTTACGGGTACACGTGATTCGGGTGTAATCTTAAGCTAAACGACGTTCCGAATGTTTCCAACTTCGACCATTTCAGCAGCCCCAATAAACGTCGTGGGACAGAGTACCTCGGGTACAGTGTCGCCGAATGTTGGTGACAACGACCATTTCAGCGTTAGTATTAGGCTAAACAGTAACGCTGGAACTATCAAGAAGTCTATTGTTTTGGTGATTGTTCAGAAATCATAAATGTGAAAATTATACAATATCAATATTCTCGACGATTTATTATGGTAATTAAACTTTTTTCATGTTTGAATCCATTGTGGCCACCATCGACCAATAGTTATTTCTCAGAAAAGACGGAGACATACCACTTTTATTTATGTGAAAGCGAGTGGCCTTGTTTTTGTATACCTGAATGATGGTGGACATTTTTTTAATAACTTGACCTCTGGTGAACCCTTTCATGCCACAGTTGAGCATGCTCATCAACGCAGACTTCCGTGGTACCGCTCACATCCATGTAGCAGCAGTCGCACGCAGACTTCCGTGGTACCGCACACATCCCTGTAGCAGCAGTCGCACGCAGACTTCCGTGGTACCGCACACATCCATGTAGCAGCAGTCGCACGCAGACTTCCGTGGTACCGCACACACCCATGTAGCAGCAGTCGCACGCAGACTTCCGTGGTACCGCACACATCCATGTAGCAGCAGTCGCACGCAGACTTCCGTGGTACCGCACACACCCATGTAGCAGCAGTCGCACGCAGACTTCCGTGGTACCGCACACACCCATGTAGCAGCAGTCGCACGCAGACTTCCGTGGTACCGCACACATCCATGTAGCAGCAGTCGCACGCAGACTTCCGTGGTACCGCACACATCCCTGTAGCAGCAGTCGCACGCAGACTTCCGTGGTACCGCACACACCCATGTAGCAGCAGTCGCACGCAGACTTCCGTGGTACCGCACACATCCCTGTAGCAGCAGTCGCACGCAGACTTCCGTGGTACCGCACACATCCATGTAGCAGCAGTCGCACGCAGACTTCCGTGGTACCGCACACATCCATGTAGCAGCAGTCGCACGCAGACTTCCGTGGTACCGCACACATCCATGTAGCAGCAGTCGCACGCAGACTTCCGTGGTACCGCACACATCCATGTAGCAGCAGTCGCACGCAGACTTCCGTGGTACCGCACACATCCATGTAGCAGCAGTCGCACGCAGACTTCCGTGGTACCGCACACACCCATGTAGCAGCAGTCGCACGCAGACTTCCGTGGTACCGCACACATCCATGTAGCAGCAGTCGCACGCAGACTTCCGTGGTACCGCACACATCCATGTAGCAGCAGTCGCACGCAGACTTCCGTGGTACCGCACACATCCATGTAGCAGCAGTCGCACGCAGACTTCCGTGGTACCGCACACATCCCTGTAGCAGCAGTCGCACGCAGACTTCCGTGGTACCGCACACATCCATGTAGCAGCAGTCGCACGCAGACTTCCGTGGTACCGCACACACCCATGTAGCAGCAGTCGCACGCAGACTTCCGTGGTACCGCACACACCCATGTAGCAGCAGTCGCACGCAGACTTCCGTGGTACCGCACACATCCATGTAGCAGCAGTCGCACGCAGACTTCCGTGGTACCGCACACATCCATGTAGCAGCAGTCGCACGCAGACTTCTGTGGTACCGCACACATCCATGTAGCAGCAGTCGCACGCATTCTTCCGTGGTACCGCACACATCCATGTAGCAGCAGTCGCACGCAGACTTCCGTGGTACCGCACACACCCATGTAGCAGCAGTCGCACGCAGACTTCCGTGGTACCGCACACACCCATGTAGCAGCAGTCGCACGCAGACTTCCGTGGTACCGCACACATCCCTGTAGCAGCAGTCGCACGCAGACTTCCGTGGTACCGCACACATCCATGTAGGAGCAGTCGCACATGCACGAAGAGAACAAACACCGCTGCTGATTCCCTGTAACAGGCAACACAAGGCGTCGGACAGCCACTGTGGGTGGACATTCCATACACAGAGAGGGTCCGCTTTCATCGAACAAGATGCAATTGCCTTTGGTTTCTGCCCCAGTTACCGAGTGTGGCATTGGCAAAGGAATGGCACTCTTTCTTAGGAGCCACCAGGCTTCCTCTCACACGTAATGTGGAGTCGTGACAATGCCACTAACCAGCCATTCTGTAGCCACTAACCCTTACTCGTACTTCGTCTTGTTTGCCCTCCACAGGCTGGGCAGCGCGCAGGCCTGCCGCCCCTTGCCTTTCCTGGCGCTGTAAGTCTTCCCTGCTCTGGCCTGCCTGGCGCGTCTTCCCCTTCCCTTGCGTGCCCCCCACCCCCACCCACCCTGCTCCCTGGCTTCATGGACCTGTAGTGCATGGGCTTGTAATGCATGGGCTTGTAGTGCATGGGCCTGTAGTGCATGGGCCTGTAGTGCATGGGCCTGTAGTGCATGGGCTTGTAGTGCATAGGCTTGTAGTGCATGGGCCTGTAGTGCATGGGCTTGTAATGCATGGGCCTGTAGTGCATGGGCTTGTAATGCATGGGCCTGTAGTGCATGGGCTTGTAGTGCATGGGCCTGTAGTGCATGGGCCTGTAGTGCATGGGCTTGTAGTGCATGGGCCTGAAATGCATGGGCTTGTAGTGCATGGGCCTGTAGTGCATGGGCTTGTAATGCATGGGCTTGTAGTGCATGGGCCTGTAGTGCATGGGCCTGTAATGCATGGGCTTGTAGTGCATGGGCCTGCAGTGCATGGGCCTGTAGTGCATGGGCTTGTAGTGCATGGGCCTGCAGTGCATGGGCTTGTAGTGCATGGGCCTGCAGTGCATGGGCCTGTAGTGCATGGGCTTGTAATGCATGGGCCTGTAGTGCATGGGCTTGTAATGCATGGGGTTGTAGTGCATGGTCATGTAGTGCATGGGCCTGTAGTGCATGGGCCTGTAGTGCATGGGCCTGTAGTGCATGGGCCTGTAGTGCATGGGCTTGTAATGCATGGGCTTGTAATGCATGGGCCTGTAGTGCATGGGCCTGTAATGCATGGGCCTGTAGTGCATGGGCTTGTAATGCATGGGCTTGTAATGCATGGGCCTGTAGTGTATGGGCTTGTAGTGCATGGGCCTGTAGTGCATGGGCCTGTAGTGCATGGGCCTGTAGTGCATGGGCTTGTAATGCATGGGCTTGTAGTGCATGGGCTTGTAGTGCATGGGCTTGTAATGCATGGGCTTGTAGTGCATGGGCTTGTAATGCAAAGGCCTGTAATGCATGCATGGGCCTGTAGTGCATGGGCCAAGCTGCTTGACTGATGCTTTTCTCCCGCTCTTCCTCCAGCAGACAGTACCGTCACTCAGTCTGCCAGTGCTTTTTATCTGTTGAAGTGCAAGAGTTGTGAGTTTTTGTGTTCTTGTACTGTCCCCTTCCCCATTGCCTTGATTCCTGCATTCTTGTTACAATGAAGTTTGAATTTGCTTGAAATGCGATGAGAAGGCTGGGACGTGGAACATGGACGCCAAACGCTTTGCACAGGGTCGGCTCAATGTTCAGACGAGATGGGAATGAACGGTCGTGATGCAACAGTTTCTGTAGCACTGATATGTGTAAATGTCAGTACTCAAATGGATGAGTCCTAAAACTTGCCCTCGTTGCACTTGCTCGTCTGTAACGCATTTCTTTGAGTTTCTTAATGCATCTGCGTTGTGACAGACACCGAGAAATGCTCTTTGAGCTTTCCCTAAACATATCAGCACGAGGGAATGTCGACGTCAGCAGTAGTGGGCTGCATATGAACTTACTAAACGGTTGTTGGCAACTAAATCGGAAGTTTGCAACTAAATTGCAAAGTAAGGTCTGCATAAAAGCTGACTACGCATAGTTACCTCCGAAGTTGTCACTAAACAACCCAAAATTTTGTGCTGCTCTGTATCACCACTACACAGCTTTAGTAGCCTAGTGCACGCAAAACAAACACGGCTGCTCACGCATTGTGGATGATCAGAAATCGCCGTGCGATCAGGCGGAATCGTATTTTTAGGGATAGAACGAATCCTATGGATACCTACAATGATCGGTAAATACACCGGCGCTTCAGGCTGCCCAGACAGACCATCTTTGACTTGGTGGTTGAAATGCAAAATGAGATCGAATACGTGCTTCCACAAAAGGGGAGCCTCCCCCCACTGTTACAGGTAAACTTTTGTATTGGCACCTACATTTTTGTGTGTTTTTACACAATGAAAACTATTGTTACTTGTCAGTGGGTATCCTTCATCAATAAGTTCACACTGTCAGCAATGTTTAATTTGCAAACCATTCATAAATCCTGCAATAGCATCTGAAAGCACAGTTTGTTGTTTGATTCATTTTCCAAATAGTTGTATGATGGAAAAGATTAAGAAAATACTGTATTCTACGGGAAAAGAAGGTCCCAAGCTCAAATTGTGGATTTGGTGTTTAACAACAGCCTCAGCCCTTCTCATAATGGCCCGAACTGCAATGTACACTACACACACACACACTCCAGCCTCAGCTCGCATTTTCCCCACCAAACTCGTGAAACCCTGGCGTACATTGTCACACATTTTCTCAGTTACCAAAAATAAATCAATTTAATCTGAGCAGTGTTTTCATAACACAGATGCAATTTTAATGTATCGTTTTCATAGCATCAAACAACACTAGCGTTGTACACAATGTCAAGAGCAGCAGGCAGGTTCGGGGACAACAAAGTATTTATAATCTTTCCTGGTGTCGCTGAGGTCCGCGCATCAGCTATAAGTAGAAGTGTGCGAAGCTTGGATGCTCGGCGTGTAGATGCGTCGACCTGCATTTCCATTTGTAAAATGTAAGCTTTCACGACCTATTGATGCAATCAATATACAGCTTTGATAAATTAATGCTGTTCATGTCTTACATTTTCTTTGGATGGGTTTCTAGTGTCCCAAAATACAGCGTTTTCTGTGCGAACCGAAGACAGGTCGGCCATTTAATTTTGCAAATAGTTGGCAACTTCGTTGTCACGACCAAGTAATGTCTCATGCACACCTTAATATCGTAGTTGGGAACAACTCAAAGTTGTGAACAACGAAGTACAGAACAACGACATTGTTACGAACTAAAATAGTAAGTTCATATGCAGCCCACTACAGCAGACGCTGGAAGCCTCTGGTCCACTGGCAACTAATGGCGCCTGCTGTGGAGACGGTGCTTTGTCCACAGCACGTGACCATGCAGTGGCCCGTACCCTGCACAGACTTGTGGGGATGACCACTTGATGGCCGAGTGCCGGAACTCTCAGTCCCGGCAGGCCGCTCTACTTAAACAGCATTCTATGAAGCGGCCTGGCCTCTGTATGCTTGTAACGCCAGCTCGCCATCCACCTGTGAATGAGACCCTTGACTTGCCCAGAAGTGTGCTCACCACACACGCGCGCGTGCGCATAATATCACATACGCTCGCACACACATACACACAAGCACTCATGAGTGTGCAGACGAATGCTGTGGCAGGCCAGCATGTTCGAGACCCTGGGCCAGTGGTGCCAGCCGTGAGGGCAGGCAGTCTGCACAACGGAAGTGTCATCTCAGCCTTCAAGTGTCTCTTTCTCAAGAGCTGCTCAGCTTGAACAACAAACCCCAATCTCTCTCCCATGCTATCACGTTCAACCCTCCATCACTAACTCTACAGCCAATTCCCCACCCCAACCCTGCTTGACTTTGTCCTTGAACAACCTGACTTCATGTGGTGCACACCAGTGAAACAAACTGTGGATGTGTGCCAACATGTGCACTGCTGCTGCTGCTACTGCTGCTTTTGTGCATGTGTGAAACAGTGTGTGTGTGTGTGTGGGTGGGGTGGGGTGATGTCTGTGTGAGGCTGTGTGCATGTATTTTGGTTTGGGAGGTGGGAGACAGACAAACAGACTGACAGGTTTACCAAAAAAAACAGACAGATACACAGATACACAAACAAATTCACGAACCGACAGACAGACAGATGAGTACAGAGGGAGACTGAACATCTAAGTATTGCTTTGTGTTGCAGGCGCTGTCCCAGGGCAGCAGTGTGGTGCTACTGCTCTCTGTTCTGGTCATCCTGCTGGCCGTGGGCATCAGCTACACACGTTCCACAGGCCGCGTCTCTGCCGCTCGCTTCTGCAAGAACCGAACCATCCTCTTCCTCTTCCTCACTGTGCTCTTCATCTACTTCATGTGCTACACCACCATTTGGATGCAGGTCTCTGAATTTTCTGGATCTTTCCACAAGAGGGTTCAGGGGAGTGAGGGCCAGAAGCACACATGATTTTGAGACTAGCCTCCAGGATCTTGCCTCTCCTCTCATCTTGTCATCCATGGAAGAAGAGCTGCAGTAAAAGTGCAGTGTGCTGCCATGGAGAGAAGAAGCTATGAAGGTGGACAGTAGGGATGGTAAGGGGTCTGCAGACTTGAGGGTGGACAGTCCAGGTACCCTATGTGGGTAGGACCCTTACATGGCCAACATCCACAGGCCCAGTAGACGCTCAGGCTCTGCAGACAGTCTTTCATCCTGTATGTTTTCCACTGGAATTCCACACTGCCTCTGTGAAGCAAGGTTATTTCCCTGAGAACCATGACAAGGAGATGGAGTTCTCTTGAATGCCAATAATGAAATTTAGGGGGAGTGACCGACCTTGTGATCAGGAATTCAGAGGAGGGTGTTGCAGAGAACAATGATCAAGACCAACCTTTCAGTGTGGATGTGTGGTGGGCTGCAAATTCCTTCATCAAATGACTAACAGATCTTCTCACAAAGGCACAGGGAGTTGAACAGTCTAAACTGGTGTGTTTTTTCCAGGCCCTTCAAATAACACCCGTGGTGGAATGCCTGTGTTTTGGGTCACGTTTGAAAGGGTCAAAGGTTATTTCAAACAGGCAGTCAATGCCCCTACTGACTCTGCTAACATGACACATGATGTTCAGTGGCAGTAACACTTTCCTCTCCTTTACTTCATAGAGCAGCATGTGTGGCCTTGTGCTGTGAGATTTTGACCTGGACTGATGCAAATAGGTTGGACCAGCATGGATCTGAATGCCTCAACCCTTGGAAACTGTCTCAGCATTTTTGCGTTGACTTGGTCGTGGTAAACAGGACTTTCTTTGCAAAGATAATGTTTGTCATCACCAGGAGTCTGGGTGTCTTTCTGGGCTCAAATAATTTTCCTGTTGCCTATCAAGCCTTGACAGAGAACTTGGTGTGTGTGAGAAATAGTGGGTTGCATACACCCAGACTTGCATTGCATTTGTCCTCCCCATTCGTCCTCAACTACTTTTCTTCTGCAAGGAAGAAAGTGCTGATGCTCAACAGCAATAAAATGCACATTGATGCCGTGCTCTTACAAACTGGAGGAGACAAAAGGAAAACTGGAGAGTGAGAGAGGCAGGTAGCATGGAAAGTACTGCCAATGACAGAGGTCAAGGACAGAAGCACGGGGCAGTTTTTCAGGGTGAGGGTGATGGGAGGGGAATTCAATCATGGGGCTGGGGAGGCAGTGGAGATGAATGGAAGGGGGAAGTGGCTGAGGCTGGCAAAGGAGAAACCAAGCCAGGGAGGAATGGATGAGGGAAATGAATGCTTGAGACAACCAGGGGAAAATACTTTGAGCTGGGATGTAAAAAGCTACAACATCCACCTTGAAACTTCTGTGCTGCCAGAGGATTTGTTCCCCCTCTTTGTGGGCAGCTTGCCCTGCCTGCCTGCCTGCCCTGCCTGCCCAGCTCAGTCTGCCCAGCCCTGCCCCACAGCCCTGCCCCACAGCCCTGCCCCACAGCCCTGCCCTAGTGTCGGATGGAGGCAGAAACAGCTTCTTCCGGAAAAAATGTCCAGCCTTATTTTTGACGCAAAATCGTTCTCAGATGGTCTGGTGGAAGATTTCACATGACTTGTTTTTCAGCATGGAATTCAGAACATCTGAGGAGTTGCTTCAAGTCATTGTCAATTTTGTTGTTGCTTAATTGCCCTGGTGGGCAACTTTTTATTTGTTAATGGGTGATACTGATGATAAAGTGGCCAATACTGGAAGGCAAATTGCTTATTGATGTTCAGGCTGTATGGACATTATTTGAACTCTCAAAATGAGGGAAGTTTTAATTATAACAACTGTGATTATAATACAAAGAGATTTGCATAAGTTTGTATCTGTAATAGATGAGGCAGAAATTTATCCTGTTTATGCATTTGAAGTTTTGACAATTTTTTCCCCAATTTGCTTTCTTTTTGCAATGTACTTTTCAAGACTGTGAATGCAGTTTCCTTGAAGGAGAAAATGACAACATAATGAAGCATAGCTATCCTGAACCTGTGATGTTCTTCAGGGTGTGCATGTTGCTACATATGATGGTGAATGATCTAGTATGTGCCATCACTCAGTTCTCTGTCATTTTGTGCTGTTGCATGAGGTCAGGATGATGCTGAACGGTAGGTCTATTAGAGTCCATGGCAGACCTGCATGACATCTATTTGGTTGTCTGAAAATCTCGCAGACAAGGCCTTGGGGCCATCAGTGTGTCAGGAGTGAAGACATTGTAACTCTGTGTGTGTGCCACTGGCCAGCTCATTCCAGAAGCAAGTAGATGAGAAATGTCACCAGTTGCAAACTTGTGCAATGTTTGCAGTGCAGTGGTGATAGTGGTGATGGTGGGCTCTCTTTCCTGGAGGACAGCCCCCTCTATCTCTGGCCATGGACACTGTCCTATGCCTGTGTTGTTCCTCCCCCTTTTCCCCACCTTCAGGCTCAGGAATGCTGAGTAACCATAAGGAGCAACCAGTTGAAAATGACCCGTCTTTCATTTACAATGAGAGAAGGAAAGACACAAACCAGAACTTCTTTGGAAAAATACCAGGCAGTCCGCTTAGTGGCAACTGTTTCAAGGGGGGCAACTCTCTATACTGTGCCTGGCTTGATGGAGTTTTCCATGCATGTGGTGTACGGAAGGAAGGAGCATTGATATCTGCATTGTAGTTGATGCGATCATTGTCTCTTTATTTCCTTTTGAAATCCTGTCTGCACTTGTGCTCACCATATAAGGCTTTTTCTTTTTCAGAGTTGCTGCAGGTCAGATGTGTGATATGTTTTCTGTCATTGTCTGGAGATGTCGTTTTGAAGTGAGGCTCGTATGCATCCATGTTTCTTGTTTCTAGCTGGGCCTGTGGTCCTCAGGAAGCTGGCATTGGGGGCATCACCCCACCTTGGCTCTGTGAGCCCTCCTACCTGCCTGCATGCCCCCCCCCCCCCCTCCCTCCCCCTTTCTCTACCAATTCCCTGTTTATCCCCTCCCTTAGGCTCCTTCTCCCTCTCTTCCATCCCCTCTTCCATCCCCTCTTCCATCCCCTCTCTTCCATCCCCTCTCTTCCATCCCCTCCTCTGTGCTCCTTGTGGTTGTTCTCACCATGCCTCTGCTTCTTTTTCCATCAGTCTCTCTCTCTCTCTCTCTCTCTCTCTCTCTCTCTCTTTCTCTCTCTCTCTCTCTCTCTCTCTCTCTCTCTCTCTCTCTCTCTCTCTCTCTCTCTCTCTCTCTCTCTCTCTCTCTCTCTCTCTCTCTCTCTCTCTCTCTCTCTCTCTCTCTCTCTCTTCTCTCTCTCTCTCTCTCTCTCTCTCTCTCTCTCTCTCTCTCTCTCTCTCTCTCTCTCCCCATCCACCCTCTCCCACCCTGCTTTTCCAGAGTGAGCTCCCTGCATGGCACAGTGCTAGGTCTCTGCAGAGAGGGCTTCAGCACATACCTGTCTTTGTGTGGAAAGCAGGAACAGTGGTATCATCACTACAGATGAGGCACAGTGGAAGGAGTGAGAGATTGGAACTGGTTCTGTTGTGTTAGTGTTCCTGGTCATTCTCTGTTTTAATTGCCATCTTGGCTTTTGCTTCACTGTATGAAAGTTAGCTTGAAGATGACATATATTACAGTGTATTCTTTAGCATCATGTTAGATGCTTTTTACTATTTTGATCACAGAGTGATCATCTGATTTTCCTTTAACATCTATGATTACTTTCTTCTGCTTGTGCTTAGATTTTTCTTGTAATTTGTTTCATCTTGTTTTGTACATAGTTTGTTAGCCAAAACTGTGTCAATGATACTTCAAACATTTTGAAGTTGGATTTAATAGTTGGTATTCACACACTGATAAAAATAATTTGTGTCTGTGGTGATAAATCTTCTCAAGTGGTTGATGAATGGTGTTGGTACGCATTGTGCCTGGAGTGTTGCTGGTGGTTAGGTTCAGATGGCATATTCAACCTAAGCAGGATGAGCAAGTGGAGATGCTCCTAGCATTTAGCAAACTAGCAATGCTGTGTCAGAGAACTGGGAGTCCCGGGTGTACATAAACGCACTCATTGTGTTGACCTTGGCATCTGTGTCTCACCCTTGCATGTTGCTGTAGGCAGCTCACTGCTTGCCTCCAGGACCACTGCTGGTTGCCTTACAGTAAGGTGTGTGTGTGTGTGTGCATGCATATGTGTGTGTGTGTGTGTGTGTGTGTGTGTGTGTGTTTGTGTGCATGCATGTGTGTGAGTGCTGGGAGACTTTTTATTTTACAGTCAGGCAGTTAGGAAAAGTACCTCTTGGACGGAGCTCATTTAGGACAAATCATTTCAATGCAAATCTTGACACTGGAAAGTCATTTGCAACTAGAAGACAAAGAAGTGTGTCTGCTTGTACAGGTAAATCTGTATCGGAGATTTCATTATGTTCTGATCTCATTTTCATATTGAGTAATGCACCAGTTTGCCATTTGTCGGTTTGTGTGCACTCTGAAATGGCTGGGCCGGGCATTTGTCTGCATTGCACATGTGCCTGTGCTTAGTTGTATTGGGGGCTTAATGTGAGAGTGACAAGTTGCTTTATTGGGAAGTTTAAGAATTATGGGTTTTGCTCAAAAGTATGTTACAGGTAAATTATTTTTCATATTTGTTAACTTGAAAATATTTACCATATTGCTTCATAATTTTGCTTCAGATTTTTTCTAATTGTTGGTGATATTTTGTTCAGCTGTTGTGAAATGTGTTGTTTTTTTTCTTTCTCCTGGGAATATTGTTTCTCACTGCTTGTGACCATAGTGTAACTTAATCCTTAGACTGTTCTCTTGATCAGCATACTCCAGAGTGGTTAGGAAGTGTGTCAGCTCTTTGGTTTCTTTTGTTGATGATTGCCACACCCAGTCTGTGATCATTTCTCTACCTCGACGCTGGCCTTCCTCAGTGGAGTGCTGGCTTCAATGTAGGTAGCACTGTGGCAGTCGTGCCCGCCTCAGGCACGCTGTGCTCGTGTTTTCTGACATCACATGTTGGCTTTTGAACAATGCAAGGTCTCTGCTTGCATCTTGCTCCCATTTCTCCCCGCACATTATGATGCAGAATTCGTTCTTGTAGGAATTGTTGTTTCTTTTCGGAAAATGAATGTTTTGGTAGTTGTCTAGTAGCACTCCTAAGATGCTTATGGACTGAATTGCAAGTTCAAGCCAACAGTACACCCACCAGTCAAATGTCTTTGATTGCAATTCTCTGTTAGTCTGAATTGGCTTGCATACATCTCTCTCTCTCTCTCTCTCTCTCTCTCTCTCTCTCTCTCTCTCTCTCTCTCTCTCTCTCACTTATGCAAGCACTTAGAATGAAATTTTGGCATAAGGTACTGTGAAACACATTGCAGCCTTTATCCACCACTGATTACACAATTACTATTTATCATTTAATAGCAGGAAAGAAGGGCGTGAGTGTGAAATGGGAGTAGTATGAATAGGATGAATTAAATACATTTGCATTCAGTGTGCTATATTACAGTCTAAAGATACATGGTAGAGCTAAGTAGTGATAGAACTATGAAAAAACAAAGCGAAGAACTTATGAGATATTCTTGAGGTGAATTTGTACCCATGGCATAATTTGTTCTGTTTTTGGGGGGACATGTGAGATGTTAGAGTGCTCTTGTTAACTGCTTGTTTGCAGAATATCTTCTGTGTGATAATTTCACATTTGGAAGTTTCCTCCTGCATAATAGTACATTTTATTTTTTACTAGTCCTTCTTTACCATGACATTTTGTTCCATTTTGCAGTCGGGAAAAAGTGTATTCCCAAATAAACAGTTGGTATTCCAGTGTTCACAGATGCACTGGCAACCATGCGCAGTCATGTGTGTTCTTTGGTTGCAGATGTCAATGGTTTTGTTGTTCATGATGAAAAATTAGTCCATAGTTGCATCTGTCTGATGCCACTTGTGCATTTGTTAATCCAATTCATTGATGCATGTAGTTTGATGACAAGCATGGGTGTCTTTGTCTCAGTCACCTCTTTCAGCCGGGAGTTGCTGTTTTCACAACTATTGGGCCATGTTGGCAAGGCACTTGAGGTTCAGTGCTTTTTTCAGTCAGGGAGAATTACATGGAGTGTGAAATACAGCAATATGGCTCAACCAGCCTCACGCACCTTCTCTTCAAAGATGGGAAGAGCCAGAGCAGAGGCTGGCAGGATGCAGGGTGTCACTGCACAGCCAGAGGCACTCTTCAACTGGAGCCTGACTGCTGGGCTGTTGGGGCCTCTGCAGTTGCTCAGCCACAGGCAGCCTGCACAGTCACAGAGGGCAGTGGGTGGCATCAGTACCCTGCTGTGTGCACACCTAGTGAAAGGCTGCAAACCTAATTCCTGCCATGAGTTCCAGCCGAGGAGGACCTCTCTCACCACAGTCTCCACGGGTTGGACTGGACAGTGACCAATGTTGTGTCAAAAGCCTTGCTCTGTTGCAACACAACAGCAGATGTTCTTGTAGTTGCTGCAACGACCTGATGAAATTCACTATTTATTTCCCTGGCATAATACTGTGCATAGCATATTCTAGAGCATACATTTTTTGAAAAAGTTTCCCCTTGTAATAGAAAGCAATGCTGTGTAATGAGCCATTTTGAAAATGGTGCTGCCATTTTGTTTTAACTAGCTTAAATAAATGATTATGTGTTCTACTAAAATGTTTGTCAACATTTTTTTATTTGCTGATGGAATGCTGTCAATTTAGTTTGAAGCAGATTCTCTTTGATTTTTTTAAGTATTGATTTATTGTAGCACTGTTGAAGGAAAGCAAATACGTCAGATTCTAATTCTGCCTGATGCCTGTAGTATTGTATGTGCTCTACAGGAGAATTCAAATGTCTCATTCAGCTTTTTGATAATAATGGTCATGTCTGTGTGGTGTTTTGGGGTTCCTTGAATTGTGGGGTTATGGCTCTGTGGATATATTTTGTAGCCTTTAAGTGGAGGTTCCTTGAAGCTTGGGACCTAAGAAACTTTTATTTCCTCTACAATGATTGTTTTTGAATGAATGATGCTTGCATACTGAAGAAAATGTTTGCATAAGAGGGAAAACCTTCATGTTTCTTCCACTGATGTGTGATGATTGTTCACATCAACCTGATACTATGTAGAGCCTTTTTTCTTTCTTTCTTTTTCATGTCTTTTCACAAAAAATTAATTTGTACAGTTGTGCATTTTATGTTGGCTGCTATTTGCTAGAGATGATATTGGTAGCTGTTGATCTTGAAAGTTTTCATTCTTCTTCCAACTTAAATTTTGATGATTTTCCACCGTAGCTTTCCTGTTTTCACCATCACCCAACTGGGCGTGTAGGGTGTTCAGGTTATTGGGGTTGGGTCTGCCGCTTTGCTTTCTGACTAGAGGCCTGAATGTGTACTGACCTTTGGGGGGGGGGGGGGGGGGGGGGGGGGGCAATGGTAATGTTTGTATTCTCTTGGATGTACATCTCTTCTTGAATTGGCTGGGCGTAGGCCATGCTAGCTGTTTGTTCTCTCCTTACCTCTGCAGCATTCATGATTCCATTGTCAGGGTCAAGCAAGGGAGGGTATAGCCAGTGTGGGTGGGTCATCTGGAGCTCTAAGCCTCACCCTAAGTGGACCTGCATGCAGAGGTCTCAGTGCGGGATGTGGCCTGCACCACCTACCTATTGAGATGTATCATCTCGCCTTGCTTCTTCTCACTGAGTCTCCCCTCCTGCTCCTCTTCCTTCCTCACAATCTCAACCTTGGGCCTCAACAGTGTTGACCAATCAAAATGGGTGTAATTGATGATGGAATAATGTACATTAATAAACTATATTTATAATTAGTGTACAGACTGATGTGTATATAATCCCAGTGACGATGTTCCTTCCGGTTGACTGTCCAAAGTAGATGTCAGTAGACAGGCCATCCAGAGGTTCATTGGCTTTATTTTCACTGTAGATGACTTTCGAATAATGATGACAACACTTCTGTATTGTTTTCTGGTGCCATTTTGAATGAATAAATGTTTGATTTCTCTTTCCAATGTTTTGTTAACTTTTTCTCTCTTTTTTTCTTTGAAAAAAGCACAGCAGTCAGAAAAGACTCCTTGGAATTCTACAGCTGGGGTGCATGCTGTATGAGCAACAAGAGCTTTAAAGCTGTGTGCATTGGGGATGCTCAGAAAAGTGAACCATCTTAAATGCTTACTACCAGTGATCTGTGGATCACAGCTCAGGCTCCACTGAGTGTGTTGTTGTCTGAGCTGTGTACTGCAGTGGCAGTGTCAGGAATCCACGCTACAGCTTTTGTCTGCCTGCAATGCCGTGTGCCCCCCACCCTCCCTGGGCTTCTGTCCCAACACCACCCACAGCAAACTCTCTCCACCGTGCATCTGGCTCATCTTGCCTGCAGCGGCTCTGCTGACACTGTCCCTCCTGATGTGGAGGGAGGGACATGCATTCCTACAGTGTGCCACTACCAAAGACCTTACTATAGGTATAGAGGATCTTTGCCACTATCAAAGGCCTTACTATAGGTACAGAGAATCTTTGCCACTACCAAAGACCTTACTATAGGTATAGAGGATCTTTGCATACCAAAGACCTTACTATAGTTATACATGTAGCGGATCTTTGCCACTACCAAAGACCTTAATAGGTATATAGGATCTTTGCCACTACCGAAGACTTTACTAGTATAGGATCTTTGCCACTACCAAAGACCTTACTATAGGTATATAGGACCTTTGCCACTACCAAAGACCTTACTATAGGTATATAGGATCTTTGCCACTACCAAAGACCTTACTATAGGTATATAGGATATTTGCCACTACCAAAGACTTTAGGTGTATAGGATCTGTGCCACTACAAAAGACTTCAGTATAGGCCTTTAGGATCTTTGCCACTACCAAAGACCTTACTATAGGTATGTAGGATCTTTGCCATTACCAAAGACCTCACTATAGATGTATAGGATCTTTGCGTCGATTAAAAACACTAAAAACGATTGTACCACACACTCAAAATCCCTATTTTTGTGTAAAAGGGGCAGAAAAATGTTTTGACTAGAGATCCATTTGGGGTAAGATAGGTTAGAAATGATCCAGCATGTGCAGTGTATGGAAACGGAGTCGCCCTTCTCTGACCCACTTTGTGTTTGTAAAATATCAACCCATTCAGACATTCAAATGCACAAAAAACAAAACAGGAATACTTTACACAGCCAGTTTTATCATATCTATCTCTTGAAAGCTTTATTGATCGACGTGTGTTATTTCCAACTCCACATGCATGTACAAAAGCAGCCTTGTTTGTGTGTTGTCAAAGTTTGAAAGTTGGTCCCCTAGTAAATGGCGAACTTGTGTCACAGTGTCAGATCTTAATTTCGTCTAAATAACATGAGTAGTATTTATTCATACCCCTGTCTATCACAGTCTGAGAAATCTTCTCACTGTCTGGCAAAAATGAGACACACGTGTCTGGAATACAACGCAACAAGTTAGTCTGCGCTCGCGATGAAGCCATTTTGCCGCCTGCATCTATTACCACGCGAGATACAGCGAGAAAGGGGTGTGGCTGTGGAGTGGGTCGCCATTCCATCAATTGACTACTTGCATCGTAAAAAATCCTTCTTTCTCCTTTCACCAATGTTCTCGAAATTCATCCTCCTCAAAAATCTCCTCGCAAATGACGTCGCGTTATTGATGACGTCACACATTTCGCAATTTCGCCATTCCATGAATGGAGTATTTGGGGAGGCGTTGTCGAGTGTACGACCTTAAAAAACCACTTTCTCTTCAAGCCTCGATTCAGAAAATTTGATACATTCAATCGGACCTAACTTCCAGTTAGTGTGCAAAATGTCAAGGAAATCCGTCCAGTAGTTTTTGAGAAATCAGCCGTTGAGTCGGGACAGACAGACAGCTAGACAGACAGACACACACACACACACACACACACACACACACACACACACACACAGACAGACAGATAAAAACCGCTGGCGCTGAACCTCCAGGTTTTGGCATTAAAAAAAAATATCGGGTTCGAACCCGCAAGCTCTCGAGAAAAGAGGGGGGAAAACACACACACACACAAACACAAAAAACCAGGTCGGGTTTGAACCCACAACCTCTCGAAAAAAGAGAGAAAAAGAAAGTTTCAGCGCAGAATCGAACTTGGTCATGCATGACCAAGAGTCAAACGCTCTATACCAGCTGAGAGAGAATTGATGTGGCGGAGTGCTTGTAAAGCATTTATAATGTTCTTTTCCGTGGCCACACGAGCAGCTAAATCTCAACCGGCTGAATAAAAGCAAAGGAGTCTGTGCGGAGGTGAGTCTCAGATCTGCATTTGAAATTGAACATTACTGCTCATTGCTCGAGCAAGGCTGTATAAGTGTTGTTTTTTATCATTTATCTGTTAGGCCTAATTTGTTTGATTTGATGGAGTAACCTAAGCTCGCATTCCAAAATTGTAGAACCTACTCTTGAAGTATTGTGTGTGGAGCCAAAAAGCTTGCGCAACTGTCCCAAAAGAGGTGGGGGGGGGGGGGGGGGGGGGGGGGGTGTTAAGAAAAATGTTCAGAAGCGGGAAATTTAACGTCAACCGTCGCGGTGTAAGCATGAAACCTTAACCACTAGACCACTTGGTAATCACCAATTGGCGACAAATTGATATACATGTAGCTGAAAATTAATAGTTTCTTATTACTTCTCTGTCTATTTCTGCATTAAACAGTACCCGCGGCTGAAATTAAAGCATGCTGTTACAGCCACAGTTTCTGTCACTTCGATCACCACGTATACGTTCCTGTAAACACGAGAACCATATCGAACAATTATCCAGCGACAGGATGCGTCCAATCTTGCATATTCTGTTCACCTATGTTTGTAAAATCACGCTTCTATAATTTGTAATCCACTGTTAGTGTAATCAAAGACCCTATATCGTATATGGTGTAATCATACGTACCTCCTCCCACTATTACAGCATGTCTATTTATAGATGAACTCGTTTTAGTGACGTCATTTCTACGGACCATTCAGGCAAAAGTACGCGAACGTTTGAACGAGCACTCGGCCGCGTGCAGTTGCTAATTGCAGAGATTCAACCTTTGTTCCGAAATCGGGAAACAAATCCTTTTCGTGCACTGAAAAGGTGATAGGTTCTTAATTCTTGTAAGTATAAAATTTTCTCCCACCGTTGCTAGTTCAAGTTGAACTTCAACGGTTGGCCCACTCTCAAGACAAGAGTATGCCGACCTGACACGTAACGACTAACGTCGTAAGTCACTGTGTGTATCACTGTATGGAAGAAAAACATTTCACTCCCGTCGTCCCAATAACTTCTTCAGCATATTTCCGATACTTGTGTTGTGTCCTCCGATGACTTATTGCATTACATTTGTGTTTCTCTCTCTCGGTTTGTGGGTCAGTGTGTAGTCTCTGAGTTAGGTTTTCCGAGCAGACGACCATGCCATTGCCAGCACATGTACAAACAAAGCCGTACGGAAAATAGTTAAAGTTTACGACTACTGCTTGTTGATACTGATGATTACTGTCTTTGCCGCAGCAATTATTCTTGATGCTTTCATGTTCTGCCTCAAACTCCTCCTCATGTTCGAATAAACAACTATCTTTGCATCTTGTATGAAAAACTATGTCCAAGCCAACAGAAATTACTTTGGAAAATGCAAATTAAGTGATTGCCTATTTAATACACAAGACCATACAAGACAGGCAAACGCCCTTAATTCGTCAAGTGTGGTGGAAGCAGCAGAGTGGGAGGTGACAGAAAAGAAGATAGTACTAGCTGGCAGTGGGCCCTGTGCATTGCATCAGTCTTGAAAGTTTCGGTATGGATGGAGATAGTTAATGACTGTCATGTTGACTGTCAAGTTAGCACCTGTCCTATGTTTCTACCATGTATTCATGGCTTTGAGTGTGGGTTTTTTTCTCCAGATCAAGGCCCTAGCCTGGAAACATGACTACCAGTCCACATCGAGTGGACCCACAAGACCAGCAGGTGTTTGTCATCCAGTCTTGCTGTCCTTTCTCCTTGCTTGCATGCACTTTCATGCACTTTGAACTGCTCCTAGTTATCTAATGTGTCAAAGTGTCCATCAAAGGACAGCTAGTTTGGGTGTTGATTTCCCCATAGACACTTCTGTCTTGTCTGGTTTCTTTGCAGAGGCCAAGTCCAAGGCGGACACCAAGGCGAGGCTTTGGCTTCAGTGTCATGAGAGAACTTCACAAGCAAAATCGTCAGCCCTGTAAGTACATGAAGCAGTTTGCAGCAATGACACTGCTAACAGTGGTGTGATGGTCCTCATTGTGTGGGACACGATGTAGTGACAATTATTTCTAAACACAGATTCCTCCTGTTAAACATCTCTATCACTACAACTCCATGTTTGGAGGAAACCTGCATGTCTTTTTACAACTACTCATGCCTTTGAGTTGTCATTTCCAGTGATTATGACAGACCTGAAAACTACACAAACTGTGATGTCAGAAACATTGATTGTCTGACATGTATCAACTGCACCTCGCTTTGAGGTGGTGAGGAATTGGGTAATGAGACAGGAGAGTACAGCATATATCAATGTGATTGAAAAGTATATTAAGTGCAACATTAGATGGATGCCCTTTCTGCTGGGCATTCGGGTTCCGCTTCAGTAGCTCTGTCAGGGAAAGCTGCAACAATTTGTGTTCTGAAAGGGATTCTTGCATGGGAGAGGTGGATAAAAGGGGATTCCCATAAATGTAAATGAAAGAAAGTGCTGATATTCTTTTCAAATTAATCATTTGAATTTTTATGAATTATGCTTTGTGGGTTCAAAACTGAATATTGAATACAGTTGGATTTGCCTCTCTGTGATTCTAGGCAGATCATAAGATGTCAATGTTGCACTCTCCACTTGATTAACTAATTTCATTCACTGTAACGACTGTTGGTATTAAAATATTGAAAAGCAAAATAAAAATACAAAACTCAGGAATTTGTCAAGTTTGAAGGAAATGTCACTGAGGCCTAGGATACTGTCTTTGTGACAATGTTTGACTGCTGATCAGATGGGGGGGGGGGGGGGGGGGGGGGGGGAGTGTTGTGCAGTTTGTCATAAAGTTTTGTTGTGCATGTGGTCAACTTGGCACTCAAGCATTCACCCACTCATGAATCCTAGCCTGCTTTACACTTTACTTTTCCGACCATTTGTCAGCTCTGAAGTTGTTTGAATTCTTTGCCTACAGATCTGTAGAGGTCACAGAACTCCCTAGCATGCCCTTGTCCTTGATTAGGCCACACACAAATAGTTGTGGTTACAGAAACTCGACCGACCCAATTTTTTTCCTTCCAATCCAAAACTATTTTCCATCATGCCAAAAAGAAAATAAAAGAAAGAAATGGATTGTACTGTGTGATGTTCCATTTTCCCTGCCCAATGAGCCAGCAAGGAGCAAATTATTTATGTTTAAAGAAGTGTTTTCATCAAAAGAAAGTGTTTTTTTTGTTCAACCTACCAACCCTATATATATATATATATATATATATATATATATATATATATATATATAATAATACAGACTATTTATACGCACATACCTTCCCTAATAAGCAAGCTCATGGTGTTTACAATGAGGAAGTCTACACTCATACAAAGCATTCTAACACTCGCACACTGTACAGTTGAAATAAAATAAAAATTAAATACAATACAATTAATTAAGTAGCAGGCAATAAACAAAACACGAAACATAAAAGAGGCGCCTTGTGAAGCACTTCACTGCTCGTCAGGAAAGACTGACCGAAACAGGTGTGTCTTGAGGGAGGTTTTGAACTGGGACATGGAATCAGAGTGACCTTAACCATGTTACCTTAACCACAACTTTTTTGTTTGGTTGGTGGGCTTTATATCAGTTTCAACTTTGACACTCAATAAGGGAGGCAACTCGGCCTGCCCTGTCAGCCCTACAGTTTGTCAGGAACCACAGGCTGATGGCAAACTGCAGGAATGGAACAGAGAACAGTGCAGTTCACAAGTGACATGGAACCTTTTCCAGGAAGGGAGGTTAGGGTACCCAAAGAAATGGAGAAAACAGCAATTCCCTTGATAGTAATGATAACATTATGATTGCCACATTGACATTGCCACATTATGATTGTCATGCATGCACATGCATTTTGTGATGGCTGCAGTGCATAAACTATTAGGGGGGGGAATCCACAATTTCCCTTCCTAATGAATTCTAAGAAGGAAACTTTGTTGGGTCAGGGAAGGTATTTGCAATGATGGTGGAAGATGTATTGACATTGTTATGGTCGGTGACCATTTAGGATAGGTGATGGGAAGGATTGACGAGACAGTGTCGGTAGCACTTGTTTATTCCAGCTAGCTCATGATGCCGGGGGTGGGGAGGTAACTTGGGATGTAATTTCTCCCAATGGAGTTGTTTCCCTTGATGGACAAGTTTGTGATCGCGAGATCAAAACATTACATCCTTCTTCTTATGGAAAGAAAGGATTATGGGGACCAAATTAAGAGGGAAGAAACTTCAATGTACAGGGATAAAAAGTATGGGGCACATTAAGCATTAACATTTAAGATTCTGATTGTCTTCCAATGGCTGTATCTATGGTGTAACATGAAATGGCTGTTTGCTCATATGTATGTTGTTACAAGTCCACATCCTGAAATAGCATATCCAGTTAGTGTGTTGTGTCCTGTGTGTCTGATCATATAGATGTAGATATAGGTGTGTCTACAGATCAAGTCTCTTGGGATTCTTCACTGCTCAACCCGATCTGGTTGTGTAGTTTCCAAGTGTTGATACTGGTCTGGGGGCTGAGTCTGTATTTTCTTGAAACTCTGGTTCCATTCTGCCTGTGAGGCTTGGTGGGGCTTCTGGAACTGGTGTTGGCGCACATTGCTGTGATGTTGGTTGTTTTGGTGTTGATGCTCGTGGCTTGAAGAAATGTTGATTGCGGGTGTAGGTACCACTGTCGTTTGTTTCCACTTGGTATGATTGTGGGGTGCTCTTTAAGTTGGTGACAGTAGCTGGTTTCCATGCATCTCCTTTGAAGAGTTGGACATTTACTGTGTTACCAGGTTTCAGTGGTTGCAGAGGGCAATCGGAGCAGTCATAGTATTTTTTCTGTGTTGTCTGAATCTGCTGTTGTCTGGAGGTTACTTTGTTGGAATTGATGGTGGTAGGTTGTAGAGTTGTTTTGGCAGCTGGCAGGATGGAGTGGAGCTGGCGGCCCATTAGAAGTTGAGCTGGTGAGGCGAGGTCATCCACAGGAGTACATCGATACTCGAGCAGGGCAAAAAGTGGATTGGCACCATCAAGTTTTGCTTTGGAGAGGATGCGCTTAGCTGTTTGGACTGTCTTTTCTGCCAAGCCATTGGGCTGCGGGTAACCTGGGCTGGAGGTGATGTGGCTGAAGTCCCATTTGGTGGTGAAATCTTGAAACTCCTTGGCGGTGAACTGCGGACCGTTGTCGCTGATCACGATTTATGGGATGCCATGGTGACCAAAGTGTGCAGATAGCTTCCTGATGACTGCATGGGAAGTTGTAGGCAATTCATCAATTTTGAAGAAACGGCTGTAGTAGTCTACGGTGATGAGGAAGTTTCTGTTGAACAAGTCTGTGCCGATTTTCTGCCATGGACGAGATGGAGGCGGTGACTGTTTGATGGATCTGGTTTGACATGCCTGGCCAGAAGAGGATGTCTCGGGCTCGCTGCTTGGTCTTCTTGATGCCCAAGTGGCTGGCATGTATCTTCTGCAGCATCTCTGGTCGCATTGCTTAAGGTACGAGGATCTTCTCGCCCTTGTAGATGATTCCATCGATGATGGAGAGTTCATCTAGGATGTTCCAGTACTCTATGATGCTGCTTTTGCAGGTGTCACGCTTTTTTGGCCAACCTTCTTGTATGGTTGTCATGAGGTCTTGAAACTGGAGATCTTCTCCGGTGAAGGTCCTTAGCTGATCCTTCTTGGAGTTTGAGACAGATGTCTGGTGATATAATGGATGTACTTGTCGAGGTTTTTTGCACTGCTTGTGTCTTGTGGTTCTGCTGGAATGAAGTTTCTTGACAGGGTGTCGGAGACAGATTGGTCCTTTCCAGGTACATGGACAATTTCCAGGTCATACTTCTGGAGTTGGAGGAGCATGCGTCGCAGGCGAGGAGGGGCTGCTGCAAGTAGCTTTTTGGTGATGCTCTCCGGGGGCTTGTGGTCAGACTCTACTCTGACTCTGTGTCCATAGATGTACTGGTGGAAACGCTGGCATCCAAACCATATGGCATAGAGCTCTTTTTCTATTTGAGCATAGTTCTGCTCAGTTGGAGTCAGGGATTTTGATGCGAAGGCTATTGGCTTCTTGTCTTGAAGGATTGTTGCGCCAAGGCCATGCTTGCTTGCATCTGCTTGCAGGGTGATTGTTTTTGCTGGGTCAAAGAAGGCGAGCATGGGCTGACTGGAGATTTGCTTCGTCAGTTGGAGTGCTTTGTCTTGCTGTTGGTCCCAGATAAATTCGCTGCCTTCTTTCAGGAGTTGTCGCATAGGTAGGGTTTCGCTGACTCATATTAGCAGGTATGCGCACTGGCTTTCTTGCTCAGCCGCACGTAGGGGGCCTTAGAACATGACCTTCGCATGCTGCTCGAATTTCTTCCATTCCTCTTTGAGATTGTGCACTGCCCAGTTCAATGAAGGGTTCCTCTGTGCTGAAGCCATGCTGAGAAGGCATGCGAGAAATTTGGGTACTTACAGTTTGTTTTGATCCTGGAAATATCTACTTATATTTGTAGATTGATGTTCCAGATCCCACTTCTGACACCATGTTATAGTCGGTGACAATTTAGGATAGGTGATGGGAAGAATTGACGAGACGGTGTCGGTAGCACGTGTTTATTCCAGCTAGCTTATGATGACGAGGGCGGGGAGGTAACTTGGGGTGTAATTTCTTCCAATGGAGTTGTTACCCTTGATGGACAAGTTTGTGATCGCGAGATCAAAACATTACAACATGACTTCCCTACCTTGTTTTATCATGCTATAGTGTTGTACCAAACTACTGGAAAAGTATGGATGGATGGATGGATGGATGGATGGATGGATGGATGGATGGATGGAT
>JAWQFJ010001833.1:48276-79340 GCA_034096865.1 Theodoxus fluviatilis | reverse complement strand
TTCAGGCAGCTCAAACACTCGCCCAGTCACGCTGTGCATGTCGACACCGTTCAGGCAGCTCAAACACTCGCCCAGTCACGCTGTGCATGTCGACACCGTTCAGGCAGCTCAAACACTCGCCCAGTCACGCTGTGCATGTCGACACCATTCAGGCAGCTCAAACACTCGCCCAGTCGCGCTGTGCGTGTCAACACCATTCAGGCAGCTCAAACACTCGCCCAGTCGCGCTGTGCATGTCGACACCATTCAGGCAGCTCAAACACTCTCCCAGTCGCGCTGTGCGTGTCAACACCATTCAGGCAGCTCAAACACGCCCAGTCGCGCTAGCACTGTGCATGTCGACACCATTCAGGCAGCTCAAACACGCCCAGTTGCGCTGTGCATGTCGACACCATTCAGGCAGCTCAAACACTCTCCCAGTCGCGCTGTGCGTGTCAACACCATTCAGGCAGCTCAAACACGCCTAGTTGCACTGTGCATGTCGACACCATTCAGGCAGCTCAAACACTTGCCCAGTCGCGCTGTGCATGTCAACACCTACACACTACCACGGCCAGTGATCTTTTCTACTCACGTGCTGAGCTGGAAGCGAACAAAATTGCGGATGTTGTAGAAGATGCATTTCCCCTCCTCAATTGCTGATCTGAAAGAGACAACATTTAAAAATATGAATAAGACTAGCAGTGTGAACCTAACATCTCTTCTGGTCTGTCTTCCAAGCACAAAACTGAAAACAGTGTAGTTGTCCACAGGAAACAGTGCTGGAAAAGGAATTGGAAACAAACACTCCTATCTGCACTGTGACTAGGTTTAATAATTACTTATGCAATGCAAAATGAAGTTTTGTGAAAATTGTACACAATGTAAGGAAGTGTTTTATCATTTTGCCCACATCCAACCATTTCACATATCATGCACACACCACACACTATAGTTTATAATTAAAAAAATTAAAACATAAGCGCTTCTTAAAGTGATACCAGTCAGAGTGAAATTGGGCCTGTCACCTGGCAAGAAGGGAGTGCAATGGCTGCATCCGCACCAGTGGACTCATATTGCTCTGTGTGGAAATACTTCACTGGTTATAAAAAATAATGTTGATCTCTGACACACTTGACTCCTTCTCCAATCGCTGCTCTCTAGGAAATCTTTAGAAGGATGTTTACGCCTAGGTCGCGACCCCGACAATGCAAAGCAGACGGTAGCTCTAAAATCTCCCGAGGAGAGCCCGACACGCAAAACGCTGTCGGGCGCCCCAAGACAGACTGAGAAGCAGCAAGCACAGACGCGGACGCCAAATCTAACAAAAAACGGCGGGCTAGAAACCCTGCCCGCCCCTACCGCACCAGCCGAGAGAGCAAACGGTGACCCAGGTACAGAGCCACCGTCAAAGCAGACCACGTGGTGGGAAAAGCAACATGAGCGTGTGAAGAATGAAATTCCGCAGCACCACCTGTCAACACACGAAAAGCCGCGGGAGCATGCGAAAACGACCGCCGCGTGGGTGCAAGAGAAGGAATGAGAGAAGAAGCACTCACTCGAAGTGAGCGAGAATTCCTCTCTTCCCCCCGACCTCGCTGCCACTGCCTTGCCGACACCAATTGCGCATGCCTCCAACACACACAGCGTGGAGGAGGGCCGCCATTAATGGGCACGGTGCAGTGCCAGTCACCGTAAACCTAGAAATGGCGCACAGCCCAGCTACAACAGCGAGCACGAAGACAAGCAAACAAGAGAGAAAACACCAGCAAATCGTCGCAAGCACTGAATGAGCAACGACATGCCAACGCAACAGAGAACCAGCGCTTACACTCAAACGTGCCAAGCGCACAAATTCCCAAATGCACAACACAAACGCTCAAACGGACGCAAACAACGGCACGCCGCTAGACTCCCTAACCGATGCGTGGAAGATGAAGCAGGAGGAAGAGAGAAAGTACGCATTCGTCATGAGCGAGAACTTCTCTCAAACCCCCGTACTCGCTGCCACCGCAGTGTGGATGCCAATACCCCGACCGCCTTGCACACGAACAGCGGTGGGGCGGTCCGCCATGAAACGACACGATGAGCAACACGCCACCGACGTCGCGTAATGACAAACAACCAGCGAAAAAGCGAACGCGAAGACTACACAAAACAAGCATTCATCGCTAGCCTGAAAAGAACAGCGACACGCCAACGCCACAGAAACACCAGCGCGTGCACTCAACAACCAAGCTCACAAAAAGCCACACAAAACGTCAAGACCTGACGCAAAAACAGTGCAATACTTCCCTCAAGCTCAGAAGCGAAGCGGAACTGCAAACTCTTTAACCACACAAAGTAGCCGAGGTAATCCAAGCATGAAGTAATCCGTCATGCCAGCGAAACCCGACAGCAATTTCGAAAACAGTCAAAGAGGATTTGGGACTGCCTGCTGCCTGCTTTTATACGACGGACCGATCACGTGGCACTGGGAGTTACCTCCCCTTTGCTGACGTGCTTCCTGCTATATGTCTAAAGCAGTCGGATTGGCGGGGCAGGCAGTCACGTGTGGGTATGAATTTTGCAAATTCTTTTTTTGAGGTCAAAAGGTTGTCTACTGGTACAGTATGGAGGGAAAACATACAGACTCGCATACACACATGCTACACATAATCATACGTATACTCACACACACATACTCACATTCAATACACATACATTCAAACTACACACACGCACACACTACACGTATTACACACACACACACACACACACACACTCAACACACACACTCAACACACACACTCAACACACACTCAACACACACACATGCATGCACACACACTCAACACACACACACACACATGCACACACACACACACACACACACACACACACAGACACACACACAGACACACACACAGACACACACACACACACACACACACACTCACAAGATGGTGGAGAAGTCATCGTCCACTAGAATCATGTCTGCTGCTTCCTTGGAGACGTCAGTGCCAGAGCAGCCCATGGCAATGCCGATATCAGCACACTTCAGCGCCACAGCATCATTGACGCCATCGCCTGTCATGCCCACCACCTGGTGGTTGCCCTGCAGAGCCTGGAGTCACAGAGAAACAGACAGAGAGGGAGTGTCAGTTTCTTGGCAGAAGTGGTGAATCACTCTGGACTTTCCATAAAATGATAAAATTATGCAAGGCATAGATCAAGGTCTGCTGTCAGGACAAGGGCATATCTGCTGCAGAAAAGAGTGAATTGGGATTAAAACACACACACACACACACACACACACACACACACACACGTTTTACTCTACAAGTAAGTTCTTCAAGTGGGCTCACATAACACCAGTGCTCCATGAGCTTCACTGGCTTCCCATTCACAATCGCATGAAATTCAAAATCCTTTCCATGGTTTACAGATGTGTAAGGAATGAAGCCCCGACATTTATAACAGATGTCATGAAGAAACATGACCCTCTAAGGAGGCTCCAGTCATCAGACAAAGAACTAGCGGTCTCAAAATGTAGACTGAAAGGTTTCAGAGACCGCTCCTTCAGCGTTGTGGGACCGAGACAATGGAACCCGTTTCCTCTCTCCCTGATGTCTTTGCCATGCTTGACCACTCTCAAAATTGGCCTCAAGACTCACCTCTTCAGACAGTGTATTGCGCCATTAGCATATTTGTACAATGTGATATATGGCACAGTATAAAGTGAAAATACATACATACATACATACATACATACATACATACATACATACATACATACATACATACATACATACATACATACATATCAACAAGACTTTATTCACGAAGGAGTACAATGTTGTATGTATTGAATAGATATATGATTCATGCGAAATGTAGCACCGTAGGATAGGGTAGAGTCTGACTACTTGCAATACTCACAATGGTGGTGGCTTCTTTGGGAGTGTAAACGGGGAGACAGAGACAAAAGAGCTTTTTCAATAGAATTGCATGCCAAGTGTATTTATGGGACATAACTGCTGATGGCTTGCTCTAGAAGCATCGTTTAATTTAGCATGCTTGTCTCCCTTTGATCACCTGCTATTCAACTGACTGTAGAGAGGATGATATTTTACTGAAGCAGAATACCAAGTGCTGGTTGCATATATTTTTTTGAATACACAACAATCATACCCGTGTATATCTGAACATGAAATCACGGCTGTATCAACATAGATCAAACAGTTTCTCATAGGTTATTCAGTTAAGCACACACAAACCATATCTGTATATGGATATGTCAACATGGAACAAACTGCTCCCTCATGCTCTACAGAAAAATGTAGTTAATATTTTAGCACAGAACAGGCAGGTGTGACAAGTACACATACAGGTGCAGGTTTGCACTCATCCAATGGGAGAAGCCTCTCAGTGGTGTTTTTTTTTCTGGACTTGAAGCATGGGCCTCAGTATAGGGGAGGTGGGGAAAGGGTACTGCGGGAGAAGACTTCTGAGGAGGGGAGGGGGATTATATGGGGTGGGGGTTGGGGGATGGGGCAAGGTGTATTTGGTGATACTTTCTTCTTCATTCAATTCTACTCAGGGCAGGACCTGTCTACATCTTTGCTTCCACATTATGTGGGAACCAATCATCGCAATTACTGAAGCATATCGGGCGATGCTCACATGCATACATACATACATACATATATACATACATGCATGCATACATACATACATACATACATACATACATACATAAAATGATGTACACACAAGGTAGCCCAGAAAATAGAAGATCCTTCTAAATATAAGAAACTCCTATCATTAATTTGTTTTTATGAAACCCATGCGCTGCGGCACAGACACACACACAGGAACACAAGCACACTCAAAACACACATAGCAGCATTCAAGTACACACATGAACACACACAGGAACACAAGCACACTCAAAACACACATAGCAGCACTCAAGTACACGCAGGAACACACAGGAACACAAGCACACTCAAAACACACATAGCAGCACTCAAGTACACGCACGAACACACACATACACCCTAAAAATCAATGCACAATTGCATTACAACTGCATAAGCTCATAACAGTGACTGTACTCAATCATACATGACTAACCTGAACATTTCTTTTAATAACAACAATTCAAAACAAAAAAATCTACACATGAAGAGCAAGGGAAGGCTCAAGTGAAAATGACGAGTAACAAAAGGGACGCTCAGTGCACCTTGACAATCTTCAGCTTGTGGCGAGGCGTGACGCGGTAGAAGATGCTGACACGGCTGATGATGGACTGGAGCTGTCCAAGATCCATCTGGTCAAGGTCGTCTCCTGACACTGCCATGGCGCCATGGGCGTACAGTCCCAGCCTGGAGCCTGCAGTGCAGAGACCAAGGTTACAGTGCCTCTCTCTATTGCTCTTGGTAACCATGGAAACAGATCTGTGACAATCTGGGGTCTGCAGTGCAGAGACCAAGGTTACAGTGCCTCTCTCTATGGCTCTTGATAACCATGGAAACGGATCTATGACAATCTCGGGTCTGCAGTACAGAGACCAAGGTCGCGCTGCCTCTCTCTACCGCTCTTGGTAACCATGGAAACGGATCTGTGACAATCTGTGGCTTGCAGTACAGAGGCCAAGGTTATAGTGCCTCTCTCTATGGCTCTTGGTAACCATGGAGACGGATCTATGACAATCTTGGGTCTGTGGTGCAGAGACCAAGGTTATAGTGCCTCTCTCTATGGCTCTTGGTAACCATGGAAACGGATCTCTGACAATCTGGGGTCTGCAGTACAGAAACGAAGGTCGCGCTGCCTCTCTCTACCGCTCTTGGTAACCATGGAAACAGTTGTGACTGCATTGGAGAGAATGCCATTTAATAGTTATTGGTGGTGCTGCCGTTTACAAGTTTCTGGTGGTGCTGCCTTTTAAAAATTTCTGGTGGTGCTGCTGTTTAAAGGTTTCTGGTGGTGCTGCCATTTAAAAATTTCTGGTGGTGCTGCCTTTTAAAAACTTCTGGTGGTGCTGCCATTTAAAAGTTTCTGGTGGTGCTGCCGTTTAAAAGTTTCTGGTGGTGCTGCCGTTTTAAAGTTTCTGGTGGTGCTGCCTTTTAAAAATTTCTGGTGGTGCTGCTGTTTAAAGGTTTCTGGTGGTGCTGCCATTTAAAATTTTCTGGTGGTGCTGCCTTTTAAAAATTTCTGGTGGTGCTGCCTTTTAAAAATTTCTGGTGGTGCTGCCATTTAAAAGTTTCTGGTGGTGCTGCCATTTAAAAGTTTCTGGTGGTGCTGCCGTTTTAAAGTTTCTGGTGGTGCTGCCGTTTTAAAGTTTCTGGTGGAGCTGCCGTTTAAAGGTTTCTGGTGGTGCTGCCGTTTAAAGGTTTCTGGTGGTGCTGCTGTTTAAAGGTTTCTGGTGGTGGTGCCGTTTAAAAGTTTCTGGTGGTGCTGCCATTTAAAAGTTTCTGGTGGTGCTGCCGTTTTAAAGTTTCTGGTGGTGCTGCCGTTTTAAAGTTTCTGGTGGAGCTGCCATTTAAAGGTTTCTGGTGGTGCTGCCGTTTAAAGGTTTCTGGTGGTGCTGCTGTTTAAAGGTTTCTGGTGGTGCTGCCGTTTAAAAGTTTCTGGTGGTGCTGCCGTTTAAAAGTTTCTGGTGGTGCTGCCATTTAAAAGTTTCTGGTGGTGCTGCCATTTAAAAGTTTCTGGTGATGCTGCCGTAAAAAAAATTCTGGTGGAGCTGCCATTTAAAAGTTTCTGGTGATGATGCCATTTAAATGTTTCTGGTGCGTGAGTGTCCTGCTTGTGTGTACATGAGTGCCCTGCCTGTGTGTACCTGAGTGCCCTGCCTGTGTGTGTAATTGAGCGCCCTGTGTGTACTTGAGCACCCTGTACTTGAGTGCACTGTGTGTATGTGAGTGCCCTGCCTGTGGGTATGTGAGTGTGCTGCCTGTGTGTATGTGAGTGCCCTGTGTGTACTTGAGTGCCCGGCGTGTACTTGAGTGCCCTGTGTGTCCGTCAGTGCTGTGTGTACTTGAGTGCCCTGTGTGTATTTGAGTGCACTGTGTGTACTTGAGTGCTGTGTGTACTTGAGTGCCCTGTGTGTACTTGAGTGCCCTGTGTGTACTTGAGTGGCCTGTGTGTACTTGAGTGCCCTGTGTGTACTTGAGTGGCCTGTGTGTACTTGAGTGCCATGTGTACTTGAGTGCCCTGTGTGTACTTGAGTGCCCTGTGTGTACTTGAGTGCACTGTGTGTATGCGAGTGCCCTGTGTGTGCTTGAGTGCCCTGTGTGCGCTTGAGTGCCCTGTGTGTGCTTGAGTGCCCTGTGCATACTTGAGTGCCCTGTGTGTACTTGAGTGCCCTGTGCATACTTGAGTGCCCTGTGTGTACTTGAGTGCCCTGTGTGTACTTGAGTGCCCTGTGTGTACTTGAGTGCCCTGTGTGTACTTGAGTGCACTGTGTGTACTTGAGTGCTGTGTGTACTTGAGTGCCCTGTGTGTACTTGAGTGCCCTGTGTGTACTTGAGTGGCCTGTGTGTACTTGAGTGCCCTGTGTGTACTTGAGTGGCCTGTGTGTACTTGAGTGCCATGTGTACTTGAGTGCCCTGTGTGTACTTGAGTGCCCTGTGTGTACTTGAGTGCACTGTGTGTATGTGAGTGCCCTGTGTGTGCTTGAGTGCCCTGTGTGCGCTTGAGTGCCCTGTGTGTGCTTGAGTGCCCTGTGCATACTTGAGTGCCCTGTGTGTACTAGAGTGCACTGAGTGTACTTGAGTGCCCTGTGTGTACTTGAGTACCCTGTGTGTACTTGAGTGCACTGTGTGTACTTGAGTGCACTGTGTGCATTTGAGTGCACTTTAAAAAAAGAAGGTAAAGGTGTGATTTTATATAGCGACTTACACCCTTTGTCTGGGTCTCAAACCGCTTTACACTTTACCCCCTGAGTGCACTGTGTGTATTTGAGTGCACTGTGTGCATTTGAGTGCACTGCCTGCATGTTTTTGAGTGCACCTCCTGCATGTATTTGAGTGCACAGTATGTATTTGAGTGCACTGCCTGTATTTGAGTGCACTGCCTGTATTTGAGTGCACTGCCTGCATGTATTTGAGTACTGAAACGGGAGCGTCGTAAGGCAGAGGCGCTGGCTGAAGTCAAAACTGACAGTCCACAAAGATATCTTTGAATCTGTCAAGCGCAAAGTGAATGATCTCGTTGATAGTGCACAGATTCAAGTAAGTAGAACATGCGGACTCTTTCAGAATTTCAACTCTCTGCTTGGTAAAAACAATGCTTCTCCTCTCCCCTCCAGTCATGACCCTCAGGCCTTGCCCTCTGTGTTCTCTGACTACTTCGCTGAAAAGATCCAAACAATTAGGGACAACTTTCCACCACCTGATCCCACACTTTCACCCCCTTCTCCACCCTACTGTGATTCATTTCTGGATGGCTTCACTCCTGTGACTGAACAGTTTGTTAGTGACATTCTGAAGAATACCACCCCCAAGTCATGTGAGCTAGACCCTATCCCTACAGACTTGTATGCAAACCTGGAACTTTTTCTGCCTGTCATAACCAACCTTGTCAACACTTCTCTAGCTTCTGGCACCATTCACACTGACCTGAAAACTGCTGTAGTGAAACCTTTGAACAAAAAGCCTTCCCTAGACAAGAATCAGCTTAAAAACTATAGACCTGTCTCAAACTTGCCCTTTATTTCCAAAATTATAGAAAAAGTAGTCCTCAGTCAACTAATCTCTCACCTCGAAGCAAACAACCTATGTAACCCTCTTCAGTCAGCATATAGAGCCGGCCACAGCACCGAAACAGTTTTGCTTCGTGTTGTGAATGATATCCTCTCTGCTCTGGATAATGATAAACTCTCGATACTGCTTCTCTTAGACAACTCTGCTGCATTTGATACAATCAACCACTCTGTTCTTATGTCTCGTCTTGAAACTGTTTTTGGCATTCGTTCTACAGCTCTTCAGTGGTTCCAGTCCTACCTACAAGACCGTACTCAGTATGTGTCTGTCAACAACCTATCTTCTCCTCCGTCTCCTCTGCTTTACGGTGTCCCAAAGGGCTTGGTGCTGGGGCCTGTTCCCTTTGTACTGTACACTACTCCTCTGTCCACTGTCATCCAGCAACATGCAGTCAACCATTATTTTTTCGCAGACGACACACAACTTGAACAAGCATGCAAGCCCACAGAAAGCCAAGAACTGGTGCATACTCTTGAGAAGTGTTCTTCTGATATTAAAGCCTGGATGTCTACAAACAAGTTAAAGTTGAATGATGAAAAAACTGAAGCCCTTCTTTTCTCTGGATCTGCTGCTGTGAATCCTACTCCTCCTTCTACTATCACAATAGGTTCTACACAAATCACTTTCTCCGACAGTGCCAGAAACCTTGGTTTCATCATGGACTCTCACCTCTCAATGAAGCAACACATCGCCAAAGTCCGCCAAACCTGCTACTACGAGATCACGGCCCGTATTCACAACGGCGATTTATCTTTTTAACACTCGATTTATCCCCTAGCCCCGCGTTATCTTGATCGGTTAGATAAGGTACGCTCGTCAGAGGATCCTAGGTTGAGCTTTGCTATATATACTGGTTTCCAGCCAAGGGAGAGCGGAACAGGCAGTTGAAATCATCTGAGTTTAGAGATAAATTGGAGTTAAAATAAATCGCCGATAAATCGCCATTGTGGATACGGGCCCAGAGGAATAGGTTCCATCAGAAAGTTTCTTACAGTAGAAGCTACAAAAACCTTGGTAACGTCCTGTATTCTGTCTAGAATAGATTATTGCAACTCTCTTCTGATAGGCTGCCCTGACACTACTCTCCAACCTCTGCAGAAAGTCCAGCACTGTGCCGCCCGCCTCATTTACAGAGTGCGTCACAGACAACCTTGCACTCTTCTCATGATAAATCTCCACTGGTTGCCTGTTCCTGACCGCATCGACTACAAAGCTGCACTCTTCTGCTAATACTTCTTCACTGAACTGCTCCCGCCTACCTTTCTCAACTTATTTTTCGTTACATTCCTTCTCGCACACTCCGTTCTTCTGCTGACACCCGACTCCTTATCCCAGGTGACTACAATCACAAATCTCATGGCTTCCGCTCTTTCTCATTCTACGGCCCTCATCTTTGGAATTCACTGCCTCATCACGTCAGCCACTCCGATTCTATTGCCTCCTTCAAGTCTACTCTTAAAACAAATCTTTTCCAGAAATATATTAAACAAGTTAGTTAGAAGAACATGTTCCAACTCCTCCCCCCACCCCCCACCCCTACCCCCATCCTCGCCCTGCCTTCTTGACATTTGATTTGGACATTTGTGTACATACTTGTATATTTTTGCTTGACTCCTTATTTGTGATTTTTTGCGTAATGTTGGGTCGTATGTGGTTTTTATCCTTCTAAGTATGGTAGACGATATGTATACATGTACGGAGCATGTGTATGCAAATGTGTATGGTACTGTCTTTTTTGTATTATCTGTTGTCACATGTGCTTAGAACCACTGGATAAGGCGCATTATAAATACAACCAATTATTATTATTATTATTATTATTATTATTATTATTATTATTGACTCACATGCGAAGCAAAAGTGAGTCTATGTACTGAGCCGTTTCGTACGTCCGTCCGTCCGTCCGTCCGTCCGGGTGTCCGTCCGTCCGGGCGTAAAAAACTTAAACGTTGGATTTTTCTCGGAGACTATTAAGTCTATCAACACCAAATGTGGCATGATGGTGTATGATGACAAGGCCTCAAAAAACATACATAGTGACTTGACCTTGCTTCAAGGTCAAGGTCACAGGAGCCATAAATGTGGTCTCAAAAAGTCATTTTTCACATTTTCCCAATTTTCTCCCACGTTATTGAGAATGGCGACCTTAGCTACAAGTGGTATATAGGTCAAAGCAAGCCCTATCTTTTGATACCAGTTTGGTTGACCTTGCTTCAAGGTCAAGGTCACAGGAGCTCTTCAAAGTTGGATTGTATACATATTTTGAAGTGACCTTGACCCTGAACTATGGAAGATAACTGTTTCAAACTTAATAATTATGTGGGGCACATGTTATACTTTCATCATGAGACACATTTGTTCACATATCATCAAGGTCAAGGTCACTTTGACCCTATGAAATGTGACCAAAATGGGGTAGTGAACCACTAAAAGTGACTATATCTCATGGTAGAAAGTGCCAATAAGCACCATTATGCTTCCTATGTCTTGAATTAACAGCTTTGTGTTGCATGACCTTGGATGACCTTGACCTTGGGTCAAGGTCACATGTATTTTGGTAGGAAAAATGTGTAAAGCATTTCTTTGTGTATGATGTCATTGGTAGGTTTAGTTGTTTGACCTTGACCTTGAAGGTCACCTGAAGGTCAAGGTCATATAAAGGTCAAGGTCAAGCATGTGAGTCGTATGGGCTTTGCCCTTCTTGTTATTATTATTATTATTATTATTATTATTATTATTGACTCACATGCGAAGCAAAAGTGAGTCTATGTACTCAGCCGTGTCGTCCGTCCGTCCGGGCGTCCGTCCAGGCGTCCGTCCGTCCGGGCGTAAAAAACTTAAACGTTGGATTTTTCTCGGAGACTATTAAGTCTATCAACACCAAATGTGGCATGATGGTGTATGATGACAAGGCCTCAAAAAACCTACATAGTGACTTGACCTTGCTTCAAGGTCAAGGTCACACGAGCCATAAATGTGGTCTCAAAAACAGTCATTTTTCACATTTTCCCAATTTTCTCCCACGTTATTGAGAATGGCGACCTTAGCTACAAGTGGTATATAGGTCAAAGCAAGCCCTATCTTTTGATACCAGTTTGGTTGACCTTGCTTCAAGGTCAAGGTCACAGGAGCTCTTCAAAGTTGGATTGTATACATATTTTGAAGTGACCTTGACCCTGAACTATGGAAGATAACTGTTTCAAACTTAATAATTATGTGGGGCACATGTTATACTTTCATCATGAGACACATTTGGTCACATATCATCAAGGTCAAAGTCACTTTGACCCTTATGAAATGTGACCAAAATGGGGTAGCGAACCACTAAAAGTGACTATATCTCATGGTAGAAAGTGCCAATAAGCACCATTGTGCTTCCTATGTCTTGAATTAAGAGCTTTGTGTTGCATGACCTTGACCTTGGGTCAAGGTCACATGTATTTTGGTAGGAAAAATGTGTAAAGCATTTCTTTGTGTATGATGTCATTGGTAGGTTTAGTTGTTTGACCTTGACCTTGAAGGTCACCTGAAGGTCAAGGTCATATAAAGGTCAAGGTCAAGCATGTGAGTCGTATGGGCTTTGCCCTTCTTGTTGTTGTTGTTGTGTTCTGCCCTTTCATCCTCATTTCCTCACTGCCAGCAGGCGAATGCAGGTTGGCGCTGTCCTGTGACAACGAGACTGAAAACCGAAGTGAGGACAAGGAAAACGCCGTGTCAACAGGTCCTGGTAAGTGGTGGTGATTAAATGTGGGTGACGCTGGCTAGTTTGGTGCAATGGTGGTGCCTCTTGCTTTGCTAGTACTCGTGACGCTGCCTTGTAACGAAAGATTGAAAAGGATGGGTGTGCACAGTGGGTAGTGAGGGTAACGTAAGGATGTAATGGTGATGGATGTGGTCATGCTGATGACAAGGATGGAAGTGGTCATGCTGATGACAAGGATGGAAGTAGTGATGGCAGTGATGGAAGTGGTGGTGGCATGTTGGAAGTGATGTGGCAGTGATAGACATGGTGTGGCAGTGATGGAAGTGGTGGTGGCAGTGATGGACGTTGTGGTGGCAGTGATGAAAGGGGTGGTGGCAGTGTTTGAAGTGATGGTGGCAGTGATGGAAGAGGTGGTGACAATGATGGAAGTGGTAGTTGCAGTGATGGAAGTGGTAGTGGGAGTGATGGAAGTGGTGGTGGCAGTGATGGAAGTGGTGGTGGCAGTGATGGAAGAGGTGGTGACAATGATGGAAGCGGTAGTTGCAGTGATGGAAGTGGTGGTGGAAGTGATGGAAGGGGTGGTGGCAGTGATTGAAGTGGTGGTGGCAGTGATGGAAGAGGTGGTGGCAGTGATGGAAGTTGTGGTGGCAGTGTTGGAAATGGTGGTGGCAGTGATGGAAGTGGTTGTGGCAGTGATGAAAGGGGTGGTGGCAGTGATGGAAGAGGTGGTGGCAGTGATGGAAGTGGTTGTGGCAGTGATGGAAGAGGTGGTGGCAGTGATGGAAGTGGTTGTGGCAGTGATGGAAGAGGTGGTGGCAGTGATGGAAGAGGTGGTGGCAGTGATGGAAGTGGTTGTGGCAGTGATGAAAATGGTCGTGGCAGTGTTGGAAGTGGTGGTGGCAGTGTTGGAAGTGGTGGTGGCAGTGATGGACGTTGTGGTGGCAGTGATGAAAGGGGGGGTGGCAGTGATTGAAGTGGTGGTGGCAGTGATGGAAGTGGTAGTTGCAGTGATGGAAGTGGTAGTGGGAGTGATGGAAGTGGTGGTGGCAGTGATGGAAGTGGTGGTGGCAGTGATGGAAGAGGTGGTGACAATGATGGAAGCGGTAGTTGCAGTGATGGAAGTGGTGGAAGGGGTGGTGGCAGTGATTGAAGTGGTGGTGGCAGTGATTGAAGTGGTGGTGGCAGTGATGGAAGAGGTGGTGGCAGTGATGGAAGTGGTTGTGGCAGTGTTGGAAGTTGTGGTGGCAGTGTTGGAAATGGTGGTGGCAGTGATGGAAGTGGTTGTGGCAGTGATGAAAGGGGTGGTGGCAGTGATGGAAGTGGTGGTGGCAGTGATGGAAGTGGTTGTGGCAGTGATGGAAGAGGTGGTGGCAGTGATGGAAGTGGTTGTGGCAGTGATGGAAGAGGTGGTGGCAGTGATGGAAGTGGTTGTGGCAGTGATGGAAGTGGTTGTGGCAGTGATGAAAATGGTCGTGGCAGTGTTGGAAGTGGTGGTGGCAGTGTTGGAAGTGGTGGTGGCAGTGTTGGAAGTGGTGGTGGCAGTGATGGACGTTGTGGTGGCAGTGATGAAAGGGGGGGTGGCAGTGATTGAAGTGGTGGTGGCAGTGATGGAAGTGGTAGTTGCAGTGATGGAAGTGGTAGTGGGAGTGATGGAAGTGGTGGTGGCAGTGATGGAAGTGGTGGTGGCAGTGATGGAAGAGGTGGTGACAATGATGGAAGCGGTAGTTGCAGTGATGGAAGTGGTGGAAGGGGTGGTGGCAGTGATTGAAGTGGTGGTGGCAGTGATGGAAGTGGTTGTGGCAGTGTTGGAATTTGTGGTGGCAGTGTTGGAAATGGTGGTGGCAGTGATGGAAGTGGTTGTGGCAGTGATGAAAGGGGTGGTGGCAGTGATGAAAGGGGTGGTGGCAGTGATGGAAGAGGTGGTGGCAGTGATGGAAGTGGTGGTGGCCGTGATGGAAGTGGTGGTGGCAGTGATGGAAGTGGTGGTGGCAGTGATGGAAGAGGTGGTGGCAGTGATGGAAGTGGTTGTGGCAGTGATGAAAATGGTCGTGGCAGTGTTGGAAGTGGTGGTGGCAGTGTTGGAAGTGGTGGTGGCAGTGTTGGAAGTGGTGGTGGCAGTGATGGACGTTGTGGTGGCAGTGATGAAAGGGGTGGTGGCAGTGATTGAAGTGGTGGTGGCAGTAATGAAAGGGGTGGTGGCAGTGATTGAAGTGGTGGTGGCAGTGATGGAAGAGGTGGTGAGAGTGATGGAAGTGGTGGTGGCAGTGATGGAAGAGGTGGTTGCAGTGATGGAAGAGGTGGTGGTTTACAAAGGCATTGATAAGAGTTTTGCTGGCTATTTCTTGTACAGTTCTTGTACTCTTCTGCATTGTAAAAATGTAGTGGACTGCAGTAGTTGCTGTAGTAGAGGTTGCATCAGGAGAAGTTGAAAGGTCGGTCTTTGCGTGTGCGCGCGCGCGCACGTGTGTGTGTGTGTGTGTGTGAGAGAGAGAGAGAGAGAGAGAGAGATATATATAATATATATATAGGGACGGACGGACGGACAGAGGGAGGGGAGGATGGAGGGGGTGAGAGAGAGAGAGAGAGAGAGAGAGAGAGAGAGAGAGAGAGAGAGAGAGAGAGAGTTTGTGTGCGTGTATGTAGATTACTGATGGAATAGGAAAAAGGATGGATACAATGATGCTAGTGGGGAAAAAACTGCGCCAGAGATCTTATCGAATAAGCACAAATAGATTATGTGATCGCGTAATGGGCGAGATCGGAGCTTGTTCACAACGCAGACTGCTGTACTGCTCTTGCTCGTGGTGCTGCCTTCGTGGCAATGATCGTCCCCTCGCTGTTCTTTTCCACTCCGCCAGGCCTCAGCAGCAGGTCGACACCATGCCGTGACAGAACGAACACTGGCAGTGAAAATGAAAACAAGGACAACAGCCTGCAAACAGGTTCAGGTAAGGAAAGGCTGTGACGAGGGAGGTGGAGGTGGTGGTGATAGGTTGTAATGATAAACGGTAGTGATGGTGGTGATTGTAGTTGTAATGATAGGTAGTGGTAAGATGATTTGTGGTGGTATGTGGTAGTGATTGGCGGTGGTGGTGATAAATGGCAGTGATGGTTATGAAAAGTGGTAGTTGTGGTGATGGGGATTATAGTACAGGTGGTAGTGATGGTGGTGATTATGTTGACAGGTGGTAGTGATGGTGGTGATTATGTTGACAGGTGGTAGCGGTGGTGGTGATTATGTTGACAGGTGGTAGTGATGGTGGTGATTATGTTCACAGGTGGTAGTGATGGTGGTGATTATGTTGACAGGTGGTAGCGGTGGTGGTGATTATGTTGACAGGTGGTAGTGATGGTGGTGATTATGTTCACAGGTGGTAATGTGGTGGTAATTGATGGTAAGTGGTAGTGAAAGGTGATTATTGTGATTTGTGCTGTTGATGGTAATGGTTTTAACCGGACGTGGTAATTGTAAAATTGTCAGATTGTGTTCGAGACGGAAGTGGAGTGAGTTGCGTTGAAATGCAGAGTGGTAGCAAGAAGGCTGAAGGGGAGAGGATTGAGGGGGGAGAAAGATGGGAACAGTGGTAGCAAGAAGGCTGAAGGGGAGAGGATTAAGGGGGGAGAAAGATGGGAATAGTGGTAGCAAGAAGGCTGAAGGGGAGAGGATTGAGGGGGGAGAAAGATGGGAATAGTGGTAGCAAGAAGGCTGAAGGGGAGAGGATTGAGGGGGGAGAAAGATGGGAACAGTGGTAGCAAGAAGGCTGAAGGGGAGAGGATTGAGGGGGGAGAAAGATGGGAATAGTGGTAGCAAGAAGGCCGAAGGGGAGAGGATTGAGGGGGGAGAAAGATGGGAATAGTGGTATCAAGAAGGCTGAAGGGGAGAGGATTGAGGGGGGAGAAAGATGGGAATAGTGGTAGCAAGAAGGCTGAAGGGGAGAGGATTGAGGGGGGAGAAAGATGGGAATAGTGGTAGCAAGAAGGCTGAAGGGGAGAGGATTGAGGGGGGAGAAAAATGGGAACAGTGGTAGCAAGAAGGCTGAAGGGGAGAGGATTGAGGGGGGAGAAAGATGGGAATAGTGGTAGCAAGAAGGCTGAAGGGGAGAGGATTGAGGGGGGAGAAAGATGGGAACAGTGGTAGCAAGAAGGCTGAAGGGGAGAGGATTGAGGGGGGAGAAAGATGGGAATAGTGGTAGCAAGAAGGCTGAAGGGGAGAGGATTGAGGGGGGAGAAAGATGGGAACAGTGGTAGCAAGAAGGCTGAAGGGGAGAGGATTGAGGGGGGAGAAAGATGGAAACAGTGGTAGCAAGAAGGCTAAAGGGGAGAGGATTGAGGGGGGAGAAAGATGGGAATAGTGGTAGCAAGAAGGCTGAAGGGGAGAGGATTGAGGGGGGAGAAAGATGGGAATAGTGATAGCAAGAAGGCTGAAGGGGAGAGGATTGAGGGGGGAGAAAGATGGGAATAGTGGTAGCAAGAAGGCTGAAGGGGAGAGGATTGAGGGGGGAGAAAGATGGGAATAGTGGTAGCAAGAAGGCTGAAGGGGAGAGGATTGAGGGGGGAGAAAGATGGGAACAAACGATGGGGGGCTGAAACAAGTATGATAGTTGTGTCTTTGTTGGCTCTGTAGCTCATGAGGCTTGATTAAAGTGCATAGAGGAAGACGAACACCAAACTTTCACAGCTGATACAGGAAGCATTGCCACAACACATTCATTTATTCAACGACTGCCACGAGTTGGGCAGCACAAAGGACTAGCAGCACTGCGGTGGGGGAGGGGCGAGGGGAAATTCATGCCTTGGCTGCCCGCAAAACGAAAGCTGCGCGCGCTGTGGAGGTGGTGGAGCTCCACTGGGCCTTGTGGGAATCGTCCGGTTCCTCACTAGACAGCGCTCTATCTTCTCTATCTCTGTCTGGCTCGCGCCCTTCCACTCAACTCTTCTCACTTTGCTTCTGTGTGGACATAGGCAGCCTTGCGTTTTCACGATTACAGGACTAAGGTTCGGTAAACCCAAAACAAATACCCGCCTTGTAGTAAGCGAGCCCCACCCTGAATGATGCTCTCGGCCCCCTACAGTAGGGAAAATCGGCCTAACCCAATCAGCCTTCACGGGATAAATGAAGAAAAAAAACCTGTCGATTCTTTAGGACAAGTTTTGACATCGACATTCGTCGTGCAAGTATTTATTCAGACGTTGGGCATTCATACTTGACTGACGGGTCGAGGGTGACTTCGTTATGCTCGACGACGCTGAACAACCCTCCCACCCCTGCGGGATCGAATGGGCTCGCCCAGGTTCCTTGTCCAAGTGCGGCGTTTACCTGACAGTCGGGTGCGCGTTGCCGAAGTAGACGCAGCTAAAGCAACGCCATGCACGTCGAGAGAGGGGAGTGGGGCCACGCCGGGTCGTCTGCCTGCCCCCGTCTCCCCTCGGACCGCCAACCGGGCATCTGTCCCCGCGAGTGATGCTGTTGGATCTAAGTCGATAGAGAAAACTGGCGATCTGCAGTCATGGTGCTCGTCAAGACGTACGGATACAACTCCTACTGTGGCTGCGGCACTTCCTACAGCGCCCGCCACAAAATCTACGTCAGTGTCCCGTCGGCAGGTAGGCCACAGCGAAAACTTTTGTTTGCTTTTTGCCGAGGAAAACTTCTTCTCCCCTGCAGCTCCTTTCTCTGTTATGGCTACAAAACTTGAATGACGTATGCTTCGCCAAGTTTGATGTGCGCGACAAGTGTTTTTCTCACGACTGGGTGGAGTGGTCGAGAATGTTTCTACCATATACGGCTCAACAGGTGATGATTTAAAGCGACATTTTGGGTACAATGTTGTAAAAGCCACCGGCAGCTCTTAATAGCGACCTGCGACGTCTGTCTGGTCTTGACATGGGATTATAAAGTTTATAGGCGTCGATATATCTTTATCTCCGATGATCGTGGGAGTAAAATTCTTGTCACACTGATCTGGAGGCGTTCGTATTTCAAGCGTGAATAGTCGGTCACGCACGACTGCGTTCTTTCAGCCGTGCTCGACTGTGCAAGGAAGTCGGATATTCCCGCTCGCATATTCATGTTCTCTTACCACGCCAGTTGGCAACACCCACCTACCCACATGCCGTGTGCTCTCACCCCTCGCCCCCCCCCCCCCCCCCCTTTCCCCTCTCCCTCGTCTTCTCTACGGCCCCCGTCCCTTTTGGGGTGGTGAATTTGCATTTAAAACTTGTGCTTGACACTGCGTTACTGGTTGCGAGATGCACGTTTAAACGCTGAGGAGTGGTTGAGGACACGTCCAGCAAACCTCTAGCGGCAGTGCCGTGCTTGGAACAGTGTGCATGATGAAACGTCTCGCGAACTGCACCAGATATAATTTCTTTCAGATAGATAAATGAATTGATAGAGGTATGAGGCTTTATAGTCTTTAAGTTTTTGTAGGTTGTGCAAACCCATTGACCACCCAAATCATTGGTGTTTGGCTGTTAAATGATAAAGTTGACTCCATTTTCTTGATCACTTCCTTCTTACGAATCGCGTGGGTCTATTCGTACCACTCATACCCACCCCACCCCCGACTCATAGCTGAAAATATTATCACGAAATAAACTTTTTTGCAATTGTAAGAGATAAATGAGAAACAGTATTGAAGAAAAATGAACCGACGCGTTTTGTGAAAATTTGTTTGGTAATTTGAAAACGTTTATCAGAACCTAAAGAGGCAGATGAGGGCCTGAGGTGGCAGAGGCAGATGGGTGAAGCCTGCAGACAGCATGGACGTAGCTACGCAAAGTGGCAGCCTTCTGGGTGTTGGGGGTAGGATCACACCCACTGCGTCCTCCTACGCCATTCGTAAAATGTTCTTAAACTCACCGGCCCTAGTGTTTGTCGTGATCATTGGCCTTATATGTCTACAAACGGGCAGCAGGCAAAAGGTGGAGGCAATGAGCCTCGTCCTGAGCCTTGCCGTGGACCTTGTCGTGGGCCTTGCCGTGGGCCTTGTCATGGGCCCGGTCATTGGCCTCATGGGCCCCGTCGTGGGCCTTATTGTGTGCTCAGATGACTCACAGTCCTGTGTTAAGCAAACACGCAACATTACAAGCGTTTTCAACTTGGCATCCTTGTGTGAATTATTTGGTCTGGACGCTTATTCTTGCTGTGTTTCCAAATTGCTGGGTATGTGACGATTTTAATGACATTTAAATCGTAAATAAGGAAAAACTGTTGAAAAATGTTGACGTACCCAAATGCTTTGCTGGTCTCATTTTTCTGACTTTCCAGAATTCTGGTGTAAAACTGATAGTAACTTACGTTAATGTTCTTGTAAATCAAAGTCTTCATTGACATATCTCAATGACAGCAAAAGTGCATCAATCTTCATGTATATGTGTCAGCTTATTTTAAATTACTGCAGTCATATCACTCCTACTTCCCCGATACACACTCGCACGCGTGCACTCAGCCCGACTGTCGTTGCATGAATGGGGCGATGTTGGAATGCGCCTGGATTTACGGCGTGATGTGGGCGTTCCGTGCAAACTGGGCCCTGGGCTGTTAGGGGTTAGGGGAGTGATGGTCCAGTCTGATTTACCGCGTGGGGCTGAGTGGACGCTCTGTTTTTCTCCACCTTTGCGATTTCAGTATGATCCCCATCCACGAGGAAAACAGACTGAGGAAGAAACCGGTTATTTCACAATCTGTAGCTATGCGTCAGTGGACTTTCCCTCTTTTCTTCTCAAGCCTCCACGCCTTGAGAATGCAGCCTTTAACAGGCTGCGAGGAGGACCTATCGTTTCTATGCAAGCCAGGACAGGTGTGTGGTGGCGGGTACGCGTACAGGGCAAAGCGGGTGGGGCTGGAATTCGGGGTGGAGAAGCAGGGTGCAGGACGTACCCCCAGTCAACTCGACTGAGAAGTGCTACAGGTCGTGACGGAGTGGGTGTTGCGCCTGCAGCTGTACGGAAACGTGTTCCGTCTCGTCCATCATTCGAATCGTCACCGCTTGTCGCTCGAGGGTTGATAGCAATCGTCCTGATCATACCGGTGTGTGGCATTGCACATGTACATGGACTGTCGCCCAGACAGCTCTGGTGCCATTGCACACTGGCACCCAACGAAAGATCTTGGTGGCATGCGACCTACGACTGGATTGTCACTCGATTGAGATTTGTGTCAGGGGGAAAGATTTGTGTCACGCTATTCCTTTCAGGCTGGGTACGAGTGGAGAGCCGGCAGCATGCACGCACTACTATGTGTGTGTGCATGCGTACACGCGAAGCAACTGAGTCCAACGTCTCGACATGGTCCCGAGAACAGTTGCCGGCTACTGTTTGCTGGCACTCCTTCTTTCTCTTCTACTTCCAAACGAACCGGCTCCGCTCGATGGGAGGAAATGCACTTTCCTTTGAAGTGCTGAACTTACTCGATCAACGTTGTCAGACGTATCAGAATTTCCTCATTTGAAGACGATTTGCTCTCTGTTAGCGTTGCTTTGCCATGGAAACTGCCAGGTGGTTACGACTCGATTAATGAAACAACGGGCAGTAAAACTCATGAGGATGAGTAGCATCAGCCTCATACGGTACCCTACAACGGAGCTCGAAAAACGCGGGACGTTTGCGTGTTCCACTGAGATAAAAATGTCGAGTTCACCCTTGACCTCGCATCAGGACCTTCGCCAGTGTGATCTGGAGTATGCTTCGTGGGATTGTCTGTCTGTCTGTCTGTCTGTCTGTCTGTCTGTCTGTCTGTCTGTCTGTCTGTCTGTCTGTCTGTCTCGATCTATCTGTCATTCATCTCTATTCTTCTAATTACGTAGACATTTACACAAATGCATGCATACACGTACATGTTTGCATGAACACACAGACATGCACATCTCGCAGGCTGAAGGTCCCTCCAGCAGACACACCCTGCAGGAAAGGGATGGAGGCAAGCTAGCTACGATGGAAGGAAATGAAAAAAACAATGCTCGGTTGAACTGAATGTTTATGCATGGACGCTTGAGAGGTCATGTAGGGGCTTTCTTGGCCGTCGTGTTGTCGTCTCTGTGTTGTGACCTTGCTTGAAGGGGTTGAATGCCTCTGAGCTTTATCCCCTGTGTTTGGGCGCAGTTACCATGCAACTGTCTTTGTATTTCGTAGCCCTGTCAAGTGCAATGCTCGCACGTAATTGATAGCAACGAAAGAGATGCAATTCAAAGCGCAATAAATAGCATGTCGCTTTTACTTTCAATTATTGCGTCTATCGGCCAACTGGCGGACTTATGAGGGCAGGAATCAACAGGAAAGGAACAGAATACGTGCTTCGGTTTATTAAATGAGCTCATGCCTTTAACCTCATATGGCCTGCTTTGGTCTCTCCCACTGTGTGCATTTCTTCTTTGGACGCTCGCTGTCATTGGCAAGCAAGCGATTGAATGTGTCCCTACAATGAGGTGGCCAGGCAAAGCCTGCTGGTGGAGTTGGAGCAGCACCGCGTCTGTGTGAAGGAGTTTCATAACGCATGTTGGATGTGACGTGGTACTTTGCGGAGCAGGGAGTCACGCAGGTAACATACAGCTGTGTGCAGTGAGACGGCGGCATCACGAGTCAAGCAAGGAGCATAGGGCTGGGTGCAGTGAGACGGCAGCATCACGAGTCAAGCAGGTAGCATAGGGCTGTGTGCAGTGAGACGGCGGCATCACGAGTCAAGCAGGTAGCATAGGGCTGTGGGCAGTGAGACGGCGGCATCACGAGTCAAGCAGGTAGCATAGGGCTGTGGGCAGTGAGACGGCGGCATCACGAGTCAAGCAGGTAGCATAGGGCTGTGTGCAGTGAGACAGGAGCATCATGAGTCAAGCAGGTAGCATAGGGCTGTGTGCAGTGAGACAGGAGCATCACGAGTCAAGCAGGTAGCATAGGGCTGTGTGCAGTGAGACGGCGGCATCACGAGTCAAGCAGGTAGCATAGGGCTGTGTGCAGTGAGTCAGGAGCATCATGAGTCAAGCAGGTAGCATAGGACTGTGTGCAGTGAGACGGCGGCATCACGAGTCAAGCAGGTAGCATAGGGCTGTGTGCAGTGAGACGGCGGCATCACGAGTCAAGCAGGTAGTATAGGGCTGTGGGCAGTGAGACGGCGGCATCACGAGTCAAGCAGGTAGCATAGGGCTGTGTGCAGTGAGACGGCGGCATCACGAGTCAAGCAGGTAGCATAGGACTGGGTGCAGTGAGACGGCGACATCACGAGTCAAGCATGTAGCATAGGGCTGTGTGCAGTGAGACGGCGGCATCACGAGTCAAGCAGGTAGCATAGGGCTGGGTGCAGTGAGTCAGGAGCATCATGAGTCAAGCAGGTAGCATAGGACTGTGTGCAGTGAGACGGCGGCATCACGAGTCAAGCAGGTAGCATAGGGCTGTGTGCAGTGAGACGGCGGCATCACGAGTCAAGCAGGTAGTATAGGGCTGTGGGCAGTGAGACGGCGGCATCACGAGTCAAGCAGGTAGCATAGGGCTGTGTGCAGTGAGACGGCGGCATCACGAGTCAAGCAGGTAGCATAGGACTGGGTGCAGTGAGACGGCGGCATCACGAGTCAAGCAGGTAACATAGGGCTGTGTGCAGTGAGACGGCGGCATCACGAGTCAAGCAGGTACCATAGGACTGGGTGCAGTGAGACGGCAGCATCACGAGTCAAGCAGGTAGCATAGGACTGGGTGCAGTGAGACGGCAGCATCACGAGTCAAGCAGGTAGCATAGGACTGGGTGCAGTGAGACGGCGGCATCACGAGTCAAGCAGGTAACATAGGGCTGTGTGCAGTGAGACGGCGGCATCACGAGTCAAGCAGGTACCATAGGACTGGGTGCAGTGAGACGGCAGCATCACGAGTCAAGCAGGTAGCATAGGACTGTGGGCAGTGAGACGGCGGCATCACGAGTCAAGCAGGTAGCATAGGACTGTGTGCAGTGAGACAGGAGCATCACGAGTCAAGCAGGCAGCATAGGGCTGTGTGCAGTGAGACAGGAGCATCACGAGTCAAGCAGGTAGCATAGGGCTGTGTGCAGTGAGACAGGAGCATCACGAGTCAAGCAAGGAGCATAGGGCTGGGTGCAGTGAGACGGCGGCATCACGAGTCAAGCAGGTAGCATAGGGCTGTGTGCAGTGAGACGGCGGCATCACGAGTCAAGCAGGTAGCATAGGGCTGGGTGCAGTGAGACAGGCGCATCATGAGTCAAGGAGGTAGCTTAGGGCTGTGTGCAGTGAGACAGGAGCATCATGAGTCAAGCAGGTAGCATAGGGCTGTGTGCAGTGAGACAGGAGCATCATGAGTCAAGCTGGTAGCATAGGGCTGTGTGCAGTGAGACAGGAGCATCACGAGTCAAGCAGGTAGCATAGGACTGGGTGCAGTGAGACAGGAGCATCATGAGTCGAGCAGGTAGCATAGGGTTGTGTGCAGTGAGACAGGAGCAGCATGAGTCAAGCTGGTAGCATAGGGCTGTGTGCAGTGAGACAGGAGCATCACGAGTCAAGCAGGTAACATAGGGCTGTGTGCAGTGAGACAGGAGCAGCATGAGTCAAGCTGGTAGCATAGGGCTGTGTGCAGTGAGACAGGAGCAGCATGAGTCAAGCTGGTAGCATAGGGCTGTGTGCAGTGAGACAGGAGCATCACGAGTCAAGCAGGTAACATAGGGCTGTGTGCAGTGAGACAGGAGCAGCATGAGTCAAGCAGGTAGCATAGGGCTGTGTGCAGTGAGACAGGAGCATCACGAGTCAAGCAGGTAGCATAGGGCTGTGTGCAGTGAGACAGGAGCATCACGAGTCAAGCAGGTAGCATAGGGCTGTGTGCAGTGAGTCAGGAGCATCATGAGTCAAGCAGGTAGCATAGGGCTGTGTGCAGTGAGACAGGAGCATCACGAGTCAAGCAGGTAGCATAGGGCTGTGTGCAGTGAGACAGGAGCATCACGAGTCAAGCAGGTAGCATAGGGCTGTGTGCAGTGAGACAGGAGCATCACGAGTCAAGCAGGTAACATAGGACTGTGTGCAGTGAGACAGGAGCACCATGAGTCAAGCAGGTAGCATAGGGCTGTGTGCAGTGAGTCAGGAGCATCATGAGTCAAGCAGGTAGCATAGGGCTGGGTGCAGTGAGACAGGAGCATCACGAGTCAAGCAGGTAGCATAGGGCTGGGTGCAGTGAGACGGCGGCATCACGAGTCAAGCAGGTAGCATAGGGCTGGGTGCAGTGAGACGGCGGCATCACGAGTCAAGCAGGTAGCATAGGGCTGGGTGCAGTGAGACAGAAGCATCATGAGTCAGTGCAAGACTGCAGGAGAGGGACAGCATATGGCACTGCTAGACACGCCATGACTGGAGCCAGTGCTTGAGATGCTATGCCATGTTCTGTGTCCAGCTCCAAGCTGTGCGGTCAGTCTGCAGTGGCCATCGTCAGGGACGGTGCTTGAACTTCACGTGCCAGCACAGCCGTGGAGTGCTGCAAGTTACGCATGCGTGCTTACACGCACCTGCGCTTAAATACACCTGTGCTTACACACACTTGTCCGCCTGGGTGTTGAATGAGAGGAGAGGATTATTACTAGTAGAAGGTACGTGTTTTTTTGAACAGGCAGTTTTAAGTTTCCGCGGATCCGAACACTATCTCTACGATATTGAAAACAAACACACACACACACACGCACGCACGCACACACACACACACACACACACACACACACACACACACACACACACACACACACACCAAAAGTATAGATTTCTGTTTGTTTCCGTGTGGGAAACACTGAGCTACATGTATAAACATTTGATAAGTGTCAGTTCATGTGCCGAGTGTGATTCAGGAGATCGCATAAATTATGTCGTCTCTTGATGGAGCCTATGAAAACCTTCTGTAATTTGCTTTCAAGCAAGCAAGTGAAAATCATAAGGTCAACAATATGTCTGTATGAAACCTCACGCAGACAACATGCAGTGGATTCTGCCGACCGTGATGTTGACAGTTTTTTCGTGGGCTAATGAAGGAATTTGCATTTTCACTAAATACAGCGAAACCTCACCTTACGAACACCTAAAAATTACGACCACTTTTCGACAGATCTGAAATTGTTCCTATCTTTTCAATGTCTGAATGACTTAGGACCACCTCAGAAATCGCTTTAACGACCACCTTTTTCCGTCCCAAAACCAGCCATAGCCTCACAATAACGACCGATGATCATGCCAAATGAACATTTTTGACGGGCGCTACACTATATTAGAGATTTATATGGTTGGAAGACCGAACTCGGTTACGACAATGGCGTCTGCAGTGCAGACTGAGTGTGAGCACTGATCAAAGGAACTTCAAAACAAAAAATGCAGTATTATGCTCGTCCCCTTTTCCCGAAAACTGCAAGTTATAAATAGAGATTGATATTTTGCTATAACCGCATTAACGTTTGTTCTAATGCTGTTCACTTCATTACTGGCTGTATCACTGCTGCTAGGATCAAACTGGCGATTTATGGACTGGACCATGTAAGTGGACTGCACTGCACGCTATTTTGCAAATGGCAGCGTGCAGGCGCCGCGAACTGTCACTGTAGCAGAAGGTTGAACTTACCAAAGCTAGTGCTGGTAGCAGCCAGAGACAACTTCCCGAACAGTTGGACATTGGCAAGACACAAGTGCAGCGCCAAGATGAATGTCAATATTAATTTTAGTTTTGACTGCTGTATTAAAAAAAGTTGGTGAAATTCATTTATTTCGCTGTAACGAATACAGTGTTACGACCACTTTGAAGTAATCCCAGAAGTGATCGCAAGTCCGAGGTTTCACTGCATTCAGTAGCGTTGTATTTCCACACTTTTGAGAAAGTCTTTTGAAAAAGCATTCATTACGATTTGAAAAGGGCCGGAGGCATCAATAAATGGATTCGCTCTCTCTCTCTCTCTCTCTCTCTCTCTCTCTCTCTCTCTCTCTCTCTCTCTCTCTCTCTCTCTCTCTCTCTCTCTCTTTCCCCACCCTGATTATCTAAGAGACACCCTATCGAGAAGGCGCATTTATTTTCATGCAAGCGCTTCCTTAATGTCGATATAAAATCTTTCAACACCTTGTGCTATGGCGAACTAGGAAGATACCCAGTCTATATTAGTGCTATGATGAGAGCTGTTAAGTACTGGCTGAGACTATGTAAGATGCCAGCAGATAGACTTCCAAAGCAGGCCTATTACATGATTTTGAACGCAAACCCTCCAGCCCAGTTTAATTGGGTACAATCAATTAATCGGAAGTTGTCAGAATTAGGATACGGTTATGTGTGGACAAACTGTGATACGACACACGAAAAGGGTTTTCTGAGGTCTCTCAAAAGAAGATTACGTGATTGCTATCTACAGGAGTGGGCAGCAAAAATTAGCAGCAGCACTAGATTTGCTCTCTATAAATCCTTAAAAAATAATTTGCAGTATGAGAGATATTTGTGTACTATAGATATTAAGAAATTTATAGATGTATTCATACGATTTAGATTAGGAAATAACGAACTGAGAAATGCTTTACTGCTCTGTTTATAAGGACACTAGAGAAAAGTATTTATCTAGATACATTCAGCGAACAGACTGTACTACTGTGGCATGTTTACTGAATGGACGTGGTATAAAAAAACTCGAGATGTTGCCATGTTTATTCATTATTCTCTGAAGATTAGCGCAATGACAATCAACATGTCATCACGTCACACATGTGATGAAGGAGGCTCACTGCTATCGCCGTAAAAATGAAAATCGCGCCTCTTTTACTGTGTTGTATTTAAACCGATGTATATACTATTGAATCTCCAATTTAATGCCCGTTCAATGTTAATACGTTCCAGTTAATAGAAGCGCAATAAATGAGTCAGAAGTTGTACAAAATGTTTGTAAACAACTGTTCTATACGCAATGTGAGACTACATGTCAGGGTCAAATCCTATGGGGTGACCTACAATTCATAATTAGTTCCTAATTTGTAAGCACATATTTGTTTTACCAGTTCACATTTGTGATGTCGAATGAGATACCAAATCGAAGAACGTGGAATTGCATCAGTGCAACCGAAGATGTAAATTCTATTTGTAGATCGTACAATGATACTGTTGTTATCTTAATGATGTATGTAAACTGTTTTATAACGAAGGGTCGTCGGCCGAAATAAAGCTAATCAATCAATCAATCAATCAAAATCTCTTTTCCCCACCCCACACCCACACACCCCAACCCCACCCCCACTCCCACTCCCAAATGTTCTAATTCAAATCATTTTGGAGTTAGACTTTAGGAAGGCAGAGTCGAACTGATAAAAAAATAACTGTTTTCTCTTTCACCGATGATGTGGGCGCGTTTACGACCATTGCCACAGCTCTGAGGAAGTGAACTCGCCACTGTTGAAAGTTATATCGTCCATGTTTTCAAAGGCAGTAATTGCTGTAAAGGAAATCGTTCGATGCATGAGTGGGACTAGAACACACAATATCTAATTCTGTAGCACGTCTGTCCTTGTTCCACCTGGTCTGTGGCGATATCGATAGCACCAATCGAGTACCTATCGATCCTGAAGCCTGGCATCCGGCATGGCTTGCTGCATCCCCGACCCGCGCTGCTTTCTGCTGCCCCTGTACAGAGCAAGGCCGTGTGTACTTCATGCGCCCTCCATTGCGCCCCATGAAGGGTCATGAAGGCAACGTGAGTTGCTCTGTTGGAATACGGCCCGCAAAAGATGAAGACACTGAACTTGCCAGCTGAAATGGCCGTTTTCGCGGTCACGAGATGTTCTTGAAAGAGTTCCTGGCAGCATGCCGCGCTGCCCGTCATTGTTCTAGATTGCTGACAGGAAGTTCGTCTTGACTTCCATATCACCCGGTGGCGCATGCTACTTGGGTCGTCCGGGGCTGAACCTCATGAGGAAGCCCCGAAAAATCTATGACCGTGAGTTCCAAGCTGAGTAGTATGCTGCAGTGTCTCTGACGCCCTCTCTAAGGGACATGACACGCCAAGTGATACTTGAATGCCTATACAAAGACTCTGGTCAAAGAGGATCCCTGTAGCACGCTGTGTACTAGGCAAGGGTTATTCAACTGACCGTTCTTGTCAAACGTAGCAAAAGCACATCGACTGCTGCTATCTGCAAAGGCTGCTCATGTTTCCATTGATACGTTTGCTTTTGTTCGCTCCTGCTAACAGCCAAGTACCTCAGACCACCTTGTCCTCATTCTCCTCCCTCTGCCAGTCGCATTTAGGCACATCGTCTGCGGCCCGTCAGTCACACAGTCTTGAAGGAAAACCTCCGTCTCTGACAGCGTATAGATCACGACAGCCCTTGGTGCCAAGGAACTATTGACGCAGCTGCAGTGTTGTCTGTACATTGTCAGCAGACGGCCTTGCAGGGAGCGTGTCTGGCTAGTCCAGACTGGGACGAGTGGAGGACACATGCGTTCTCACATCAGCTGTGTTGCCTGAATCAGTACAGCCCCAAAATACGTCTGCTGACTGGCTGCTTCTTGTCTCCCCTCGCCTTTCCAACAGGCACGGTGAAGGCATTATGTGCATTACATTGCAGCCAAAGGGAGCATGAGTAATTTTTCCGCATTATGCTCCCGTAGCGACTGCTTTTAACCCCTTCAATAAATGTTTGCCCTTGCATCCGAGTCGATTCCTCCTCTGCAGATGACAGGCATGTACACACAGACTGTGTGATGGAGGGCTGTCAGATCACCAGGCCTTGCTCTGCATGCAACGGTGTGTTGTGTCTGCTCTGGTCCAGCCACCAATTGTTACTGGCAGTACCTCCAGCTTTGGCTAGAAAATGTATGTGGACAGTTTTTACTTCCAATTGTACACCTGTCAGTAAAGCACTGCAACGTTAGATAGGACGTTTGCTTCTAACCTCTCCTTGTCCTTCGCCATGTCACCTTCCTAGCTCCTCCTCCTCCTCCTCCTCCTCCTCCCCTTCCTCCTCCTCCTCCTCCTCCTCCTCATCCTCCTCCTCCTCCTCCTCCTCCTTCCTCCACCTTCCCCCCCCCCTCCTCCTCCTCCTCCTCCCTCCTCCTCCTCCTCCTCCTCCTCCTCCTCCTCCCCCTCCCCCCCCCCTCCTCCTCCTTCGTCGTCTGGCTCTGCTCCTCTTCCTCTTACTTCTAGTCTTTTATTATTTTCCATCTCTTGTTTCTGTCTTTCCTCCTCTTTTTTCATTTCCCTCCTCTTCCAACCCTTCGCACCACCACCTCGACCTTCACCTCCTCCAGTTTCTAGATCAGCAGAAAGCTGCCAGAAGGCACGGCATTCGTGCACTAGAGTGCATGTGTGTATACAATGTCTGCACGGTGCAGAATCATGGCCTAGCGTGCCTTGAAGGACACCAGGCAGGAAAGGGCCGGACCTGTGGACTGGAAGCAAGGGCGAGGTGACGAGCCATGACGGGACAGTGCCGCCATTGATTTGTTAGGCGTTGCCATGGTCACGCCGCCCCCATCCAAGGTGGCCGCCCTCTTCCTGCCCAGTGTCTGATGTTTTATTGAGTAGAGAATGCATTGATTCTCTCTCTCTATCTCTCTCTCTCTCTCTCTCTCTCTCTCTCTCTCTCTCTCTCTCTCTCTCTCCCTCTCTCGCATACATACACACACATACACACACACACACACATATATATATATATATATATATATATATATATATATATATATATATATGTGTGTGTGTGTGTGTGTGTGTGTTGTGTGTGTGTGTGTGTGTGTGTATACAACGCATAGATTCACGCACACAATCGCAGGCGCACTCTAGAACGAGCAGAGTGTAGTCAAAGTATCGCCGTTTTCATTCCCTATGTCATGCATGAAGATAACTGGGAATTGGCTGTAAGGAAGTCAGTTGCACTGGAGTTTTTCTGCCATCATCCGTGAACCCCTGACAGAATCTGTAGACACTCTTACAGGAAAACGCAGCATTTTTGCAAAGTGGTGGAACTAATTTCCAGGTACTGTTGCTTGTTTGCATGGCTACCTCCAGCCACGAGTTTCTCTATGTACCTCGCGACCACAGTAGTCCTGGACTGAGCAGCTGCCTTGCCCTGGGGGCCAGAGGGTGGCATTGTCAATATTTCAAGAGATGACCTCACAGCTCGCCCCTTGCTGGCCTAGGGCATAAGTCACGTGAAGACTCGACCACACACACAGCCACTTGGTTGTATACAGCAGTATGTTTCGTAGGATCCCACCGATCTACACACATGTACGCGTACGCACTCTCACATTGTGTGCAATAAGCCTTCAAGGAGGCACAGACACGCAGGCACAGTGTGGCTTTTGCAATCATGCATATGCATGAGTGTGCAAGAGACTTTCACAACGGGGGTTACAATCAGGAGGCTGTGATCTGCTTTTCGACACATACCTGCCAACTTTGCCATTACTGGCAATAAACGTAAAGCTTGTTGATAATTCTCACATTTCAAACCAATATGACCGCCTTTCGATCGTAGCTTTTGATCAACCAACTAGTGTGAGGTCAAGTTCTTAGTCTCATTAAAACGAGGACAAGTTGAAATGGAGACAGAGAATTGCAAAAAGTCTTGGCCAAGGGCAAGTGCTATCCTTTTTGCTGGTCCCCTGAAAGTACGTGCTTTAAGCTCTTGGGCCTGACATCGTGTTTT
>JAWQFJ010001833.1:38276-45776 GCA_034096865.1 Theodoxus fluviatilis | reverse complement strand
GTATATAGGTCAAAGCAAGCCCTAACTATTGATACCAGTTTGGTTGACCTTGCTTCAAGGTCAAGGTCACAAGAGCTCTTCAAAGTTGGATTGTATACATATTTTGAAGTGACCTTGACCCTGAACTATGGAAGATAACTGTTTCAAACTTAATAATTATGTGGGGCACATGTTATACTTTCATCATGAGACACATTTGGTCACATATCATCAAGGTCAAGGTCACTTTGACCCTTATGAAATGTGACCAAAATGGGGTAGTGAACCACTAAAATTGACCATATCTCATGGTAGAAAGTGCCAATAAGCACCATTGTGCTTCCTATGTCTTGAATTAAGAGCTTTGTGTTGCATGACCTTGGATGACCTTGACCTTGGGTCAAGGTCACGTGTATTTTTGGTAGGAAAAAATGTGTAAATCATTTCTTAGTGTATGATGTCATTGCTAGGTTTAGTTGTTTGACCTTGAAGGTCACTGAATGTCAAGGTCAAGGTCAAGCATGTGAGTCGTATGGGCTTTGCCCTTCTTGTTGTATCCAGAACTTCATTCTGACACGCTTGGACAAAGAAGCCCCGCAAGAAAATCCGAGCTTACTGTCCACAACTCAGCATAAATGTGTCCGTCATCGTTGTCCATCACCTTTATCGACGTCGTCATCGTCATCGTCGTCGTCAGCTACCAACATATATTATTTCGATTGGCTGTGTTCAGAGAGACAACATTGAATAGCATTGTGTAGCAAAACTGTTCAACAGCATCGGAGAGAGGGGAGAAGAGAAGGTCAGGGGAAAAGGAGGGTAAGAATTTTTCCACTGATTGCGTACCAAGTGATTTCCAAGTTGTCATCAGAGGTTGTGTGCCAAGGCAGTGAAAGGCCTGCTTCCCTACTGTTGTCCCAGTCTGTGGATGACCCAGTTCCCTACTGTTGTCCCGGTATGGGGATGACCCAATTCCCTACTTTTGTCCCAGTCTGTGAATGGCCCAATTCCCTACTTTTGTCCCAGTCAGTGAAAGGCTTGCTTCCCTACTGTTGTCCCAGTCTGTGGATGGCCCAGTTCCCTACTGTTGTCCCGGTATGGGGATGACCCAATTCCCTACTTTTGTCCCAGTCTGTGAATGGCCCAATTCCCTATTTTTGTCCCAGTCAGTGAAAGGCTTGCTTCCCTACTGTTGTCCCAGTCTGTGGATGGGCCAATTCCCTACTGTTGTCCCAGTCTGTGGATGGCCCAATTCTCTACTGCTGTCCCAGTCGTTGAAAGGCTTGGTTCCTTCCTGTTGTCCCAGTCTGTGGAAGGCTCGATTCCCTACTGCTGTCCCAGTCAATGAATGACCCAAATCCCTACTGTTGTCCCGGTCACTGGAAGAATCAATTTCCTACTGCTGTCCCAGTCACTGGAAGACTCAATTCCCTTCTGCTGTCCCAGTCAGTGAAAGGCTTGATTCCCTACTGCTCTCCCAGTAGGCTTGATCTATCCCAGTCAGTAATAGGCTTGATTCCCTAATGCTATCCCAGTCAGTGAAAAACTTGATTCCCTACTGCTGTCCCAGTCAGTGGAAGGCTTGATTCCCTACTGCTGTCCCAGTCAGTGGAAGGCTTGATTCCCTACTGCTGTCCCAGTCAGTGGAAGGCTTGATTCCCTACTGCTGTCCCAGTCAGTGGAAGGCTTGATTCCCTACTGCTGTCCCAGTCAGTGGAAGGCTCGATTCCCTACTGCTGTCCTAGTCTGTGGAAGGCTCGATTCCCTACTGCTGTCCCAGTCAGTGGAAGGCTCGATTCCCTACTGCTGTCCCAGTCAGTGGAAGGCTTGATTCCCTACTGCTGTCCCAGTCTGTGGATGGGCGAATTCCTACTGTTGTCCCAGTCAGTGGAAGGCTTGATTCCCTACTGCTGTCCCAGTCAGTGGAAGACTACCTGACATTCCATCTTTCCCAGTGGCTGCCTGCCTTCTCGTTCCGTCTTACGTCCCCTTCCCCAGTGCCGTGTCACACGTCAGTGCACGCGAGTCCTGTAAGTCCCGCAACTACAAGGTTCGTGAAACAGTAATGAATTCAGTGGTGTGGGTGGACAGTATCTGATGTTATTACTGTCTAAAGTAAGAAGATCATGCAGTTTTGCAGTAGAAAGGGAGCAGGGTACTGATGCTCAAGCAGACTGCAAGTTTTGGACGTGAGTCGGCTCCGCCTGGTCTCGCGTGATGGATTGTGTTGCCTAGTTGCAGAACCGGCTCATACCTATTGCTTGCAGTCATTATTATGACTACTCTGTATTTTGCTTAGAGAAATAAACGGACGTTGTGTTGGTCGTGCTGCACTGGGTGTGCCTGATTTTTTTATTTCAGAAAAGGTATGCACACCACGCTGTCGTTGCTTTGCAAGAAATAGTTGTGGCTGGCTAAGCTGGCCTTCCAGGGCGGTTCATGTAGACATGCTACCTGGTCTTCTGCACTGGGGCTGGAATGGATGAATGGCGAGGTCCAACCTTGTCCAACACTCCATAGTCAAGGCCTTTTCTCTTCATCCGTCTCCTTATCCTCTGATTCGACCTTCACCAGTCATGCATCATGGTTCGTCCTTCACCTTTCCATGACCTTAACCTGGGTTGGTCCCTCTGTGCCGAAGCTTCTATAGCGGAGTGTTGCACTTTGTGGAGCTCAACTCGAACGCAATGCTTCCTAGCTTTCCTTACTTCACATGGTTTCTCTGCCTGCCGTGAAGTGTGGCTAGGGCAAGGAGGAACAGCTAGGTGGAGGCAGTCAAACGCCTTCATCAGCTGTTCACGCACGCCCTCTTGTCCTTTCACAGCTAAGGGCGTCACCAACTCACGCCTCTCTCTGTTGCGTAGAAACTGATGCTGTTTTCTGCTCAGTTCGTTCTGCTCGACTTGCTCTGCCCTCGTCCTCTTACCCGTCTTGTCCCAGACCCAGGCCCAAGGAGCGTTGCGATGTTTTCTTGATGACGGGAAACAGTTGTGTGGGCATTCACTGGCAGGGGGTTCAGTTTCGGGTCACTGCCGCTACACAAGAGCGAAAAATCTTCCAACAGAGTGGTCTGGCCTCATGGACTGCCTTCTCCTGTGGTTGTACTGGTCATCGCTCCCCTGCAAGTGGTTTTACAGGTTTCCCTCCCCAAGAATAACCCGACACTTCCCCTCCTCGCTTCTCTCTCCGTTCTTTCGCCCTCTGTTTGCTGTCCTAGTTTGCAGCCTTCACTTGAATATGGATTTTTCTCTTGACCCCCTTTCGCTATGTTCGACTCCAGTATTCGTTCTTGCGTTTTTGACTCACATGCGAAGCAAAAGTGAGTCTATGTACTCACCCGTTTCGTCCGTCCGGGCGTCCGAAAACTTTAACGTTGGATTTTTCTCGGAGACTATTAAGTCTATCAATACCAAATGTGGCATGATGGTGTATGATGACAAGGCCTCAAAAAACATACATAGTGACTTGTCCTTGCTTCAAGGTCAAGGTCGCAGGGGCCATAAATGTTGTCTAAAAAGTCATTTTTCACATTTTCTCAATTTTCTCTGAAGTTTTTGAGATTGGATACCTGATCTATATATGGTATATAGGGCAAAGTAAGCCCTATTTTTTGATACCAGTTTGGTTGACTTTGCTTCAAGGTCAAGGTCACAGGAGCTCTTCAAAGTTGGATTGTATACATATTTTGAAGTGACCTTGACCCTGAACTATGGAAGATAACTGTTTCAAACTTAATAATTATGTGGGGCACATGTTATACTTTCATCATGAGACACATTTGGTCACATATCATCAAGGTCAAGGTCACTTTGACCCTTATGAAATGTGACCAAAATGGGGTAGTGAACCACTAAAATTGACCATATCTCATGGGTCAAGGTCACATGTATTTTGGTAGGAAAAATGTGTAAAGCATTTCTTAGTGTATGATGTCATTGGTAGGTTTAGTTGTTTGACCTTGACCTTGAAGGTCACCTGAAGGTCAAGGTCATATAAAGGTCAAGGTCAAGCATGTGAGTCGTATGGGCTTTGCCCTTCTTGTTTAAAATCTTGTTTCACCTGATTGCCCCTTCAAACCAGCGCTTCTTGCATCTCCACAATTGCCGTGCAGCTTTTTCCCCACTCTCAGTAATCGCCTCCTTAGTTATCAACGTCTTCCTCACCACTGTTTTCTTATTACCAGCACTGTTTACCTCACCACCATTTAAATGTCAATGCACTCCCCCCCCACCCAACACCCACCCCACCCCCACCATACTCTCACCTCACCCCCACCCCCCACCCCCACCCTACCCACACCTCACCCCCACCCCTCAACCCACTACCCCCATTCCTTAACGCTGCCAAAGGCGTGTGGATAATTGTGACCGTGCGTGAGAAAAACAAATTATTTACTTTATAAAACAAAGTCCAGAGAAAGCGGCGCGTTTTCAGCACACGTACTTTTTCTTTTACTTTGTTTGTCAAACTACCGAAAACAAAAGCGAACTTCCCACCACCACCACCACCACCACCCCCACCCCCGAAGACTCCCAGGCGTTTGGTGGAAAACGACCAGCGCCAGAGACTGGTTGTCCTGCAGGGTCAGTGTGGTCAAGGCGTCAGTGAGTGGACTGACCTTGCTGTCCCTGGGAGGTAGCAGTGCTGTTTTGTAGCTACAGGCCTCAGGTCCTTGCAGAGTGAACTTTGACATGTCACCGGCCAGCAGGATGCCAGTTCTGACTCGTGCAAGGCGGTTCTGCGCAACGCGTAGATGTGCGTGGTGTGGGCAACGTGGCTGCGTTACGTTTCTGCAGAACTGCGCGCCAGGGCCATTATATGTCCATGTCGTGAATAACGCGCCTGAAATTTACGTTTAAATGCGTGAACATCAACTTAACTCCGCTATGAAGCAGCTGTGTTGGAAAACTTCAAAGGCAGTTTTCTTCAAATAGCCGCTGACACGACTCTTAACTTCAAATGGGCATACTTTCTGCAGATTAATATCTCTCTCTCTCTTTCTCTCTCTCTCTCTCTCTCTCTCTCTCTCTCTCTCTCTCTCTCTCTCTCTCTCAAATATTTATCGTAGTCTCCTGCGAGTATAATAATGAACACTAATCTCGCAGATGAGCTGTACAAATCTATAAAATTCGACAATCAAAATATACCAAGTGTACAGGCACCCTGTAGCAAATCCATGTAGAATTACAGGAAAACATCTGCAGGCAGGCAGGCAGTGTGCAATGCAGGCCAAGCTGTGAACAGGTGGATGGAATGGAATGCGTCTTCCAATTCTCCACATTCCACTCCACTATTTTCTCCTCAAGATGACGAGATAACGAGGCTTCGTTAAGTCGAATTTCAATGCAAGGAAACTACCCTGAGCGTAGGAAGTACACAGCAGGAGGCTACTTCACCTGGCTCGATCGTCACAGTCACTAGTTCTTCAAACTCTCATTTTTTGGGCGATGGCGACCAGCAATGCGAAACTGAAGAGGCCTTTTGTACCAGGGTGGCGGCTGGTCCGGTTTGTATTTTGACAGCGCAGTTTGAAAAGTGGCCGGGCCAGATTCCTGCAGGGGGAAGGGGGTGGGGAGAGTCGCGGAGGAAAGAACCTCTTGCAGAGGTGGGTGTGAGGATGACGCGGGGAAGGGGTGGGAAGGGTAGAAGGGAACGGCGGGAGGTTGGGTTGTGAGTAGAGAGCGCTCTCACCGTAGTCGAGGTAGTGTAGAGGTTAGGATGACAAGATGTAGGGAAGGACGAGAAGCTCCTTCTGCTGTGGGGTGATATCGGGGTTGGGAATAAGAGGGGAGGGGAAGGAGGTGGGAAGCATGACAGCTATTGGACGCTTATGCCAGTCACGGACTGTGCTGGCGGCGCAGCTGACAAAACAGGAGGAAGTTGACGGATGCGTCCATCTCCCCTCCACACCAGCTCATCCCCCCCCCCCCCCACACCCACACACACACCAGCTCATCCCCCCCCCCCTCCCTGCAGCTCATCTCCCCACCCACCCACCCCTCCCTCCCTGCAGCAAATCCCTCCAGTTGTGATGCGCTTTGGGGAAATGTTTTTTGTTGTGTTGAGTGAATGATATTTCAATTACAAACGCATCATTCAAACTGCCGATTGCCTCAAGACTTCCATGTCGCCCCTGGGTAGCTGTGTGCAGTGTGTCTGCATGGACTGGATAATGGCGTTTAAGGGTCTTGCCTCCGCTAATGCTGTCTGCCTGCTCCACCTCAACTTATTCCTCTCATCTTGCATGTGGATAATGGATTCCTTCCTTCAGGCTTACTTCCCAGTGATGCCTTGTAACACCCTTTATTCCGTTTCGTTCATTCCTTTCCTTTCCTCACCCTCTCCTAATTCCGCCGAAAAACCTTTGAGTTCTACATAAGACATCACATCTTCATTTGCTCAGAAATTTACTCTGAAGGGACCGCTCTAGTATGGAAGATATGTCGCGATTAATTCCTGATAAATATGCATCAACTGAGTCTGTTGGTTTTTCTAAATGAATGTCATGTCTTGACCGTATTCTTAACGAATATTTAAATGTGACATACTGTATGAATAGCAACTATTCCTTCACATCAAGAAAATATCTTTCTCTCACCCTCTCTCTCTCTCTCTCTCTCTCTCTCTCTCTCTCTCTCTCTCTCTCTCTCTCTCTTTCTCTCACTCTTTCTCTCTCGCTCTTTCTCGCTCGTTCTTTCTCTCTCTCTCTCTCTCTCTCTCTCTCTCTCTCTCTCTCTCTCTCTCTCTCTCTCTCTCTCTCTCTCTCTCTCTCTCTGAGACACTTCGCGTTGTGTCGGATGACAGCCGTGTTTGTGAGGGTTTGAGTGTGTGACTTGACAGGGTTGTGAGGACTGTGGATGACGTTTATTCTAGGACTTTCTGTGTTCCAGCACGTCCTCTTTCATGACATACGCACATCTGGCAGTCTTGAAGAGTCCTCTTTGACTGTGAAGACTTTGAATGTCAGGCATTGGCAAATCCTAGCAGTCCGCCTCAATGCCCCAATGTGGAAAAAGTTGGTGTCCCGTCAACGGTGAAGCCCTGACGGCTTCGCCTGAGGCAGTGAAAGCTCTGAATAGCAGGCAATAGGGGGAGATTTAGCATGTGGCTCCACTGGTATGAGCGTTAAAAGTTGGTGTCGGGTCTATTTAAAAGAGAGCCTGCCTGGCAGTGTGCACGGCCGGAATGGACAGGCACTGAGAGCCATGGAGATTGCATAGAGAACAATACGAGCTTCCAGATTGAGACCTGCGGTGACTGCAGTACGACATAGGTCAGAGGAATCGGTGGCTGGAGGTCTGATGAGACACGCATGCAGCTATCCGTGCCACGGTTTTCTCTGGGTCTGCCTACGAAGCCGCTTGTTCCTTCCGGACGACTTTTTACCCCGGGGAAGAATCGAATAACACAAACATTTTGTCATGAACGAACCATCTCAAATGCGTTTCTCACCAACCTTCATGCTTTTAGATGCATTTGTATACTTCTCACAAATTTTTCATCTTTTTATTCTCTCTCTCT
>JAWQFJ010001833.1:23276-33276 GCA_034096865.1 Theodoxus fluviatilis | reverse complement strand
CCACCCACCCCTCCTCTCTTTCTCTCTCTCTCTCTCTCTCTCTCTCTCTCTCTCTCTCTCTCTCTCTCTCTCTCTCTCTCTTTCTCTCTCTCTTTCTATCTCTCTCTCTCTCTTTCTCTTTCTTCCCCCGTCCCTCCTCCCTCCCTGACGTAGAGGTTGCTGCTTGTGGCGACAGAACCTGAGGGAGAAGAACAAGGCCTACAGACGGGGGCTGGAGCGGGAGGAGAAGATGCGGACCACATCCCTACAGGCCATGCACAGCACGCAGACTGTGCTGCAGCAGGAGAAGCAGATGCTGCAGTCCCACCTCAGTCTGCTCCTGCAGGAGTTGCAGAGGAAGGATGGAGGGGTGGACCAGGAGGAGGAGGAGCTGCAAGGAGGAAACGGGGACAACTTCGCTCCAGATTCACCATCATCGGGTGAGTGCCTCGTCAAATTCGTCACGTGTCAAGTATGTTTTTTTGCAGGTTTGGACACTGCTTTTTCCACTGCAACTTTTATTTACTTCCCATCCCTCGTGCAGTTCTTTTTAACTTATTGTCATGCAAATACAAAACTGAGGGTTTCCATTGGCTGCCGGTTATCACAAGTGCCGACATCAATGGCGCCGAATCTCTGGGTGTCTTTTGTTTACAAAATGCACATTGATTGACAGAGAGGTCACATGGAAGTTTATAGTTCGTCAGCCTCGATCACGAAGCTATTACTGCAAGTGGAGAAAATTACCCACCAGCGAGTGCAAGCATTAAAGTCTGCACTCTCCTGCACACATCACAAGAGTCCACAGTGGCGCAAGCCTGTGAAGCTCTGTCAGGATTCCAGTCATGGCAGCCTGGGCAGGGCAAAGGCGAGAGGTGCACGGAAGGTTGTTTTCACAACAAACCAAGCGGCAGCGGCAGTCTTGAATGGTGCTGCATGAGCTGGACAACAAATTGTTCTTGTGCGATATCCTAATGAGATAAGCTGTGATGCAGGAGTCAATCCAGCTAAGAGGCTTGGCGCTGGCAACTGCTGAGCCAAGCTGGCAGCCTGCAGAGTATGTGCCAGCACGGACAGGGCAGGCTGCTGGCAGTGTAGGTGGACTGCCCCTACACTCTGTCAGCCTGCACGCGTCACGCCGCGAACTCACCTGGACACAGTGTAGCGGTGCCAGTGACCGGTCCTCGCACTCTCGCCACAAACCTGGCACTGACTAAGCCGTCTTTGCGCGGGGCTTTCTGCATGCACTCACCTCGCCATGGATCAATGACATCAAATTGAGTGGCTTGTTATGCAAGATCGCTATATCACAGGTTGTCCCATGAAGGATCTTGTAAATAGTGAGAACGACGATGTTGGCGACGATGATGACAGTGAAGAAGAAACAAGACGAAGAAGGAAAAACCAAGAAGAATAACAACAACAACAAGGAGAAATAGACGACAAAGACAGAGGAGGAGGAGAAGTGACAGCAGCAGGAGAAGGAGATAGAAAACAGGTACAGAGAGAATGAAGGAATAGAGAAGCGGGGAAGAGAGTATGAGGAAGAGGAAAGAGAGAGGAGGAGAAAGAAAAAAGGAAGAGAAGAGGAGAGGTAAGAACAGGAGGAGGAGGAGGGGCAGTATAAACGAAAAAAGTATGATTACATTTAATAATGATGTAGAGATGATTTTGATGATGATGATGATGATGATGATGATGATGATGATGATGATGATGATGATTATGGCTGTGCCTGTTACAGGGGGCTCGTTCTCTCCAGGCCAGACTGCCAGGCTGCCTGCAAGGCTGAGGCCCCTGGTACTGCAGGTACACAGACTAATGGAGGAAAAGTCGCAACTGACCAACCAAGTGACCAGTCTGCAGTACCAGGTAGCGCCTTACCCGCCTCAATTTTCTCTCTTTCACACGCTACCCTTCTTTCTGTATTGGGGAGTACATGTACACCCTCATCCCTCAAACAGTCATACACACACCCCTTCCTGCACTCGTTAAAGGCTGTCTGACTGTCTTGGTCACGAAGTCCAAAAAATTAATACCAAGGTGTTAAACGCTATGCCTAGAGCCTTAAGACTTTTTCATAGGTATGCGTGTTTTCATTTCTTTGATCATTCTACTGTACAACTGGGCAACAAACACCATATACATGTAATTGTCTTTTTCATTGTTGAAGAACGAATTGCGATCTTTCGAAAAATGCATATTTGCAGAACCAAAGATTGGATGGGCAAGGTGCGATGCTGAAAGGTAATCTCAGGGATAAGGATTGTGTTGGATTATCAAATTAATTCAAAGATCTGGGCCCGTATTCACAACGGCGATTTATCTTTTTAACACTCGATTTATCCCCTAGCCCCGCGTTATCTTGATCGGTTAGATAAGGTACGCTCGTCAGAGGATCCTAGGTTGCGCTTTGCTATATATACTGGTTTCCAGCCAAGGGACAGCGGAACAGGCAGTTGGAATCGTCTGAGTTTAGAGATAAATCGGAGTTACAATAAATCGCCGATAAATCGCCGTTGTGAATACGGGCCCTGATTATTGACTGAGGCTTCTCGCCAAATGACAAGTGTGTTAGGTCACTGGTGATACTGTTGTGAGAAACAGGAACAGTACATGCCTTTGGTCATGCATGTGACACACTGACTGACATGTCGCCTTGCCTGCCACAGCTGGTGGCCAGCAAGCAGGAGCACGAGGCAGTGATTGGGGAATGGGAGGGGACCCTGTCCATGATGAAGGCAGACAACGCGACCCTCAAGCACGACCTGGAGCGCCTCCACAAGAACCAACTCGGATCAGAGGTGAGTTCCCATCCATCCATCCTTCCTTATCTACTGTTTTCTGTTATTTCATTTCACAAGGTTTACACATTAGGTATCAGCGAAGGTGTTGTCCTTGGCTGGCAACAGTTTCCAAGGTGAAACAGGTCCCGCCACTGACACCCAGTACACAAGCGGAGATGGATCGTCGGACAGCCAACCAGAACTCAAGGTGGCGTCGGGCCAATCAGCCGGCGTACAAGACGAGGTCGAAGGGCAACTAGGCTGCAGTCAATATGAGATGCATAACAGATGACCAGATGGAGTGCATGTGTCGGAACCCAGATTTGCTGTCAAGAGCTGCTTTCTTTGTCCATGGATCATATCTTGAATCCGGGAATGGACAGTAGAACTATTTATTAGGCAAACAACTGTAACCACATAATGCTCTCTGCAGGACAGTAAATGGTGGTGTGTTTGCATCGAACCATGACTTTTTTTTCCCTTATAGACATCCTATGACCTAGAATCTTCAATAGACCTTCATCGTGAAGTGTATGTGTATGCACGTGCGTGCGCGTGTGTGAATGTGTGTGTGTGTTTATGCAAAGAAAAGCGGATGACGCTTGTTCGTTGCATATGTGCAGGGCTCCAGTGCGGGCACCACAGACACAGAGAAGCAGCTGGAGAAGGTAATGGTGGAGAACTCAGCCCTGCAGCAACAGGTGGACAGCCTCCGCTCCATCACGCTCGGCACCTCGCACGGCTACAATCCCGAGAACCAGCGCATGAAGGCAGGTTTCTCTCCCTCAGTCGCTCGGGCCTCTGGCTGGCTGCTGCTTATGTCCTGGCAGTGGTCATTGGTTAACCCTGCCAGACGACTGCTGAGTATCTCACAGCTCATGGTGACTTGGTTCTGCATCTTTGCAGATAATTCTTCCTTAGCTGAGCCACTATTTTCTTAATACATAAGCTGAATGTATGTACTCAGATGTCAATTGCCGGGTTGTCTTCTGTGTCCCCCCCGCCTGCTGTCCCAAAACCTTTCTTTTCCTTCCCATCCAAAGTTTTGGCTTTGTATTTAAGCCCGAGTACAACTGTCTGACGCTCTTTTGGTGTTAGGTCCTGGCAGTATTCCAAGCACCTTGTGCTCGTCTAGAGTTTGAGGGGGGGGGGGGGGGGGGGTGATTGTGAAGGATGAGCAGACAACGTTACTAAGCAAGCTATCGTTTGTTTTATTCCTTCCTCATCTCTGTACAACTTACTAATAGTTTACTGATAACTGCCACACAGGCAGATAATCAAAGCTCATGGACAGTTGACGAGCCCTTGCATGCTGTGCCACAGCTGCTGGAAGAAGAGAACAGGCGACTGAGGACCCAGCTGGAAAGTGCCAGGATGGCGCTGGCCAACAAGGACAATGATCTGCACACGCTGGAGACGCAGTACCGAGAGGACACAACACGTCTGACTGCAGACCACCTCAAGGCATCGCGTCAGACCCGCGCCCTGCAGTACCAGATCACATCGCTCTATGCCCAGGAACCCGAGGTAGACGTCCTCGAGCTCTTGACCACAGCCCGTATTTCTAGTTAGCCTTTGACCCCTGAACTTTCATGCTCAGTTTCTTGTAAAGTTCTGCTGAAGTTCATGCTTAGTAGAAGTACTGAAGCCAACTTTGGAAATAAACTGAAGAGTTTCAAAAGCTGCTAAGTGGAATCTTTGTCTCCCAGAGAAGAAAAATGGTATTCCCTGCACCAGACAGCTGATCCAATACCTGCATTTTAAGCTTAAGCACAAATAAGTACTTACGAGTGTAATGATCTGTTAGACCGTCTAAAGAACTGACCTATTCATTCATCCATTTATCCATTCGATCGTTCACCCATTTTTTCATCCCTTCAACCATCACTACCCTTGCTGCCTGCAGGTGCTGACCAAGTACGAGCCGGTGCGAGTGGAGGTGGAGACGGAGGCGCTTCACACGGCCTTGGCCGATGCCGAGGTGGAGCGTGCTGAACTGATGGCCGACCTGGAGCGATGCCGCAAACAGTTGCAGGACGCCCAGTCCAAGCAGCCTGACCTTACTGCCTCCCTGGCCCAGATGCAGGACAAGGTATCATTCGACCTTCTCTTCTGCCATACTCCTCCCCATATTCTTCCAACTGCTTCCTGCATTTTCATGTCTTTACTTCAGTTCTTGCACGTTGAATACATTGGCAGAGCATTTTTGGACAAACTGTATAACTGACGACTCTAGTATGGAAACTGCCTATGGTAATGAACTGGATTCGTGATCTCTGTGTGTGTGTGTGTGTGTGTGTGTGTGTGTGTTTGTGTGTGTGTGTGTGTGTGTGTTCGTGTGGTCATGTAACATTCACATACATCCAGCAACGTTTCCGGTTGTTTTAGTCTAATAGAGGATAGTCGTCAAAGTACAGAATAAACTTTTCAAAAGGTGTACTGGAGGAAGCACAGGGGCAAGGGAAAGTAGCAGGGGAAGCTGGACGAGGCAGCTGGTAAGGACAGCATCAGTTCCGAGGAAAATTCCTGTATTTACAAAGCTTCTTTCTCTGGATGTGCGTCAGTCAGAGTATCACTTGCTGGTGGACACCCATCTTGTTGGAATGAACATATGTAGATGCCCTCCTTTGAAGAATCGCCTTCCTCGTGCACACTTTGATTCAGCAGTTCTCAAACTGGAAGTCCTAACCTTTCTCTAGCATCTTGATACTTGGGTCCACCTGCACTTGCACTGCGTCCTGATCTTGGCATCTTACCTCGCCCTGTGTGCAGGTGGCGCTGCTGGAGGCGGAGCGGGACGACTACCGGCAGGCGTTGCTGGAACAGGAGGAAGAGTCGAGACTCAAAGAGGAGGAGGCATTGCATCAGACAGAGCGACGTCTGTCCCAGCAGTCCCAGACTCTGAGGGAACAGCATGACAGGGTCCGCCACTCCCTGGCCATCCTGGCACCACAGTGGCGACACCTGGTGGCCGAACACAGACAGCTCGAGAAGGAGGCAGCAGCCTTCCCCCACCTCCTCAACCAAACCGTGGCTTCTGTCAGACAGGAGGTAACTTTATTATTGTTGTTGTTGTTATTATTATTATTATTATTACTATTATTATTATTTCTTGCTCAAATAGATTATAAAATCTTTGTGGGGACTTTCACCCCTGGTCACCACTGTGCAGCGCCCAGTACCGGGATTAACTCCTCGGTAGGAAAGGCAATGTGGGTTTAGTACCTTGCGCAAGGATGCAACTCTAGATCAGTGCAGAATTGAACACTGCACCTGCTAGCCGCAAGGCGAGCGTCTTAACTACTGCACTACTAGAGCCCCCTTCAGTGGTAGACCCCAGTGTGTGTGTGTGTGTGTATATGTGTGTGTGCGCACATGTGCGAATGTGTGTGTGCATGTGCTCATGAGTGAGCAAGTGCATGTGTTTGTATAAAGTAAGAGTGTGTGTGTGTGTGTGTGTGTGAGAGAGAGAGAGAGAGAGAGAGAGAGAGAGAGAGAGAGAGAGAGAGAGAGAGAGAGAGAGAGAGAGAGAGAGAGAGAGAGAGAGAGATTGACTTTATTTCGGCCGACGACCCATCATTGAGAGACAGAGAGAGACAGACAGAGACAGACAGACAGACAGAGAGGGACAATGAGCGTATTCGTTACATGTGTGCATGCCTGCCTGCTTGGTCACGTATGCTGGCTTTTGCTGTTTTCTTGCTTGATGACAGTCTGAATATTTTTGCATGCCGAAATGAAATTTGTATTGCAATGATGTATTGCGACATGGCAGCTGCTGATGGCCATGCAGTCCCTGGCTGACTACAACAAGGACTTGGTACGCCGCTACCATAAGGAGATGCATCTTCGCAAGAAGTACCACAACGAGCTGGTCGAACTCAAAGGTTAGTTGTTATTCTCTCGTGCACCCTGGTGTTTCTCTTCTCGTTATGTTTGATCCTTGAATTAGAGAAGTCTCAAAGAAGAAAATAAATGAAGAATGTGTAGATCAAAACTAGTCGGTTTTAACCAGTAACGTCTTGGAATAATGCGCTCCCTGTTGTCGCATAACTGACTCCATAGACATTGTTTGATATATTCACTGCAACCATTCATGTTCATGTCATGACACCTGTTGCTGTCTTTGCCCCTGAATGAGCTGCTGGCCGCTGCAGGCAACATCCGAGTGTTTTGCCGAGTGCGCCCCGTCATTGTTATGGACAAGACGGAGGCCGGGGCCCAGGTGGTGGTCAGCTATGACAAGGACGACGACGCGCTGCTGTACCTGGCCGCCAAGGGACGCACACAGACCTTTGAGATGGACCGCGTCTTCCCCGAGACCAGCACTCAGACCGAGGTACTGTCTGCCTGTCTCTCCTCGGTGTCTTACGTAGAGGGGGACACTGAAACCGGCTAACTGCAGAAATGTCGAAATTTCGGAGTTTGCAGAGTAACTCACTCTTTCAGCCAGCAATTGTGGAAATAACATGTAAATCTAGACTTCACTTCCCTTCAATAGCTTCAGTCTCTTCCTCCGGGTAAGAATTGTATTTCCAGTCCAACCTCAGCCTTCCGTTCTCCTGGGTGTGTCTGTCCGTCTTTCCAACTACTGGCCACATAATTGCCTACCTGTCTGCCTAGCTATCTGGCTGGCTGGCTGGCTGGCTGGCTTGCAGACTGGCCGCCTATGAAGTAGCCGGGTTATCTACTAGCTGCCTCAAAGTCTGTCCATCTGTGGCTGCAAAGCCGTCGTTCGTCTGCCAGTCAGCCTACCTAATTGATTTTACTGCATCTTTGAAATCTGAACACGTTTTCAGTTTACTTTATATAGACCAGAGCAGTCACATTACCTCCCCTGCACGAGTACATTGACTGCAGGCGAACGACTAACTATGCTGATGAATGCATCTTTTTAAACTAGAGATCAAAATTTGACGTAGTAACTCGACCTGTTGGTATTTCTGCAAGGCAATTAGGTGCCGTGGTTTGGTCCTTGATCAGGATGACTTGCCTGTCATTCATCATCATTGATGTAGTTTGGAGCACGCTCTTAAAGTTGACATAAGTGTGTGAAGTTCACAACTGAGCGCAAGACCAGTTCAAGTCATACTTAGCTTCCATGTGAAAGCAAAGTCTCCGGCAATGATTTTGGTGATGTGCTCATTTGTCATGGTACATTCAAGCGTTACTTGCTTTCGGTCTATGAAAAAGATTGACGCATGGTTTAAAGCAATTGCTTGTGTGATGCAGTGATCATTTTGTCAGTCTCTCGCATTTTTGGGATTTTCACTATTTGCTTTGACCCTTCAATTAATGAGACCCCTGTTTAATGCTTACAAACGAACATGCCTTCCTTTTATCTAGTTCATTATAAACCAGGAGGCTTGTCTTCAGGCCGTATCGGAGGCTTGCAACTGAGTCCTGTTTGCCTTGCTGTGCTGCAGGTGTTCGATGAAGTGAGGGCCCTGGTCACTTCCTGCATTGACGGCTACAACGTCTGCATCTTCGCCTACGGCCAGACTGGCTCGGGCAAGACCCACACAATGGAGGTATGTGTCCGTCCGCTTCACCTGCCATCCCTCCAGCCCTGAACAATCTCCAACTCCCTTCTTCCCTCCCTTTCACTCGACACTTGTATACAACACTTCACCTGCCATCCCTCCAGCCCTGAACAATCTCCAACTCCCTTCTTCCCTCCCTTTCACTCAACACTTGTATACAACACTTCGCCTGCCATCTCTCCAGCCCTGAACAATCTCCTACTCCCTTCTTCCCTCCCTTTCACTCAACACTTGTATACAACACTTCGCCTGCCATCCCTCCAGCCCTGAACAATCTCCAACTCCCTTCTTCCCTCCCTTTCACTCAACACTTGTATACAACACTTCGCCTGCCATCTCTCCAGCTCTGAACAATCTCCAACTCCCTTCTTCCCTCCACTTGTATAAAACACTTCGCCTGCCATCTCTCCAGCTCTGAACAATCTCCAACTCCCTTCTTCCCTCCCTTTCACTCAACACTTGTATAAAACACTTCGCCTGCCATCTCTCCAGCTCTGAACAATCTCCAACTCCCTTCTTCCCTCCCTTTCACTCAACACTTGTATACAACACTTCACCTGCCATCCCTCCAGCCCTGAACAATCTCCAACTCCCTTCTTCCCTCCCTTTCACTCAACACTTGTATACAACACTTCGCCTGCCATCCCTCCAGCCCTGAACAATCTCCTACTCCCTTCTTCCCTCCACTTGTATAAAACACTTCGCCTGCCATCTCTCCAGCCCTGAACAATCTCCAACTCCCTTCTTCCCTCCCTTTCACTCAACACTTGTATACAACACTTCACCTGCCATCTCTCCAGCCCTGAACAATCCCCAACTCCCTTCTTCCCTCCACTTGTATAAAACACTTCGCCTGCCATCTCTCCAGCTCTGAACAATCTCCAACTCCCTTCTTCCCTCCCTTTCACTCAACACTTGTATACAACACTTCACCTGCCATCCCTCCAGCCCTGAACAATCTCCAACTCCCTTCTTCCCTCCCTTTCACTCGACACTTGTATACAACACTTCACCTGCCATCTCTCCAGCCCTGAACAATCTCCAACTCCCTTCTTCCCTCCCTTTCACTCAACACTTGTATACAACACTTCGCCTGCCATCTCTCCAGCCCTGAACAATCTCCAACTCCCTTCTTCCCTCCCTTTCACTCGACACTTGTATACAACACTTTGCCTGCCATCCCTTCAGCCCTGAACAATCTCCAACTCCCTTCTTCCCTCCCTTTCACTCGACACTTGTATACAACACTTCACCTGCCATCCCTCCAGCCCTGAACAATCTCCAACTCCCTTCTTCCCTCCACTTGTATAAAACACTTCGCCTGCCATCTCTCCAGCCCTGAACAATCTCCAACTCCCTTCTTCCCTCCCTTTCACTCAACACTTGTATACAACACTTCACCTGCCATCTCTCCAGCCCTGAACAATCTCCTACTCCCTTCTTCCCTCCCTTTCACTCAACACTTGTATACAACACTTCGCCTGCCATCTCTCCAGCCCTGAACAATCTCCAACTCCCTTCTTCCCTCCCTTTCACTCAACACTTGTATACAACACTTCGCCTGCCATCTCTCCAGCCCTGAACAATCTCCAACTCCCTTCTTCCCTCCCTTTCACTCAACACTTGTATACAACACTTCACCTGCCATCCCTCCAGCCCTGAACAATCTCCAACTCCCTTCTTCCCTCCCTT
>JAWQFJ010001833.1:8276-18276 GCA_034096865.1 Theodoxus fluviatilis | reverse complement strand
CTATCCACCTTGCGTGCATTTCAGATCCCCATAACGAACAACAAAGTGCGGTACGGAGTACGTATTTTTGCATTTATCATAGCATGCGCCTTTCGCATTGTTGCAGCAAAACGAGGAGCATGCTGCAAGACGCATAATTTATTGACCATGGAAAGACAGCACGTTACAAGCAATCATTTTTTAAACATCTTTATGTAAAGTCGTGCACATATGAACCTGGACAGTAGTAAGTGGAAAATTGCATCTGGTATTCACGAGAATTATTTCTGCAGCAAAATGTACAGCATTTTTCATACGCAACCAGAGGACATTTAAGCCAATCTGCCAATTAGTGCAAACAGCTTCAAATAATCCTATGTCAGAAATGTGCCAACATTATTTCAACTGACTCTCTTGTTTACGTATCGATATATCGATACCGTGGACATAAATGACGGATTTTGGGGGTGGGGAACCTCATTGACGGAAATGTGACGTCAGTAATGTCTTATCATATCTAAACTTGGTTAGGATCCCGAACACACAAACAAGCTAGATATATGTGTCATCCTAGAATTCTGTTAATAAAGTATGCATCCCACACTCAGTACGGTTGCTGTTCATGCTTTTAATTAACAAAAAAAGTCTTCAAAACATTTTCTAATAATCAAATTATGTAACGTTTTGGTCATCCTAACATCCAGTGAAATTATAATAATTGGTAGCACTCAATGAGAAAACCCCTTCAAAACTTCGAAACAAACCATTTTGAAGCTCCTGGACAAAGGCCCCTGGAAACCAGCCCATCCTGTCCGTGGCTACCTCCCTGCCTCGCCACCAGCCATTGACGGCAGTTTCGAACACAACGACAGTGCTGCCAAGCTCCAGATTCAGTTGTCCTGGCTGGCGTGCCTTGAAGGGATGTACAACCCGAAATATCGTTTCACCTGCAAAGACAGCAGTTCTCGCGCTCATCAGTGCGACAAAATCCAAAAAGAAAAAAACTGTACGAGAATTGAAGACATCTGGTGTTTCACAGTTCCCATGCATTGGGTCGTGACGCAGACGGGACTACAGGTATGTATGTATGTATGTATTTTCATTTTTACTGCGCCATTATCACGATAAATATGCTCATGGCGCGACAAGACGAAATAAAAAAGTTTTGAGACCAGTTTTAAATGCGCCCAAGGATGGATTAGCCCTCAGACCCTCAGGAAGTTGGTTCCAGAGTCTCGGTCCAACAACGCTGAAGGAGCGGTCACCGAAGCTCCGTAACCTTGTTTGTGGGACAATCAAGAGTTCTTTTTGAGGAACGGAGATTGTGAGGTCTAAAGAGTTCTCCGAGGTAGGTTGGGGCTTCGCCAGATTCACACTTAAACACGATGGAGAGGGTCTTAAATTCCACCCGTTGGCGAACTGGAAGCCAATGAAGATCACTGAGCACAGGGGTTATGCGAGCCCACCTCGGCAGTCGCTTCACTACCCTAGCTACAGGTCACGGCTAAAAGAAGACATGCTCTCGACGCTTTGCACGCTACACTAAATGCAACGCTAAATGAAAAACGCTGGCATCGTTCATCTGATGACTTTCACAGCCTTCCAGAGCGCGCACTACTGTTGGAGTTTTGCACTGAGGCGCTGAGCGATCAAAAGTCCACACTTCGGCACGGCACGGCACAGTTTGAGCTTGTGTTTCCATTGCACACAGCATACCATGGAATAATAAGTGGGATTTTCACTCTGTTCATTTTCTCTCCTCAGACGAGTTAGCAGATCGCTGCTGGCTGAGCATTTTTCGGCTGAACTAAGCCTTCTTCACATAGCTCAGTCCATTCATAGAGGGCTGAAGGGCAGCCTTAAAGTGACACTGTATTTTGGCTGTGGCCAACGCAAGTTTGTCTTGCAGACTTAACGTGTTCTTCCTTTTGAAGTTTTTGACAAACATTACAATCATCAGTATTAACCAGTATAGGTGTAACTGGCAAAAAAAGGGGCAACTGTATGCCGAAGGCCACCTAAAAGAGGCATCAAACTTCGTACTCCCTGGCCAAGACTTGAAAATGAATAACACATACGGTTGGTCTTGGGTCTCCAAAATGTCCAGCAAAACGGTCAGTGTGGCGAAATTTGGCATCTCATTGTAATGTCACTACACGGTACAATTATGGAAAGTTTCGCATTCATCGGTCAACTGGTGTGCGATGACAATGTGGCCGGTCCTCCCCAACTTAGGCGCTTGAATACTTTGTTTAAATCGAGATACAGCCAAAAAATCATCCGAAGGGGTTACTCCAGAGGTTAAAAGTTATAACTCGATTCATAAAGTTAAACCCTTCCTACGCATATTTCGAGAGTTTTAGATTTCAAGTTTATCGCTATTTGATTATTTTTTTACGCCTTTAGTTTAGATATGCATTGCAATTTAAATGTATAAAAATATTCGTTTGACTGCGTAATACTGCACCTCATCATCACATTGCTTCTGTCGTACTCACGAAGACATTGGTTAAAGTATTTAGTGTGGTTACATGCCTCCGGCTCTCATCTAAATGCGTAACTTGTAGCGGCCAAATGTTACTGTCGACCAAAAGTTACTCAGGAAGTCATCGCAGAGTTATCTGCTCGGGACGTGCTGAAAATTCAACTCTATAGAGATGGCATCCGCCACTCCGCCTGACTGACTTGGCACGCCCGGGGAGTTATGCTAAGATCCAGCCGCGTTAATATATCTGCATTTTGTGACAAACGTCTTGCTCGGCGGTACTGTACTCCATGCACCTTAACGGTCCGCGTGATTCGGGTGTAATCTTAAGCGAAACGACGTTTATTGGCGCTGCTGAAATGGTCGAAGTCGGAAACATTCGGAACGTCGTTTAGCTTAAGATTACACCCGAATCACGCGGGCCGTTAAGGTGCATGGAGTACAGTACCGCCGAGCAAGACGTTTGTCACAAAACGCAGATATATTAACGCGGCCGGATCTTAGCATAACTCCCCGGGCGTGCCAAGTCAGTCAACGGTCGCGTTTTATAAAACCAGACTAAAAATAGACTACAGGGAGGTGACTCCCATATTATTTCCGGCAGGGGAGACGCCTTTTCACGGGGAAAAACTTTTTTGAACGCTACATTATGTGTTAAACTACACAAATGCACCAAAAACACAAAAACTCGTAAAGCAACTAATGCGTCGTTTGTCGGGATATATTCCATGCGAAGAACACGTGCAGAAGCGGTAAATCGCATAAATAGAGAGCCGAGCAGATAACTCTGCGATGATTTCCTGAGTAACTTTGGTCGACAGTAACTTTTGGCCGCTACATAGCTTTTTTCATCGGACATTTAGCTCTCGGTCAATGTTCATAGATACATGTAGTTTGATTAAAACTTCGGAATTGCTTTGCAAAATGAAAATCAAATACGAAAAGCAGTTAGTCTTGGAAAACTGTTTTTTGTACATTCAAACTGAAATTATAATAACTCAGAAAACGCTGCACTTATCATTATGATTTTGGTATTTTTTAAGTGTACGTTACGATGACCAACACACTAATATTTTTTATTCGATTGTTCATTTGTATCTCTTGAGGAGTTTATCTTTAGGTTATTTCTGGACAAACACTGTCGAAACTTGTATTATCGTTGCATACATAAAGCAGCGTCAATATACCGTACATGTCCAATCTCTGAATTATGTCTCCTATTGATCAGGGCCCGTATTCACAACGGCGATTTATCTTTTTAACACTCGATTTATCCCCTAACCCCGGGTTATCTTGATCGGTTAGATAAGGTACGCTCGTCAGAGGATCCTAGGTTGCACTTTGCTATATATACTGGTTTCCAGCCAAGGGAGAGCGGAACAGACAGTTGGAATCGTCTGAGTTTAGAGATAAATCGGGGGTTAAAAAACTCGCCGTTCTGGATACGGGCCCTGGAGTGTATCTAGGTAGTTTCGTTTACATTTGAGATCAAGGCGGTGATCTTCACAGCAGTTCACAAACCATGATTCTTGAGATCAATATCTAGTTCTGTCTTCATGATCTGATGTAAGACCAAGCTTGGCAGTATTAATCCGCAAATTCAAAGAAGTTTTCACACTGAAGGGCGAAGAAATTGATAGACAATGAAAGGAACTAATGCTACATACATTTTGTATATACAACAAGTACACGATGACATGTTAAAGTACATACATCAAACAGAAATGTTGAAATAATTCCGTTGAAGATAAAGAACTCATGACCGATTCTACTCATTTTGCGTGTAGGCTACATTTTACCGTCTCTTTTCTCTCGCCCTCTTCACACCAGTTTCATCCGTCACCTGTAAGTTTTGCATCTTTTGATTCTTTCAGTAAAGAAAAAAAGTCCCCTTAGAATGATTTGTTACCCGTTGCTGTCGATTTAATTCACACCAATCGTTCAATCCTTTATGTGCCGTGTCGCCAATAATTCAAGGTAACAGACAGTCAAATGTGCTAGTATCTGCTTTAGCTCTCATGTGAAAGTGAATTGCGGATGAACGACAATAGCGATGAAGGGTAGCGGAGTGGGGATAGACACGGATCCCCCACCTGACTGCGGGGCGTCGGCCACAGGGTCTGCCGAGAGGAGGGGCAGGGGGTCCAGCGTGATGTCAGTCTTGGCGTTGACATACAGGTCCGCTGGCACGACGCCAGGTGTGAACTGAAGCAACAACACGACAGCAGGCAATGATGGGAAGTGACGGCCACGACCCTAAAGCACACGCATTCTCATTGCACGAGCAGGAAACAACGGAATTAGTCTGGTAACACATGTGTTCTTACAGCAGCAGAATGGCAAAAAACCCTACTTGTTTTACACACAGTCCATGCACAACGCTGTCCGGAAAGAATTACGCATTCCAAGATTCTACGAAAAACAGTATCTCCATCTGCGCTGGTAAATATATTCCGATGCACAGAATTTAAATATAATATTATTTTGTTTTGCTTTTTTCAATACGCAAGCATTTGTCACAATTTGCTGAAGAAAAAGACGAATCGAGACGAACGGCCGAAATCGAGGTTTGAGCACGTGACGTCACCGGAGTCGGCTCTCTATTGCGGGGGGCCGCTATTGCGGGGGGCCGCTATTGCAGGATTTTTTTTGGTCAAAAGTTTTTAAGGTCATTTTGATTCTTTTGTCCTAAAACGCAAAAAAATGTTACTTTTTAAAGGAAAAAACGTAGAATTTCTTTCGTTTAAAAAAAAAAATCCCCAAATTTCTTGATTGGGTTTTACCGATAGCGCTCAGCCTGTCCGGGGAGTTTCACCTAAACCCGGACGCGTTACTTTTTGTCACGTTTGTGTCCAACATCAGCGTCGGGCCCTGGAGTTAGGGCGTAGGGACCACCCGTTGAGAGTCTAACGCGGGATGGAGTTAGAATATAAAGCTTCACCTGTTATTGATAAAAACTACGGCTACGGAACCTACCGGCAGATTCTGACCATTTTCACCCTCCTGAAACGCCTAAAAAACCATAAAAATTTTGTTTTGGCGTTTTGGGACAAAAGAATAAAAATGGGCTACAAAAATGTATGTAAATTTATTTTTAACTAAAAAATGTCTAAGTTTTTTTTTAAAGTAAAAAAAATTTTCTGTTTATTTTAGGCGTTTTAGGACAAAAGAATCAAAATGGCCTTAAGAAAAAAAAAAAATCCCGCAATAGTGGCCCCCCGCAATAGCGGCCCCAAACCGACGTCGCCACCTGGAGAGCTCTCCAGTCAGCACACACATGGCTGCATCGAAATTCTGTTCTCACCAGTGTGTGGTTTGGGTGTTATATTTCTGCCTCTGTGCTTCTGTTGGATTTACCATGCCTGCAAGGTGTGTGGTAGGTGGTTGTGGCAATGAGAGGAAACCTGTTGTCACGTTGCATGATATCCACGCGACAGAAACGTATGGCCACGCTCTAATCGATCCATTCAAATGGCAAAACAAGATTTTTACTTATGGAAATAAGTGGACAATTTTACGTTCGGCACATTTTACATCTGACGACTATTATGACTATCAGAAGTGACATTTGTGTTTTGCAAAGGGGCTTCGGCGAAAACCCACTGTTGTGCCTTCTGTCAGAATATCAACTGCACCGATGACATCGGAGCCTGCACACTCGGGAACAACACAATGCATAAACGTGACAAGAATAAAACTCGAGATATATAGGCTACGTCTCTTGCCAAACTACATTTATTTTGAATCTTCGAGCACATGTATACAAATGAAATCATGCAAGTTTATTTGTCTGCGGACCTTCAGAGAAGGCGAACTGCTACAATTGTGTATTTCTGCCACTTCAGAACACGTCCGGGAACTTCGTGGTCTGGTGAAGACTTTCCCGGCAGACCACCAGTCCGAAATATCGGATCTCATCCCCAAGGACCCGAACCTCGGCGTGCTGTACTTACTGCCGAAAATACACAAGGAAAACATCCCCGGCCGCCCCATTGTATCAGGGAAGGGGACACTCTGTGAAGGAGTGTCAGGATACGTGGAAGGAATCCTCAAACCACTGGTACAGAGGATGTCAAGCTACTGCAGGGACACTACGGACTTCCTTAGCAAATTGTCTGCTCACGGACGGGTCCCCCAGAACGCACTACTTGTGACCATGGACGNNNCTCTCTCTCTCTCTCTCTCTCTCTCTCTCTCACTGGTAAGAGAAGCACGTAAGTTTGGGCTGGAAGTTAACTCGGACAAAACTAAAATAATGGTATTTCGTAACGGAGGTTTCCTAGCAGAGCACGAGAGGTGGTTTTTGGAAGGGAGGCAGTTGCAGGTAGTGAACGAGTACAAATACCTCGGAGCAGTCTTTTCTACACGATTGTCGTACAGAACATTACAACAGAATTTGGTACAGAGAGCGAAAGCTGGCTTGCTCCAGGTAAATAAATGTTGTCATAAACTTGGGTGTGTTTCGCCAGATCTCTACTTCAAACTTTTTGATGCACAAGTTTTGCCTGTCCTTACGTATTCAGCAGAAGTTTGGGGTTTAAACGATTGTTCCGAAATAGAGATTGTCCATCTTCAAGCTATAAAACGATTCCTACATCTGCCAACACAGACTCCCAACGTTATTGCATATGGGGAAACGGGCAGATACCCTCTGTGCATCAATGCCAAATTACGAGCTCTAAAATACTGGTTAAAAATTTTACGGATGGACTGTACTAGGTATCCTCGCAAAGTGTACAATATGATGTTACTGTCTAGAAAAGATGACTGGACAAGAGGAATCAAGAGTATGTTGAATAGATACGGTTTTGATAACTTGTGGGAAACGCAAATTGTACAGAATGAGAAGCGCTTCCTGAACGAAATGAGGGAACGACTTATTACAGAGTACACACAGGTCTGGCTGGATACTCTTAGAGGTAGCGCAAGATATTCATTCTATAAACAGTTCAAGTTCGTTCTCTCTAGGGAGCAGTATCTGTATACCATTGACAAACAAATCTTCAGAGATGTATTTGTGCGTTTTCGTGCCGGAATCAGTGAGCTATTTATTCATATGTATCGTTTCATTAATGATACCGCCAGGTCACTTCTATGTCCGACATGCTGTGAAGAGGACGAAGATGAGTTACATTTTTTGCTCTGTTGTCCTGCCTATGAGGACCTTAGACAGATGTACATTTTCGATTTGTTTGACAGAAATTGCCGTGTGAGTGTCGTCGAAATAATGGCTACAGAAGATGTCCATCTCACGAGATCAGTGGCTATGTATCTGTTCTATGCTTTCAAGAGAAGACAAGTGGCTGTGAAAACAACCAATGAGATGTAAAACTAATTAGGTTGTGATAGGCCGGTGGCCTTACAATTAAAATCGTTCGTTCGTTCGTTCGTTCGTTCGTTCGTTATCTCTCTCTCTCTCTCTCTCTCTCTCTCTCTCTCTCTCTCTCTCTCTCTCTCTCTCTCTCTCTCTCTCTCCCCTCTCTCCCCTCTCTCCCCACCCTTACCCCACCCTTACCCCCACCCCCTTCCTTTGTCTCTTAGGAACCGATTTTCATTTCTGGTCGTCCCTACGCAGCGACAGAGTGCAATCTGCACTTCGATCTTTTTCTCAAGACTGACAGACTATTGCTGAAATGTCTACCATCTAAACTCCTTTCAATTGTCATCACTTTGAAGTGCTTGCGACATTGCATCTGTAAACATGCCTTAGAACTGCGTGTCTGTGTGTGTTTACAAGGGCACGTTGTGTGTGTACAGGGACCTACTGAATGACGGGCCACAAGACAAGCTGGAGATCAAGATGAACGTGGAGGGAGGCTTCCACGTACCAGGCCTGGTCACCGTACCTGTAGCCACCGTGTCTGACGTCAACAAAGTCAGCATCTCTCTCTCTCTCTCTCTCTCTCTCTCTCTCTCTCTCTCTCTCTCTCTCTCTCTCTCTCTCTCTCTCTCTCTCTCTCTCTCTCTCTCTCCCTCTCTCTCTCTCTCTCTCTCTCCCTCTCTCTCTCTCTCTCTCTCTCTCTCTCTCTCTCTCTCTGCTATCTAATGCTCTTCATGGTCAGGATGAGTGCTATCTAATGCTCTTCATGGTCAGGATGAGTGCTATCTAATACTCTTCATGGTCAGGATGAGTGCTATCTAATGCTCTTCATGGTCAGGATGAGTGCTATCTAATGCTCTTCATGGTCAGGATGAGTGCTATCTAATGCTCTTCATGGTCAGGATGAGTGCTATCTAATGCTCTTCATGGTCAGGATGAGTGCTATCTAATGCTCTTCATGGTCAGGATGAGTGCTATCTAATGCTCTTCATGGTCAGGATGAGTGCTATCTAATGCTCTTCATGGTCAGGATGAGTGCTATCTAATGCTCTTCATGGTCAGGATGAGTGCTATCTAATGCTCTTCATGGTCAGGATGAGTGCTATCTAATACTCTTCATGGTCAGGATGAGTGCTATCTAATGCTCTTCATGGTCAGACGTACGCAGACACGACCGTCCACCCTGAGTGCCTTGAAACTGTTGCCAACCAAATTCATTTATTTTGAAAACGTTCGAAGAGGTTAAAAAATTGCTAATTTAATGTGTATGTGCGTGAGTGTGCGTATGTGTATGTACATGTGTGTGTGTGTGTACACGTGTGTGTGTGTTTGTGCGTGCGTGCGCGTGTTTGTGTGAGCGCGCTCGTGTGTGTGTCTCCATGTTTGAGCGTGTGTGTGTGTGTGCACGCGCGCGGGTGTGTATGTGCGCGCGCGCGTGTGTGTGTGTGTTGTGTGTTTGTGCATGCATGTCTATGTGCGCGCGTCTGTGCGTGTCTGTGTGTATGTCTGAGCGTGTGTGTGTGCGCGCGCGTGTGCTTGCGTATTTGTGTGTGTTTGTTTGTGTGTGCGCGTGCGTGTGTGTGTGTGTGTGTGCGCGCGTGTTTTCGTGTGCGTGTTTGTGCGTGTGTGTGTGTGCGCGCGTTTTCATGTGCGTGTGTGTGTGCGTGTGTTCGTGTTCGTGTGCGCGCGCGTGTGTGTGTGTGTGTGCTTGCTGCTGACGTTCACACTGATGCTGGGGAGAATGGGTGCCACTTTAAATGGAGACTGGCGTTGCAGGTCTTCAGACAGGGACACAAGAACCGAGCCACGGCCACCACCAACATGAACGAGCACTCGTCTCGCTCCCACGCCCTGCTCTGCGTCACTGTCACTGGCGTCAACCGCACCACACTGGCCAGGACCCTGGGTACGTCCATGCCCCACCCACCCACACCCACCCCCCACCCACCCGGCGCTGCTCGCTTTCAGGCTGTGCTGGTCTGCATGGCGTTCTCCGGCATAGTGCTTTGCTGGCACTCCCTCGCCCAACCCAGGAAGGAAAGCGGGAACCTGTAAGGAGAGCTCTGAAAGCACCCCGCAGTGCTCACAGTTCGCAATGCGGCCATGAGCCAGCATCGGGTGCTGAAAACTCCCGTCACGTGAGAATGGTACTGGTGCCTGACTGAATGCATCCTGTCTGGTGCTGTATTGGTTGTCAGCTACTGCGTGTCGGGCTG
>JAWQFJ010001832.1:0-40829 GCA_034096865.1 Theodoxus fluviatilis | reverse complement strand
TTTGTTTGTTTTCTTGTTTTAACAAGGGCTGGATGTAAGATAGGCAGTTATGCCTAATTCATGTATTTCCCTTGAAAAATAAAGTTCAATCAATCAATCTCTCTCTCTTTCTCTCTCTTTTTTCTCTCTCTCTATCTCTTTCTCTCTCCTTTCTCTCTCTATCTCTTTCTCTTTTCTCTCTCTTTCTTTCTCTCCCTTTGTCTCTCTTTCTCTCTCTCTCTCTCTCAACGTTCACAACAAATCTTTCTGGATACTTTTAACATTTGGCAAAACACCACAGAGATTTGTTAATCTCATGGTCAAACATTTTGAGCCAAGCGAAAAAGACGGTAAGACTGAAATCGTGGTATTAGTATTCATCACAGTAACCAGCCAAACCGGACAACCACATGGGGAGTACACGTATGTAGCAGTTTGAGGCACAAGGAAGAATGACGGACCTGGAGCAGAAAAGGTACCTGATAGCAATGAGAGATGTTCGAGCCTAGGGAAAAGAAAGCTGTCTTTGATGCAATACCTGCAAGTGTCAACGTAATCTTCTACTTATGCAGCAAATATATGCTCATTCTGCAAGTATGTGGTATCTGTCTACACTTAAAGAAACAAAATACTCAGGTGATAATTGAACAGGTGAGTTTAGTCTGTCGTCAGTACAAAATCCGAATTTGGAGCAGCAGCATTTATTTATGATGGCACTACAGATGAAATGTACAGATTATAGAATAAAGTATGTCTGCTCTCTCTCTCTCTCTCTCTCTCTCTCTCTCTCTCTCTCTCTCTCTCTCTCTCTCTCTCACATAGTACCGACGTCTTTCGTATATATACAGTAGCTCCGTCTCAATCATTTTCAATGGAACGTCTTTGTGAGGCGAAAGACACTCATCAAAATTCCGATTTATTTTCATTCGTGCAACCATTTCGACTATTCAGATGTAGCGTATTGCCAAAAGTATATAGACAAATGTAAATCAGCCACCAATATCAACACTACCTGAATCCATCCGATCTACACCGTTTCACTTTTACACTGTCATCTCAAGCTCAACCTTTGACCCAGTACATCAACAGCAGACGCCGTTGAGTCTTTTCAGCAGGACACCTTAAGACGTACGCTGCTTCGGGGTTGCAATCTACAGATTTTTCTCACTGGGGCGAAGAGGTGCGTGGACGGAAAGAGGGAGCCAGAGAGCGAGAGAGTGGGACAGAGGAGCAAATATTTGCGCCCCTGGGACATCGGGGTGGAGCCACCCAGCCCACACAGACGCTGACCTTCAGGCCTCCCCGACACGTGCATTCCGGTCAGGTCGTGCAGTTACGGGCACACTGGCTGCCACGGTTAGGGCCTTAGAGTGCCATGGCGAGAAAAAATTTCTGAATCCACTGAAAAGCTTTCTCGATGAAGTTCAACGATTGGGATTAACTTTGTTGAGAGAGAACTTACAACTAAACGGTTTTATCGTCAATGACATTGAGTTTAATTGCATCTGAGCTCGGAAATGCACGCGCACACCACACACGTAAAATGTGCTCTTAACCGTTGTCGTAGTGCAAGGCTTTTTACGGCATTGTTTTCTATATTTTTATGATAAACATGTAGAAATAGAACTGTCAGCTTGTTTTACGGGTTGGAAAGAGTTCATTTGTACTTCCACAACAATATCATAATTGGCGTCTATGCAAGAGGAAATTGCTTATTACTCGGACAAGTGCAGGGCCTGAGGAGTTTTCGTTGCGTGGACGAACCAGACTCTGTATTTTGATGTTCGCTTTTCTTGGCTGTGAGCCAAGTTTAGTCGTAAAAACATCCGTCTAATTTTAGTGAAGATGAAAGCAATTAAGTTGTCGCTGTTGCCGACATAAGTGGGCTCCTGCAGTGGGAGCTGGATTGTACGGGTATTTTTGTGCATCGTCATAACACACCTTCGTTCACAGAGCTCTCTCTCTCTCTCTCTCTCTCTCTCTGAGCTGAGCTGAAGATTCAGAGCGAACAAATGTAGAGGCAACGATAAACAGAGGTTCTTCTTTGTACTGCACTGCTAACATGTTGTAACAGAAAAAAGATGTACGAGGAAAAAAAGGCCCATCATATGGTAGGCAAGCAATGCGTTCTCTCTATGTAGATAGTGAGACGTCAGGGATGGAGGCGACAACGATGCCCATCTCTGTCGAAACGTGACCGCACAGCCTCAAAGCAAGTGTGCGAGCGATATCGTTCCATCCATGGGAACTCTTCGGTCAGTCCAGCAGTCTTATTTATGTGGTCTTTGGCTCTGCTTGGAATCCACGGGTGAGGCCGTGGCCATCTTCAGTGTTATCACCAAAGCCTTCAGAACGACTGTGTGAATGATCATCAGCCATACCAGATATCAGAGGCTGACGCACATGAGATATGTCTAGCATCTGAAGATGACGAATGGTTCAACGTTGAGCTCAAACCTCGACCGTGTTTACTGTATCACATGTCACAGGGATCCTATGCATAGTTATTGTCGTAACTGCATTTTTCAAGACCGTCTTACTTGAAATTCTATTAGAAATAACCAGCTCTGGGTAATTGTCCTGCAGACGTTCCTTCGTGATGGTCAACGCGATAGCAATGTTGCTCGAGGATGGATCGAGTCACTTTGATTACACACCATTTCCTGCCTATCTACGGAGATCATGTCTGCGCCCCACGACCTGATGGTAGACGCGAAAACCATCGCATCCTGTTGAGATAGAAAAAGAGGCTGGGCCGAGTCATAATTACAGGGTGTGATTTTATCATCTCATATGACACGTTGAGAGGGAAATAGAGGTCCTTTGCATAGATTCACTCTCTCTCTCTCTCTCTCTCTCTCTCTCTCTCTCTCTCTCTCTCTCTCTCTCTCTCTCTCAAATGTTTAGCTGAGTTGGACGTACTTGCTTTCAGTTACGCTTTAAAAGTCCAGCTATAAAAGGGTTCAAATGTCAGTACAAGCGCTAGTCTGACACATACCTCTCTAAAGTCTCGTAAGGTGGGAATACTTGCATTGTTTTCCCTATAATTCAGAGGTTGGAGAGAAAATATCGTCATTTGGGGGAAAAGAATTTATGTTATAGCAACAACGGAATATGGAAAAACAGTATACACTTGGCGTTGTTCTGAAGCGTGCTGATAACAGCTCCACATGTGACTGGCCCCATTCATCTCTTTCTTCGTCCGAGACTCATTCTTACACATTAAAACAGAAGTTGAGGGATTCCACATTGCTCATGAAAATACGAGTCTTCCCTCAGGCTGATTAACTACTAGACTGCATGTTAACATTGTTCTCTTTTTAAATCTGAAAAACTTCTCCAAAAGTCGCTGGATACTTTACGTGAACTATCCCGCGTTTACTCGGTAATAGCCGACAGCTCGTGCTTTTACCTACATAACCCTGTCTAGCTGGGTAAAAACATGTCATTAATTACGAATGCCAACTTTGAAAGACGGTTTTATAAATTCATATCCGTTGGAAAGGTAGACCATATCAACACATAAAACAGCTGAAACAAAAAACTTCCCATGCAGGGTATGATCTCAAACTGTGTTTATGATCTCTCTCCAAAATCGTAACCAGAACCGAAAATTGAACTTTTGATGGCCAAGTAACTTTTTTACGATGCACATGGCAAAAAGGATGGCCGCGGGAGATCGAGGTAGGGTAGGAAAACGAGGTAAGAGGTTGGAACGCGAAAGGGAGGAGGAGGGTCCGACGGAGCTGGTAAAGCCTGTCGCGTCTGTCCTTGAGACTGTGGGCAAACAGAGGTCACCTGTGGAGCCTGGGGCTGCACAAGGGTCAGCCAACAGGCTCCTGTCGCCCTTGGATGTTTGCAAGGGCCCTCACCCAATTCTTCTGTCTTGGCAGGTGTCATCGCGTCTGTCAGTGTCCCTACCATTAGGAATGTCAATTTCAAGGCATCTTGTTGTAACCGTCTTTCAGTGCTCTCTCTCTCTCTCTCTCTCTCTCTCTCTCTCTCTCTCTCTCTCTCTCTCTCCTTCCCTCCCTCCGGTAGGAAAACTACACGGGGGACAGAGTTATACATTTTGATTTTACAAATGAAGATTATTTTTTGTTACACAGTGAAGCTCCTCGACCTCTAAGCTGCCCCTCCCGAGCGGAGAGAGCAACAGGCGGGACTAATTAGTGTTCTGCTCGCTGTCGTCAGTACGCCCTTTGTTTGCCATCAGCCTGGTTCTCGCTCTAATTTGTTGACTCATACGTTTGAACTCACGTTTGATATGGTGGCGGTATGCACACCATGTGATGCAGGCAAAAATTTAGAGGTCGCTGCTTACTAACGGAGCCGGTTTCATGGGGAGTTCGGGCATTTGAGTCATAGCTGCAATAGTTTCCACGGGTTACCTCGTGTTTGTGTGTAAACAACATCAGGGTTCACGCACTGAAACACGACAACGATATCTGGGTGGGTTTACCGGCGTGTTCCTAATAAAAACACGTCACAGCGCCGTTAAAAAGAACGAAAAACCCATGCCAGTGTATGCGTGTTAACTCTAGAGAGTGTTCGATCATGCGTGGGCGAGTTTGTAAGCATGTGCGCAAATGCGCTCTAAGGTGTGTACGTGCGCGTGCGTGCATGTGAGAGCAATGTGTGTGTGTGTGTGTGTGTGTGTGTGTGTGTGTGAGTGAGCACACTTGTGCACATATATGCGTGCTTCAGGGAAATGAATAAAACAAAATCACACTACTGATTCGCAGAATTCACTTGACAAAAGAACGATACGTTTGTGTGTGTGTGTGTGTGTGTGTGTGTGTGTGCACGCGCGTGCGCGTGCGTGTGTGTGTGTGTGTGAGTGAGTGAGTGAGTGTGTGTGTATGTGTGCGCGCGTGTATGTGTGTGTGTTTTAACAAACGAAATCATATTCCTGGTATATAGTAAGTAATCTGTCACAAGCTTATCCTAAATCGGTCACCTCTGATGAAGCCTTCACGTACGTTCGTCCTAGTTGGCCTGTTTGTTCATCTATACGTTTCACACAATGCGTCTGCGTACGGCTGCTTTTCTCCTGTCTACTTATCTCCCTTTTCCCCTCTCCAAGCTACCATAGTTCCTTCCCCGCAGGCACCGTGAGGATGCCTGAGGAATGCAAGGCTTACAACCCTATTGCCGCAGACTGCCCGAAACAGGTATCAGGTCCTGTTACCGCATTCCTGCAACCTGTGTTGTCCCGTTACACGGCCACACCGTGCCCACACTTCGCAATGGGACGGTGCACACACGTCACGTGACCTTGCCGGGGGAGGGGGAGGGGGGTGTCTTCCTCTGATCTAGACAGTTAAGAAATAAAAAAACAGCCTGTGGAAGTTCGGAGATATTTGTGTATGGAAGACAGCAGAAGCCGTGAAATACAACATGGAATACGACAGATAAGTGTGCACGGACTTGTGAGATCTAAAAAGAATGTTGCCAAGTTGACTGAAAATTGATGTTGGAAATTGCGCCAACCGAAAAAGCAAGCAGTTACAAGTAAAATGAGAAGAAATACTCGAGAGGAAAACTTGCCCACAATTTTCAACAGCAGCATTTCTTCATCGCAAGTAAGAATTTTCGATCGTTTTTATTATAAACATAAGGTGATGAATGTCGACGTTTTTCTTTGTCAAGCAGTTATCACGCGTGATCAAAGCTATAATAATGATCAAGCGACTTCCTTTGTAGCAGACTGATTCGAGATACTTTAGTGTTCAGTTCCAGGGCCGGACCAAATGAGTTGTGGGGGGGGGGGTGTTCCTTTTTGGTTGGGGGGGACAAATCAACGAAGTGGGGATGCCACGAGCGCGCGCCTGCAAAGCAGGCGCGCAAACTAGGGGGGTCCGGGGGCATGCCCCCCCGGAAAAGTTTTGAAAAACGGTTAAAATCTGTGCAATCTGGTGCATTCTGGGCCTTGTTTTGAGGGGTAAGAGCAGCATTGTTTTTGGAGACACACACAAAAAATATAATTAAAAAAAACTCAAACAAAGGTACATGCTTTTTCTAGGGGGGGGGGGTGTTCCGGAACCCCTGGAACCCCCCCCTGGGTCCGGCCCTGAGTTCCAATGTCGATGAGATCAGCGACTACATGGAGCGCAGAATACCTCCCGCTCTCTGGCGATTCGACACAGGGAACTCACTTTTTCGAAATCACTGTGAAATCCCTGCCTCGTCCCACTAAACATAGTAGCGCCTTTTTCTCCGCCCTCTCTCCCACGAGTAAGTAAACAAAAGACATTCATCATGTCTTTGTTGATTGCTGATGGCGTAGAGCAAGTTCAACAAGGTCAGACATGGGAGTACAATTGAAGTGATGACATGGATAATGATCCGCGGAGGTTAAACGAGAAAATAGATATAGATAGCGAGAAAATGATAAACGACGAGACAAGGGGGGGGGGGGGGATGTAGGTGTGAATAAGCAAAAGAGTCGGAACGAAATAGGAGAGAGAGAGAGAGAGAGAGAGAGAGAGAGAGAGAGAGAGGCGGACACAAACAACAGGGAGTAAAACACGCGGAAGGGTGGGAGGGACAGCGAATACAAAGTTGGCGGGAGAGAGGAAGAGGGCAGAGCAGGAAAAGTCAGGGATTTCCCGTCAGGATAGGTGCAGTTCTGTTCACACCCTAAATTAGCACAGCGGATCATTGCGACAGTGACGCAGTCGGGGAATGTCAATGCAGACACACACACGTACAAGGCACAACTATGCACACTGCAGGGACGGCCAGAATGCGCGGTGTACCGACAGACAGCGTGCATAGGAAGAGGCACGCAGGGGATGGTGCGTCTGCATGCATGAGAAAGTTATTATACATTATATCATGGGTAAAAGCCTGGGGAGCGCCCACAGCCATCGGGACTCGTGGCAAGCTCAAGTCGTATAAAGTACAGGGAAGGAGAGATGAGCTGGATCAGTCGGCACTTTCTGAATGTCAAAACCAGAATTCAATAAAGGTGGCTGATCAACAACAAACGTGTATTTCGACGTCCTGTGATAAATTGTATTATCATTTGTCTGTGTCAACCTAACCCTCGATGTCCATCCAAATTCTCTCTTCTCTCTCTCTCTCTCTCTCTCTCTCTCTCTCTCTCTCTCTCTCTCTCTCTCTCTCTCTCTCTCTCTCTCTCTCTCTCTCTCTTCTCTCTCTGTCTCTCTCTCTCTCTCTCTCTCTCTCTCTCTCTACATTTAATAAATAGACTATTAATATGTAACACTAATAAATTATGTGTATGCACTTAGTCTAATGAAGAGTCAGCTTCTAGCTGTTACTTCACAAGTTGCGTATGAAGCCGCGAGCTTGAGTGTCCGCTTTTAATGTGTACGCTCATGGGACATATATCCGTGCGTGGTGGATCAGAGCTAGGGAATTTACACACCACCATTGATAGATAAGTGTCTCATCATCAGCATGAGCCCAGGATGTCGACCCTTTGCGGTCGCATCCGCCGATTTTATCTGCCATATCCGTTCGACATTCTTTAATGAAGAAAACTCCCTCATACTTTCTACTGAAAGGGCGGACGTTGAGCCCGATCCGCGGCGTTCACTCGGTCAGGCCAACACGGGCCCCAGTGATGAATAGGTGAGAGATTCCGCTGCAGAAACCCAAACCAGGATCTCTCTTGAAATATGGCGACACAGAGCACCTTGGAGTGGACTCCGGATTCCTTATCACCCCACAGCCGACAGCCTGCTGATGGGTACTCCGTAAACAATTCACCATCTGCCTCCTGCATTCCTCTCGCATTCCACTCACGCAAGGATATCAGGAAGACCTGAAATTGGGCCAAACTCAATGTTCAAAATGAAGGAGAGGAAAGAGACCGGAATGGTTGTTCTGTACTTAATTGCTTTGGAAAGAGAAGACCTGGACTTTCCGCTCTTTTAGACGTCAGGCATGCCGTCACTGATCAGGTCGAGAGTCTTATCAGAAGCCACAGAGAGGCGTTTGAGATGGAACATCTCAGTTAGCAGATAGCTGCTGGGTGGAGACGCCCAGACCTCTGACCCGAGCCCCCAGCTCAGTCCCTGACCAAAGGCAGGTTGTGGAGTGACGAGGTGTTAGTGCCAAAAGTTTACTGCTGAAAGCGATCACGTTGTCAAAGCACTGCACTGACGGCAGTGGCACTCTGACATTCACCTTGCCCAGTCCTCTTTCGGGCAAAGCACGTTGCAGTCCTTGCCCAGTCTCTTGCAGACATACTAGGCCCGAGGCAGATAAAGTGTGTGTGTGTGTGTGTGTGTGTGTGTGTGTGTGTGTGTGTGTGTGTGTGTTCAAGAGACAGAGAAGAGAGGAGAAGAGAGGAGAGAGAGAGAGAGAGAGAGAGAGAGAGAGAGAGAGAGAGAGAGAGAGAGAGAAAGAGTTTGTGACATCGTTTTTAATAATAATATAATAATAATAATGTGTGGATTTATATAGCGCCTTACCATGGGTTAAGACATGCTCAAGGCGCATACATACACAACCATTACAATATACAATAACAGTCAATCACCTCAAAGGTAACTTAATAACCTTAATATGAACAATAAAGGGTAAAAACTCGTGACTAAATTCGTTGACTTCTACTGTTGAACAACCTCAGTGATCTCCACGCAGGATATACATTTCACAACAACAAGACACAGGAATATCAAATTATCGATAGTTCTGCTGAACTATCGTTGAACTGAATCCGATCCAACCTTTACCCACCACCCAGAAAATTTATGCCGTGTGAAGTTGTGTGTTCCAATCGTGATACATAACAGTGATCCGAAGGAATTTCAGCCTCAAATCACGGCACACGCTGCTAACTGCACATTTTTCACGGGACACACGAAAACTGATAGCTGTTAACATGGCGTGAAACCGGCAGATGCGGAAGAAGTGGAGCGAAGGAGACAAAATGTCACCCTGCCTGCCTCAAGCATCGGAACTGAGTACTGGTAGGCAGACGTTTGCTTCTCTAATCCTTCAGCTGAGCCACAGATGTCGCGGAGTGTGGCCATGGGCAGTGACACAGGGGAGGGAGGGGAGGGAAGGGGAGGGAGGGAGGGGAGGGGAGGGGAGGGGAGGGGAGGGGAGGGGAGGGGAGGGAGGAGAGGGAGAGGGGGGGGGGAGGGAAGGGAGGGAGGGCGTGGAGGTGGAGGAGGAGACCGTGGGATTACATGCGCAGCCGTGCGCATAAGTTCAGCTAGTGGATGTTTGTAAAAGCAATGGAGCGTGAAGAGGATAAAGAAAGTGTAGGTGGGGACGTTTTTATTTGTGTATGTGTGCATGCGTGTGTGCATGCGTATGTGCGTGTATATGTGTGTACGAGTGTATATGTGTGTACGACCATACGATCTCGCACGTGTGTGTAGTGTGCATTCGTGCGTGTCTCATGCGCATGTGTTTGTATATGTTTGTGTATGAGAGTATGTTTTAGTGTGTGTGTGTGTGTGTGTGTGTGTGTGTGTGTGTGTGTGTGTGTGTGTGTGAGAGAGAGAGAGAGAGAGAAAGAGAGAGAGAGACACAGAGAGAGAGAGACACAGAGAGAGAGAGAGAGACAGACAGACAGACAGACAGACAGACAGACAGACAGACACATAGACAGACAGACAGACACACAGACATACACACATACAGACACACCGACAGACACACAGACACACAGACAGACATACAGACATACATACAGACAGACAGACAGACAGACAGACAGACAGACAGACAGACGTGGAAGGAGAGTGGGAAAGAGGAGACAGATAGCAACAGATACTGTGCAGCATGAGAGAAAATAGTGAGGGATACAGAGACAGGGACAGAGATAGAAGCAGAGGGCAAGGCATATAAATAGGTACATAGGCAGAGCAAAGATTGGGGGAGGGGGGAGGGGTAGGGAGGGGGGAGGGGGAGGGGTAGGGAGGGGGAGGGGGGGGAGGGAGAAGTAAACATGCATGGAGACAAACAGGCAGACAAGCAGGAAAGCAAGCAGACAAAACGACATGCAAACAAATATACAAATTGCATCCTAACACACAGATATAGCAATCAACTCCGCATTGTCAGTGCCCACTGAATTCCAGACGTCAGCACAGCACGATCCCAACGTGCATTTCTTGCCAACGTGTATTTTTCAACAGACATTGATCAGAGTCCAACAGCACTCGGGGCTAGGAATGCAGATGTCGCCATGATCAAGGGAAATTTCTTCAGCCCGAACTTCAGGCATTGATCACCCAGACTTCTCACATTCTAGAGCCACAATCAATCATTATGCAGCAGTGCGCTGAAACTGGCGACATGATACCAGACTGATATGATCTTTATATTAAATGCCAGTTTCCTGCATTTTGCGAAGCTGCGTGGGATTGGAAATCTATTCATATTATTTTCCAGCAAAAAGGTTTTCATCTGGCATTAACTTGAACTCAATAAGTTTACTTTTCACTCATCCTATCTGGTCTGGAGCCGACGGTTTTGCGTGTGCATTCCGACTTGCAGAGAATCCAAACCCAGCGATACTGAACACTAGAGGTACCCACTACCTTCACGGCAGTCATGCGCAGTTCAAAATGTTCACTAAGAAGAGCGAGTGCGAAATCCCCGAGGAGACGTAAATTTAGGATCCTGCAGAATACAAAATACATGTTCGAGCAAACGAGAATGAGTGCAAAGCAAACACCAACTCCGCACCCTCCCTACCACTCGCTCTCGCCAAATTAGGGAGGCGAGGTTTCTCAGCGCCAGTCTTTACGGAATTCCCCGGCAAATTTCGGTCAGAACAAACATGTTCAGAGACGTGGGCGGGCAGGAGCGTTTGGAAAGTTCAACACAAGAGAGAGAGAGAGTCGAAACGGACTGCTGATCTTCGTCAGGGGTGACGCTCACAGTTTATTTTCTCAACGCCATCCCACTCCCCACCTCCACATTGGACTGCCTCTGTTACACAGCGGAGGACTGCAGGACGCAGTGCCGCAGTTTCCGCCCCCGGCACCCCGTGACGGAGTCCCCAGCAGCGGTCTCCTTCATGTGTGGCGTTGGAAATCTAGGGGGTCGTGTTGGTTTCAGGATCACGTGCACAAAGAAGACTCTGGCGGTAAAAGGTGAAACCGTTGAGAAAACGGTAGGCTATTTACTCGCAGATCTCGGATAAAAGCAAATATTTTGGATAACCCAGAGGTAACTTATCTGTATCAATGAGCGTGTATTTGAATATGTGTGTGTGTGTGTGTGTGGTGGTGGTGGTGGGGGATTTATGTCTCTGCTTCTCGTAGAAATGTGAGTGGGTGACGGTAGTAAGGAGTATCTTTCATCCACAAAACTTGCGCTTTTGTTTTTCATTTCAAGTATATCTTTCTGCTCCTACTAGCCTCAACCTTCTTTCCCCGCCGATCTACGTTATAATTTCTCTTTTACAACTCCTTCAGTAGCATCTCAAACTTTTATTTATCGTCATCCTCAGAATTGTCTCTCTCTCTGACATGCGAAGCATAAAAACAGATCATATTCGTAATAAACCATGCGGGCTGTCGGAATCTATTCATAACCTCCTCCGGGACCATACATATATTATATTTCAAAAAACCTCTGCAGTATCATTCAAATAGCGTGGGCAGATACATGGCGGCCAGGCATGGCGCGACGAAGGTTGAACGGGTAGCTGAACTGCAATACGGGATGATTGCTCCGGGTGTCTGCATAGGGGTGGAGTTGGTAATAGTACGATGAGAGGTGGCAAAGGGTGGCCTGTGTAGGTAAAGGCAGGACGAAGGACGTGTTGGCAGGGCAGGGCGGAAACGGCTCAGGCAGAGGGCGAGTGACAAGGACGGGATGGGAATTTGGTGGGACGCCGTGCCACCCTGGTTACGTCGGGTCACAGCGTGCCACCACCTCGTGCCCTCTCGTCCTGTTGACAGGGCGCCCTCACCGCCGCTAAAAGCCACGCCGTGTGTGCTTGAAAATGCGCTCACTGAACACGAGTACAGTAGAAAAGCAGGATCGATGGACGTCAAGTGGAAGGGCGTTTTTACCTCAATGTCAAAGAGCTCGAACTGCTGACGGCCAGAGTGGGGTGGGAGCCATTTTCACCTCATGCCGATTTTGCACTGGAGTCCCGATTCAGTTCGAACACAGGCCCGCCTTTTCATTGCACCACCCTCGTTCACCGTTTATGTGCGTGAAGTTTACCACACGTTCTACACGTGGCAATGGTCGCTGCATCCGTTGAAACGTTTTGGCTGTGCAACAGATGACATCAACCCTCTGACTTACGCCTCCTTGGTGCAGAGCGACAGAATAATTTTCTGCACACAACGAATAGCGCTAGTGTGGTTTCTTTCTCGTTGGTTTTTCCCTCCAAAACATTAACATTTCCTTTAGATAACCTCTTTCCGGTCAATCATAAATGGGACCATTCAAGTTTTGGACATCTAGTCCTTAGACGCAACGTCTTGCCTACCGACGCTAATATTTGCTCCGAGCAAACCGAGCAACCAAGGCAGCAGAACTTTCCCAACAAAACTTTTTAAGCTGTGCAATCATTCAGGTTCTTTACCTGCACATGAGCAATGCCTTCAGAAATTCTTCTGCAGCACTATCCGCGACCTTGAGAGAGCGTTGGGCCGCTAGGAAGTCAGCAATTTCTCGTGTTTTTTTAAGTCATGACGGCCGGGTGACATGTACACAAATGCAGGCAACATTTGGCAATCCCCATGATTTGCAAAATATAAACTTCTTGTTCAAGTAAATCGGCCGCTTCAAATGTGATGTTTATCTTCCCCCCATTCCAGAATGGTGACACACTGATCACAAAAGTAGTCAAACAAAATAAAATCGACATTTTAAAAAATACGACACACAATCATCTACCAATAAAATGGATGGATGGATAAAGTTTTACCACCTATCAGCCTTTGTAGGCTATGTAAGGCCACTAAGCACGAAAATCAATGGAACAGTTTAGAGTGAACGAAAATCAAGTCACTGTGTCCCTAGTTATTCGTCTCTTACGAATCGCGTAGGGAGACGCGGTGGGTCTATTCTTACTCCAAACTCAGAGGGGGATACCTATGAAATCAAAATGAGAAGTCTTGCTTTGTTGTGAGATGAAAAACATCCGAGTTTAATGTGTTTCACATCCAAAAGGTGCAGATCTCTCTACATAGATCGAGCAGCAGTAGGCCACTGCCGGAGCTTGAAGGAATGCGTCAGGCGGTGGCACAGCACAGTGAGGTAAGAATATGGACATGTATAGTCAGGGGAATAAAACGACTGCAGCATTATATCATAAAGGACGCGATTGTGTCATATGGGCTTGAGCCAGGGGAATATGGTGATAGGATTAGGCAGACTCATAATGAAGGGAATGTTATCCGGGACCTCATGTATGCTAAAGCCTGGTTCTTCATTAGATGGTGCTACATATGGCGCTCGAGGTATCGATCTATGTTAGAAATGGAGGAAGAGGGCGGGGTTCAGCCACAGTGTGGGTTGAGATTTATCTCCGTGGATTCGCCATTACTCGAGGCACAGATGGTCATGTGTTGCAATCCTCACGTCCACATGACGTCAACCCGACGACAGCTGGGAACGATGTGTATCAAAACAAAACACGGGTTTCTCACCCCATGGGTTTTGCACACGTACACGGATAGACGCATGTGTAGCATGTTTCGAGAAAATGTTCATTAATGACGATATTAGTTTGAATGCTTTTCTTCTGTCATTACTATGAAGATGAGAGAATACGAATATTGTCATATCCGCTTTCTATCCTCTGCCCATGCAAATCCACAGTGCGAAGAAAAGCAAACGTTTTGCACGCCAGGTATGATCAGCAGCAGCAGTATAAACGTTCACTTGATGAGCGAATCGCAGCGGTAATAAGATGCATTTTCACCATAGGCGGTCTCATGGCCTATTTCCATAAAAGCGGTGTGGTCTGTGGCCGTCCCACAGCAGTGGTCGTCGCTGAATGATTGGCATACAAACATCAGCGCTGGCAGGGCCTGAATCATCCAGGTCTCATTCTCTTCCCGAACTCCTCTCTTCTCTGTCTCTCAAACCTCCCACCCCACCCCACCCCCACCCCCACTACCACCACCCCTTCCACGTCCCAAGCAAGTCTGGGGGACTGGTGTTTCATTGGGCGTAGTTACCTGGCAAGCCACGGACACCTGCTAGGAAATAATGACGGGCGTACCCTCTAGTCTCCGCATCCTTCTTTCCCATAGCCCACACACACCTTACAGCCCCACCTACACAAAGCTGATTCAAGGTGTTTACCAAAAGACGAACAGAAATGTTTCACAGCTGACAAGGATGGGATGCTTGGAATAAATCGATTCTCTCAACAATGGTAGACGGCATTATCGGTTGGATAAATCGTTACTGTAATTTTCGCCTTGTCAACAGTGTTCAGTGAATGGACAGCTTTTGATCAGTCGTATGAATATGTGCTGATGACCAATAGTCATCCGTCCTAGGAAGCTCAACTCGCGTTCCAAACGATCATCCAATTTGATCGACGGGAAGAAATGCAACCTCGAAGTGTGTCGCTATACTCAAGTGCACCAGCGTTGGACGAAAAGTGTGTGCGTAGGCATAACTGCTCCCGGTCAAGTGATCTTGACCCCAGATATGCAGTGTGCACTTTTACGGAGGTGTGCATAAAGCTATAATCGAATGAGAGGCTTACTCCGGGCATGCGCACCTCTAATCCCCCACATCCAATAACACTGGCGACCCGCAGACGCCGTTCTCAGACTGGCCCACTGACTCAGTCAACACCTTGCACAGTGGCACATGCATGGCTCATTATTATTACTTCCTCGAGCACACGGACGCAGCAGCACGCCGCCCCCTGGCTCTCCCGATATTCGCCGTCTCATTTACGGTTTGCTTTGTATTCTGGCTATTCCTGCATACTGGGCTGTGTGTTGTGTGTTAGTCTGTGTATGACGCTCCCTAAGTCATCATCACCGCAAACCACTTGGAGGGAAAACACCTGTCTGTCTCCTGATAGACCCATGAAGAGTTCATGGGATGCAATATGTATACGTGTCCATGGGAAGAATAGAAGGGTTCCGCCGAAAAACATCTGACAAATGTCTGATTCAGCTACGATGGATTGCTGCCGTGAGCACAGAGAATGCGTGCATATGACTGTTTATAGGTACTGACAGTTTCATTCATTGAAACTCCAGTACTATAGAGAACAATAGAAAAGCGAAGAAATTACTAAACTATAAAACTGAGACTGCCCCGGGATTGCAGCTTATATTAGCGATAAGGTATCTAATGCAAACCTGGCTGTCACTATTTTTTCACCATGTCATCAAACAACCTTGCATTTCGCCCCCTTCACTCACACACTAATCAGCACAAGACTCCAAAGCCACCTACATTTCACCAGCTGTCACTGGGGTACCGCCTCCTGGAGTGAAAGGGAAATCGTTTCCTCTAACTAAGAAGAGTCTAAAAGTTCAGGGCTGGTGCCCGCCGTAAATGTGTCTGCGTTAAAGGTCAGAGCGATGCTACCTTCATTCCGCTGTCTCATTGAACATCCAGCGTCGGCCCTGGTCTGAATTGCTTCCTCACGTCGACTTGTTCCTCGCTTCATTAATGGTGGGTTTTGTGCCAGGAAGTGCAACACGGTACCGCAAATAACTGATAAGATATCAAGAGTCGACGGCATACAACTTATAGAACCTGTCCGCATAATTGGTGTGAACTCAAAATGTAAGTTTTGTTTCATTCCCGCTCTCTCACAAAACGGATTGAATTTCCCCTCAGTGGTCAACAACCCTACTTACAGACCTTTAACTACCAAACAATACGTATATTCATCTTTGTCCCTTCGTTTTCCATTCGTCTATCTTATTTTCATAACTCATTCTCTCCTTTCTTGTCTTTTTTAATCCCATCTCCTCTTATAGATTATTTTATTGCCATTCCTCGTCCGTAATAAGGTTACGACAACATAGCCAGAAAAAAATAAGGTCAGTAGGTCGGCCTGACCTCTTTTTGGATGGGGGGTTGGTTGGGGATGGGGGGAGGATTGAAGAGGCCAGATTGAAAATAAATCACAATTTCTCCTCGCTGAAAATTTAATTTTAAATAACTAAAATAGTGGATTCCCCGAGTGCTCAGAACGCAGGAAAGATAGGACAGTACACAAAACGTTGATTACCATAACTTTCTTTCCTTTTTATTTTTGCACGATTGATAACAATTTAGGGTCTGCAGAAAAAAGGGTCGGTTCGGTTACCGTAACCACAACTTTTTTTGGCGCCTAATCCTTTCATTCGTCTTTCCACCATTTCCCTCTTCCCTAGATATCATCCCTTTCTCTCCGTCACAATCTTCATACCAGTATAGGCCAATCTTGTCATGCATCACTGCTTGGACAGGGAGGCAGGTGCCCGGAGTCACTGAGGATGCGTGACGGCGATTATAGAGGAAAATCAGTGTCGTCATTGACGTCGTTATCGTCTCCTGCCGTCGCATCAATGAGTCATACGTCCGCTGTAAACTTTATCGCCGGGCCTGGAGGCGGTTGTGATCTCATGTGATTGACTGTTACACAGGGCGCGGTGTAGTGAGCTTCAGACTGAGATGTACGGAGGCTTTTTTCTTTTCAGCATTGAACATAGGTGTGCACTTGTATTCTTACTGCGCGTCACGTGTCATGGGAGTTTTAATGGGTTCAAAACCGTGGTCGAAGTCGAACAGAAATCGTCTGTAATAGAAGAGGTAAAGTCGCCACTTGAACTAGTGGCAAAACACTAGCTTATGTAACTTCTTCAGTGCATCGGGACGAAACCATTTTGTCCTTCAGACGCCGGAAGAGTACGGTAATACACTCAGAGCAGCTCCATCGTATGTCGTAATCTGACGATGTCAAAAATATGAGCTGATCTTGTCGCACGACAAAGGAGGGGGTTACCTTTCACGAAGATTCATAGTTTTCAAACGCACGCCAATAAGGCACGTCATAACATTTTGGTTGTAGAAAAGCTACCATTTAGAAAAATATTGTTGGGGGACATGTGATGCAATGAAAAACCTAGTGCTACCGCTCCATTGCAGAGTCTGGTTTCGTGATTTGCCTAGCATGCTTTCATGAACTATTCGTAATGTATTTCTAGAACATTGGCATCGTCTAAGAAGTCTCCGATGATCACGATCAAGGAAAACCAAGGATAGATGGAATCGGATGAGAATCGGATGCCGAAAGGGCAGAACAGGTGGAGCTATCAGCAGCAGAAAGAACAGAAGGGGGAGCCGGAGAAGCAGGACTAGAGCAGCGGGGGTGGGGTGGGGGTTGGGGGTGGGGGTGGGGGGTGGGAGGGTAGGGGGGTAAGGGCAGCGGTAGGAGGAGGAAGTCAACAACAAAAAGACACCCAACTGGAGTACAGAGCGTAACAATACGAAAGACAAGGGGAGAGTGATCAGGACAGGCGGACTCCAGACTTTCTCCGCACGAAACATCTGGAAGCGAGTATACTGTGGGACCTGTCCGCCCATCTCGCACACGGATGCACAGTGACAAAGCAACGTCTGTCGATTGGCCTCGACCTAAGTGGATGAAAACCCGCAGTGAACACTCGAGTAGTTCGGACCCACTCCACAGCGCAGCACCGGTGGCAGGCGAGGCCGGTTATCAAAAGACAACTGGGTGTTCACTAAACGGGCGTACCCAGGTACAAACTTCCGTCGCACTATCGCAGCAGAGTGTGTTTCGTCCAACACAAGGGATCCAGAGAAACTTCCGAGGCAGATAAATTCTAAGTTACATAACTGATGGTCAGACAGCTTGTCTGGATGACCAAACATCGGCGGCACAAGTAGTGAGTGATGATGATCAGAAACATGTACGTCTATCAGCTTCCGAACATATATATCTGAAGTTTGTTTGCGGCTTCATGACTGAGACTACTGCAAAAGGAGTAGTGGATGACTAAAACATTCTTAGGCGAGCCTTCATCGGCAGGCATTGACACATTGCTTCTGTCAATGTAATGACTGATGAGGATCGTGAATTGGAGCACTGCAATCGATGAATGATGTCATGTCACAACTTGTGTGTGTATGCCGAGTACACCGACAATTATTGCCACGCAAATTGATGCACGGGCGCTGGTCTTCTGATTTATTGATAATCATCATGAAAAGGACTGATTAGGTAAAAACATACTCCACAATACCTTGCACACTACAACTTACACAATCTCATACTTGTTGAATCTTTCATCGGTTCACATTGATCCAGCATCTATTATTGATAGCGCGCTGCAAACACCACATGCACTCTTTATCAAATACTTTAAATAGCAGCGGCACTGTCGATCAATACATAGATCGATAATGTCGTTGTGCTCAGTAGCCGTTGCCATAGCATGCCAACTTCTGTTCCCTGGTATGCACCACATCCGCACTTGTCCGTCACGAATTTGTCACCAACTACTCATAAAGATACCAAGAAAGATATATAATACTTGCATTGAGAAATACGTATTTAAAAGAGATATGTAGAACACATATAGATGATTAGAAATCTACTTACTGTATTTTCCGCTGAGCCATGGCAATTTTTCTTGGTTTTGATAACAGGTAGGAGATTATGTTTCGCCTGTCGTCTGCTTCACGTTGAACGCCCGTCTGACTTGAAATCGCAGGTGACCGTGGGGCCCGGTGTCGCACAAAAACAGTGACAACCACACCTCGCCTAACCCCATGCGGACCAAGCCTATTTTGGTTGACAATTCACACACAAACTATGGCATCACCCCCCCTTTTGTCCCCTCATGTTCCGGTCTTCTAGGCTGTCTGTTTGACCCGAGGCCCGCGACCACTAAACTACCTCGTCACGCCACGGGAGCAGACGTGGAAATGAAAGCGGCAGTCGCGGTCCGTAGTTATATTTGGCCACGTGAATGACGCGGGAATGGGGACGCACCTAATTTGCATTACACCGTCATGACTCAGATCCCTGCGCAGCTTCAACGCGCACCTTCTCCTTCGCACTGCCTTCGTGCTTCACATGCATGAGGCGGAGGAGTCGACGAACGGGTTAGTTGAGTAGAAGAGAATTCGATAATTCGAACGCGCCCGTTTTCAACGCCCTGAATACGTAGATATGCCTCCAGTCTCTCTATCTCTTTACACCCACGATGAACGGGGTGAATGAATCAGCCCCCTGTGCTGATACGCAGAGGAAACCGACTGCCTTAGTATGGAGTGGGTGCAGTAGCAAGGGAAATCCCTTCATAACAGACTCATTGCTTGCGCCTTCTTGTGCATTGTTGCAGCCTAACTGTGCACTCGGATGACTGGCAGGATCCCATTGCTGCCATTGAAGTCGGTCTGAGTGGAAAGTCGTGTCTACAGTAGGTAATTGTCGCGGTCGGATCAGCAGCCTTCGCTCCGGATATGAAGAAACCGAACATTTGTAAATCTCTCTCTCTCTCTCTCTCTCTCTCNNNTAGTAGTAGTATGAGAGGCTTAGATATAGGCCGTGAAGCCTTTTAAACGCCCCATCGTAATGTGTTGCCTTATATAGGGTCATAGTGCAATTTCTTATTTCGACAATGTCACTCATCATAGCTTCTAAATAACGACTTAAAAGTAGGATCCTTGTCCAGTTGGTTTTTGAAACTGTTAGTAGTTGGTGCAGTCTTAAGCCGAAACGGAAGGTTATTCCACAGGTGAGCAACACGATTACTGAAACAATACTTCCTTAGGTTAGTATTACTACGTTGAATAAATACTTTTCCGTCTGCATGTCTCGTACTGGTATAGCTCGGTGACTCAAAAAAGTCGCTCCACTCCACGTCTACGAGATTATTATACAATTTATACGTCTCTATTAGGTCACCGCGAATCCTCCTTCCCCTCAGTGAGTGCAGATTTAAATACTCTAAACGCTCGCTGTAGGACATCTCCCGGCATTCTCTCAGCAACTTGGTAGCCCGGCGCTGGACTCTCTCCACAGCCTCTGACTGTCTTTTTAAATGCGGGTACCATATAATGTTACCATATTCAACTCTTGGACGAACTATAGCCTTGTATAGCTGGATGAAAATGTCCTTGTTTAAATATATAAAGGTTCTTTTGATAACTCCAATCATCTGATTGGCCTTGTTTATAGAAACTTGAATATGTGGATCGAATGTCAATTTAGGGTCAAAAGTGACTCCCAAGTCTCTCTCCTCGTTGCATACATTAAGGTTTAAGTCATCTTTTCCCATTTTCATAGTGTAATTAAAACATGGATTATTTTTCCCAAGGTGCATTACCTTACACTTTTCTACATTAAAATATAGGTTCCATACATCCGACCACCTCTCCAATCGTTTCAAATCACCCTGCACCCGGCTACAATTTCTTGATTTATCATATATCTTCGTGTCGTCGGCAAAAACTTTGCATGATGACTGTATCCCTTCTGGTAAGTCGTTTATGAAGACTGTAAACAGAACCGGACCCAAAATACTTCCTTGTGGAATTCCGCTTAGAACGTTTGCTAGGGATGAGTTTGCATTGCCAACTCTCACCTTCTGAACTCTTCCTGACAGAAAACTCCTTATCCAATTTAAAATACTACCAGTCACTCCGTAAGCCTGTAACTTACACAGTAATCTTTCGTGGGGAACGGAATCGAAAGCCTTCCGGAAATCAAGATAGATGATATCTACTGGATTCCTTTCATCAAGCATCTTAGTAAGTTCTTCCATTACCTCCATTAATTGAGTTATGCACGATCTCCTACTGCGGAAACCATGTTGGCACTTTGCATACAGGTTATTGTCATGAAGATGTGAGTTTAGTGCGTCTCGAATAATCGACTCTAACACTTTACACACAATACAAGTTAAACTAACAGGTCTGTAATTACCAGGTTCTGACTTGCTGCCTTTTTTATATATAGCAGTAACCTCTGCAGATCTCCAGTCGCTTGGTACAATACCCGTTTCGATAGACATATTAAATAGTAGACATAATGGGGTAGCTAGTTCTCTAGATAGTTCCTTCAGTACTCTTGGTGGTATCTTGTCCGGTCCCTGAGCTTTAGAGGTATCGAGATCGTTTAGTTTCTTACGTACTGCATCTGGCGTTATAACAATATCAGTCACAGTAGCACCCTTAGAATACTCTCCCTCAGGCAGAAGAGGTACACTGGTTTTGTCTTCCTCCGTGAAAACGCTAGAGAAAAACGTGTTTAGAGTCTCCGCTTTCTCTTCATCTGATACGGCATACCCACCGTTTCCAGATTTTAAAGCACTTAATTATACCTGTGTTTGACTTTGTCCTTTCCTGCACATATTTCCAGAACTGTTTCGGATTTGCTCTGCTCCCACTAGCGATATCTTTTTCAAAGCTTTTTCTTGCCTTCTTGATTAGTTTTTTTACACTTATTTCGTTCAAGCTTATAGCTATGATATTCCCTGGCTTGCCTTGATTGTAAATACTTTTTATACAGATTATACTTCTTTTTCACTGACTTTCTCACCTCACTATTCATCCATATTGGTTTAATGTTTATATGGTTCCCACAACTTTTCTCCGGAATGCATTGTCTCATGCTGTCCACAATCAAGTCGCGGATATAACACCATGCACGAACTTTCCACATCTAATTCACTTAGGACTGAGAAATCACATTTACTAATCAGTTCTCTCATCTTTCCATAATCACCTTTGTTTAAATCATATTTGTATTTAAGTGTCTTCTCAGTTTTTGTTCTGGGGACATGCAAGTCGAATAGAAGCACATCATGATCACTTTTACCAACAGGGTCTAAGTGCTGGATGTCAGACACTAAGTTGTCCTCATTGACCAGGATGAAGTCATCGACTGTAGATCTCTGCCCTTCTCTGTGTCTAGTAGGTTGTACGACTTTTTGGATTAATAAAGCATCACGTACACATTCGATAAAGACATTATTGACCTCACCATTCCATTCACCCTCCCAATTCACTCTAGGAAAATTAAAGTCTCCAACAATGCATATCTTATCATACTGTAATAGTCTGTCATCTTTTAGTAACTTGTACAAATTTTCTGTATTTTCCAGTGATGAGCTCGGGCTGCGATATACACATCCTATAATCACACTCTCTTCGTTTGCTCCTTTATATGTACACCATAAGCTTTCCTCAAAGCCAGAATTTTGGAATTCTTCCCAGACTTTTGCATTCAATGATTTGTCGAAATATAGGGCTATTCCTCTTTTCGGGTCAACATTCATAAATAGATCATAGTTTGGTATTTCATACTCAGCTATATTTACGCTATACAGTTGGTTTTTTGCCCTTATCTCCGTAAGACCAATTATATTAGGTCTGATATCGGTTAGACGTGAGAGAAGTTCATCCTTTTTGTTCAAGAAGGAGTCCACATTAGTGTACAAAAACCTCGAATAGGAACAATCATCAAAAGTATCCAAAGATGATACAGAAGTAGAACACCCTGACTCAGAATGATATACAGCATTTGTACAACTATTTACATGAGCTGCGACTTTGTGTCACTGCCTGCCATCCCCATCACCCACTCGGCCTCTCCCCGGTGTCCATGGGCACACTGATGGCTTGATACGACCTAATAACCTTCGCAGGTCAGGCAAGGTCATCTATCATTTCACAGACCCCAGCAACATAATTCGGGTTAAGATATTTTTAGTCACTCGATCGTCCTCTGTGCAATGGACAGAGGGACAATATAGGTCAACTTCTGGTCTCAATCCCTTAATCACACAGTGGACACTGATTGGCTAGGCGGGTCACCTCTACAACACACTTAACAATTGCTATTTCTAGCATGATTGGCGGTCATTGTAACCTACATACCACAGGTTAGTAAAGCAGCAGGAAAGGGCCGGGGGGGGGGGGGGGGGGGGGGGAAGGTAATCGTCACAGTGTGTGTGTCTGTGTGTGTATCTGTATGTGTGTAAGTCTGAAAAAATTAAGTGTGTGTGTGTCTGTATGTGTGTGTGTGTCTGTATGTATCTGTGTGTCTGCATGTGTGTGTGTGTGTGTGTGTCTGTATGTGTGTGTCTCTGTATGTGTGTGTGTCTGTATGTGTGTGTGTCTGTATGTATGTGTGATGTATGTGTGTGTGTGTGTGTATTTGTGTGTGTGTGTATGTGTGTTACGTGGATCCATAAACGAAATAACAAGTACGGTCTCAGGGTTCAGTACATGTTTTTATAATCAATCACAAAACATCCCCGTAACAGCGGTAGGACAGAAAAATAAAAGTAAAAAGAATGTTACTGGGTTATCTGATTCCACCACAACCTCCTTAATTGATAACTTCAATCTCATAAAAATGTACACCTACGTCTTCCACGATTCACTCCCGAGGGGAAAACAAAATTAGAACACCGCCGCACAAGTAAAATATTTGTCAACCTTCGAATATAAACATAAAACAGGATCGGTCAGCCTTCTAATAATATAAACATAAAATATGCAGGTCAGCCCTTGACAAACATAACTATCGACCCAAATAAAAGGTTTTCACCAACCTTTCACCTCCGCCCGTGCTCTGCCTCTCACTCTCTCTCTCTCTCTCTCTCTCTCTCTCTCTCTCTCTCTCTCTCTCTCTCTCTCTCTCTCTCTCTCTCTCTCTCTCTCTCTCCTCGTTTCTCAGCCGGCGGACCACGCTCAGTTCTCTCTCTTCTCCGTACTCGGCCTGACGGCAGACTGACCTCTCTTCTCTCCTTTCCGTGGGCAGACTCAGGCAGACTTCACCAACACTGCCCTCTCCTCTCTTCTCAGTAGGTAGTCTTTCAACAGGCAGACTCAGGCAGACTGACCTCTCCTCTCTCCCCTCGGTGGCAGACTGGCGACCTAGGCAGAATCAGCCCGACTGCCGGCTGACTGATTTCTCTCGCTAACATAGCGTTCATCTCAAAAGTAACTCACAAACTTAGCACTATCCAAACCTCAGAACAAACATCGCTCACCACCCACGGGACAGAGCTCAAACTCAACTTACTCCAAAACCTTCATTGCAAAACGCACGCAGTCCCTGGATTACCAAGCAACAAAAACCAAGCCTATCTCAAGTAAGATACCTGGGGAAAACTTTCCCCATTACAATGTGTGTGTATGTGTATGTATGTGTGTGTATGTGTGTGTGTATGTGTGTGTGTATGTATGTATGTATGTATGTATGTATGTATGTATGTATGTATGTATGTATGTATGTATGTATGTATGTATGTATGTATGTGTGTGTGTATGTGTGTGTGTATGTGTGTGTGTGTATGTATGTATGTGTATGTGTGTGTATGTATGTATGTGTGTGTATGTGTGTGTGTATGTATGTGTGTGTGTATGTATGTATGTGTGTGTGTATGTGTGTATGTATGTGTGTGTATGTATGTGTGTGTGTATGTGTGTGTATGTATGTGTGTATGTATGTATGTATGTGTGTATGTGTGTGTGTATGTGTGTGTATGTGTGTGTGTATGTGTGTGTGTATGTGTGTGTATGTGTGTGTATGTATGTGTGTGTGTATGTGTGTGTATGTGTGTGTATGTGTGTGTGTATGTGTGTGTGTATGTGTGTATGTATGTGTGTGTATGTATGTGTGTGTGTATGTGTGTGTGTATGTGTGTGTATGTATGTGTGTGTGATGGAGAAAAAAGAAATGGGAAGGAGCAGCAGCAATTTCCAAAGGCAATATTTCAAGTGATAATGCTCAATTTTTCTCAAATTTTCAGTCTGGAAAAAAACTAACGAATCCTTGGCTCTGCCATGTACAGCAAAAACCCACACATTTTCCTTATTCATACGAGTCACCAGGATGACCACAGCCACCAAAATCCTGTACATGTCCATCATTGCTGCAACAGTGGTCACAGTAGTTGGTGGGAGGGGGAGGGAGGTGCAACGTTTGATTTGGTTGGGGTGGCGTGCAGCATCCTCGGTGGGCCAATGAATGGCCTGTCATCGCATCCACAATAATTGTGCATAGTAAACAAAAAACAAAAATAAATAAACATCTCTCGATGATGTCTCATTAGGTTGAACAACAACGATACCATCATTTAAAAGCACAGACGAATGATAACATTGCAGTATTACTGCAAACACGTACGAGCTACATGTACATTATATTAACAATACCTAACAATTTCAATGCAACAACCAGAAACCGCTTTCATAAAGTCTGGAGGTTTCTGCACAACATGTACGCCACATTTCCACTTGCAAAGGTCGCATCATGGAAACAGCGCTCACACAAGTGTGCTATATTTGCATATCCAGACATACCAGACGTGCTGGTAGGCCCACCCCATTCCGAGGTTACAACGGCTCTCCATGACGACCAATAAAAAAGTACATTGAAGATTTACATGCCTTCAACAAAAAGCACTGCACTGATTGGAAAGTTCTCATTCATGCATTCATTTGGAGATGAGAAAAAAAGCAATTCGGGCAAAAATGAAACTGAGCAAATAGATTACAATATTAAAATCATAAAGCTGACGCAATTCACGCGACATCTTTGTTAAAAGAAATGAAAACAAAATACACCACAAAGCAATACTGACACATTTTAAAGTATGAAAATCATATCTTTCTTGAATTAAAAATTCTCTCTCTTTCTCCCTCTTCTACACTCACCCATCCAAAGAGACTGAGATAGATGGACTGATGAATGGATGAATAGATGGATGAAAAGAAAAAGAAATACACACATATAGCCAAATACATTCAAAGTATGATAAAGAAATGTAAAAACTACAAAGAAATGTATACACTGCACTCAACAATTAGCATCCACCCACGCGTATAGCTTTCGCAGGGCTTCTGCCTGGCTTCTTCAACGCTCTAGCAGAGACAAAGGACTTTATCAATTAAACAAGGTGCAATAGCAGCACACACGAATAGACACTGATGCTGGAAGCAAGCAGCACACACAGATAGACACTGATGCTGTAAGCAAGCAGCACACACGGATAGACACTGATGCTGGAAGCAAGCAGCACACACGGATAGACACTGATGCTGGAAGCAAGCAGCACACACGGATAGACACTGATGCTGGAAGCAAGCAGCACACACGGATAGACACTGATGCTGGAAGCAAGCAGCACACACAAATAGACACTGATGCTGGAAGCAAGCAGCACACACAAATAGACACTGATGCTGGAAGCAAGCAGCACACACAAATAGACACTGATGCTGGAAGCAAGCTGCACACACAAATAGACACTGATGCTGGAAGCAAGCTGCACACACAAATAGACACTGGTGCTGGAAGCAAGCAGCACACCCAAGCTTGGCAGGACTGCAGGAACAGCCCCTGGGCCTCTCCCCAAACCTCGCAAGTCCTGGAACAACTGACAACAACGCGTTCTGCACAAAAAGTAGTCTCCGTATTAGGTACTCTCACAGCAAAATGCTTGCACACACGTAGACCTCATAATGCATACTATGGCAATCTGCCCTTATACAAATCAAAAGAGTTCATTCTTTAGCTCGGGTTCAACGACTGCTAACACAAATATGCATTTTTCTTCATTAAAAACCCCCCATACAGTACGAAACAACTTGCCAAGAGTTACTGCGGCTATGGTGGATCAATCAAACAAAACATTTAAGAAGTCTGTGAACAAGGGCCAGCCATGCATAATTGTATCAACAATCAAACTATTGTGCCCACAGACATACGGATATGAATAAATTCATAGTCACACAAATTTCTACATACATATACATTATGCATCTCATTTACCCACTCCGTTGGCGTTGGCGGTGTAGTTATGTGCTTGATTATGTGTGTGTGGGGTGTATATATATGCGTGCGTGCGCGCATTTGTGTGTGTGCACAGCAAAAACATAATCTCAACCTTCATCATCAAAACATAAAAAAGACAATTAAACAAATCTGTATATTGTATGTCAGGTTCAGTTTGCGTTCACACAGTCCACACAACAGAATCCAAAACAAATATATTATAACATACGCTGTTTACAAAAGTCGCAACACCAACAAGAAGATACAGCGTACATGCACTGATGCGAAGTGCACAGCAGCAGATTGTCCCCCTGTGAATGCAGCTTGCCGTTTCCAAAGCCTGTAGTCTGCAGCAGTTCAGCCACACCACTGTTGGTTGCAGTGGCAGTACAGGACAGACAGACCTACAGGGCTTCCTCCATGAAAGGGAGGAGCCAATCATAGCGCTGATGGAGCAATATTTGCCTATAGCGTTTGCTCTTTGCTCGCTCAGTCCCAGTGGTGTCAGGCTCAAGGCAGGATGGGCGATGCAGGGGTTACTCGGAAGACGCCTGGACTGCGCAAGCTCAGTTCACAAGATGACCCCCTGAGGCCCCTACTGCCGCTCCCTGGCCTCGTTGGGCTGGAACAGGCGTGGGTGGATCTATGCTCAAGAACAAGTGCTTTTGTTGATGCTGATTGTAGATGAGTGTGCTCTTTCTAAAATATCATGCACATAATTTCGAAGCTATGCGCTACATTCGTATGTCACTACCTAGTCACATTCGTCACCACGTCACATTCACCACCTAGTCAGTCACCATCAAGTCACCGCCATGACCAAGTTACAGTCACCACCAAGTCATTGTCACCACCTAGTCACAGTCACCACCTAGTCACGGTCACCACCAAGTCACGGTCACCACCAAGTCACAGTCACCACCAAGTCACGGTCACCACCAAGTCACAGTCACCACCAAGTCACGGTCACCACCAAGTCACGGTCACCACCAAGTCACAGTCACCACCAAGTCACGGTCACCACCAAGTCACGGTCACCACCAAGTCACGGTCACCACCAAGTCACAGTCACCACCAAGTCACGGTCACCACCAAGTCACGGTCACCACCAAGTCACGGTCACCACCAAGTCACGGTCACCACCAAGTCACAGTCACCACCAAGTCACAGTCACCAAGTCACAGTCACCACCAAGTCACAGTCACCAAGTCACAGTCACCACCAAGTCACAGTCACCACCTAGTCACGGTCACCACCAAGTCACAGTCACCACCAAGTCACAGTCACCAAGTCACAGTCACCACCAAGTCACGGTCACCACCTAGTCACAGTCACCACCTAGTCACAGTCACCACCTAGTCACGGTCACCACCTAGTCACGGTCACCACCAAGTCACAGTCACCACCAAGTCACAGTCACCAAGTCACAGTCACCACCAAGTCACGGTCACCACCTAGTCACGGTCACCACCAAGTCACAGTCACCACCTAGTCACGGTCACCACCAAGTCACGGTCACCACCAAGTCACAGTCACCACCAAGTCACGGTCACCACCAAGTCACAGTCACCACCAAGTCACGGTCACCACCAAGTCACAGTCACCACCAAGTCACAGTCACCACCAAGTCACAGTCACCACCAAGTCACGGTCACCACCAAGTCACGGTCACCACCAAGTCACAGTCACCACCAAGTCACAGTCACCACCAAGTCACAGTCACCAAGTCACAGTCACCACCAAGTCACAGTCACCAAGTCACAGTCACCACCAAGTCACAATCACCACTTAGTCACGGTCACCACCAAGTCACAGTCACCACCAAGTCACAGTCACCAAGTCACAGTCACCACCAAGTCACGGTCACCACCTAGTCACAGTCACCACCTAGTCACAGTCACCACCTAGTCACGGTCACCACCTAGTCACGGTCACCACCAAGTCACAGTCACCACCAAGTCACAGTCACCAAGTCACAGTCACCACCAAGTCACGGTCACCACCTAGTCACGGTCATCACCAAGTCACGGTCACCACCTAGTCACGGTCACCACCAAGTCACGGTCACCACCAAGTCACAGTCACCACCAAGTCACAGTCACCAAGTCACAGTCACCACCAAGTCACGGTCACCACCAAGTCACGGTCACCACCAAGTCACAGTCACCAAGTCACAGTCACCAAGTCACAGTCACCACCAAGTCACGGTCACCACCAAGTCACGGTTACCACCAAGTCACAGTCACCACCAAGTCACAGTCACCAAGTCACAGTCACCAAGTCACAGTCACCAAGTCACAGTCACCACCAAGTCACGGTCACCACCAAGTCACGGTCACCACCAAGTCACAGTCACCACCAAGTCACAGTCACCAAGTCACAGTCACCACCAAGTCACAGTCACCAAGTCACAGTCACCACCAAGTCACAGTCACCAAGTCACAGTCACCACCAAGTCACAGTCACCACCTAGTCACGGTCACCACCAAGTCACAGTCACCACCAAGTCACAGTCACCAAGTCACAGTCACCACCAAGTCACGGTCACCACCAAGTCACGGTCAACACCTAGTCACGGTCACCACTAAGTCACAGTCACCAAGTCACAGTCACCAAGTCACAAACTAGTCAGTCACCACCTAGTCACAGTCACCACCAAGTCGCAGTCACCATCTAGTCACATTCACCACCTAATCACGGTCACCACCAAGTCAGTCGCCAAGTCACAACCAAGTCACAGTCACCAGCTAGTCACAGTCACCACCAAGTCACATTCACCACCTAATCACGGTCACCACCAAGTCACGGTCACCAAGTCACAACCAAGTCACAGTCACCACCTAGTCACATTCACCACCTAATCATGGTCACCACCAAGTCACGGTCACCAAGTCACAACCAAGTCACAGTCACCACCTAGTCACATTCACCACCTAATCACGGTCACCACCAAGTCACGGTCACCAAGTCACAACCAAGTCACAGTCACCATCTAGTCACATTCACCACCTAATCATGGTCACCACCAAGTCACAGTCACCGTCACTACCAAGTCACAGTCACCACCTAGTCACAGTCACTACCAAGTCGCAGTCACCACCTAGTCACGGTCACCACCAAGTACGATGTTGCACAGAGAGTGGAAATACTGCTGGGTCGCCTTCTCTTTAAAACACGAACGATCTTGACACGCCATATTTACCGACATCCTTTAAACTCAATGACAGGAATACCCCTCCACCAACTTCTTTCTCTGTTCGTCTCTGTCTGTCTGTGTCAGTCTATTTGTCCGTCTCTCTTCACACGCGCGCGCGCATGCACTCAGAGCCAGCGATTCACTTCTACCTCAGTAAAGACTTGGGCGGTTCTGTACATGCAACTTTTCTCAGAGAATTTTCTTAAGACAATGAATAACGTGACGAATGACAAAATGAGCAAATGTAAACTTTTACGAGTTAAATCAGTGCTCCTGTAACAGTGTTAATGCAAATAGACTAATTTGCACTATGCGACTTCCAGAAAATTGTCACTGCTATTTTAGAGTTGTATATCCAAGAAAACGTCAGAAACAAAAAGGATCTTTGAGACTCAAGGCAGATAATCGCCCCATTCAGAAGTTGCTGTCATGACTACCGAATACAAACTTCAGTCGGTCTTACCTTCTGAGAGTGAACTGAGGTCAGACGGCTCCTCGGTTTCAAGCTTGTGGTTGCACTTGGAGCAGATCGCGGTCTCACCACTGCGGAGTTCGGCCTTGTTTCCGCAGTTTTGACAGACAGTCTTTAGGAGCAGCGTCACGTTGAATGCCTCATAGCCATGGTCGATGCTGAAACCAAGGAGGAATTCCACTCTCCTGTCAGCGAAGCACTCTCCAATCAACTCGGCTTTGCTGGGTATGTAGAAGACATTGACTTCGACGTAATTGTCTCCGAGGTCGAGACTGATGTAGCCTCCCATCGGGCTCCTGTTGGGTTTGCAAATAGTGCCCTTGCAAACTGTCAGCGTATCAGATGATTTTGCATTGGGTCTGATGATTCGTCCGTCAATGTGTCTGAGCAGTCTGGAGCCAGGAATAAGGCGAGCGATGCCTTTTCCCGTCTTTCCCAGCCACTCTCGAGGAAAGCGCGGCTTCACCACGTGGCGGTGGCACTTTGCAAGGTCTTCAAGCTGGTTTTGGGCAATGGAAAGATTTCGCGTGGACCCTTGCCTGAGGTTGTCGCCAAAGCCGATGAGACTGTTCAAGATGAAGAGGTAGAAGAGCGAGTGGGGGCTCTTGAGAAACTCGTGCCACTGGATCACGTGCCTCAGCACGTCTGTCAGTGAGTAAGACTGGCTGAACTTGGGATGCCTGATGGCAACCATCCATTCTCTGTAGTCCACGTCCAGAAGTCTCTTGCTGGTGTCATGCCCTTTGTTATGCACGTCGTCGAAGTTGGCCTCATAGCAGCGCACGATCTCTTCAATGTCGTCTTCGGAAGTGATGTTTTCAATCACGGCCAAGTTTCTTTTACGGCTGTACAGCAGCTTTTTCGTGGCGACTTTCAGGCGTCTGGTGCGAATGTCATCGTCCAGATTCAGGTTGCTGTACACTCTGTCGAGCCTCGCTTTTTCACCAAGCAGTGCATTGTGCCACGTCAGCAGACCCCTCAGCTCGCTGTCCAAGTCATCGTCGGTGACCACGCTGTAGCACTCGTAGAAAAGCTCGTCAATCACCATGATGCTTTCTTTCACGAAGACGCTGGCTTCAAGATGAACGCCGTCATCAGTGGCATACTGCCCTAGGTCCACTTTGCCAGGATTTTGTCTGTGAATGAAATCACAGACCTGAAGGCGGACATTGATTTCGCCATAGAATCCATAGCTTTCCTCCAAGCCTGGTGGTGTTATTTCTCTGACTCGCTGGAAAAGTTCACATGCTCGTTCTGCCAAGACCAACACTTCACCGATTCTGGCATCAAACTCATCTGTGAGGGTATCCACGGTAGGATTGTCCCCAAAGAATCGGCCGGTGAACTTGCCGACTCTCCTACTGTACGCAGTACCGTACATGTGATAGATGTGCATGAGCATAACTCTGATGCTCTCATCCATTTCGCTGATGTTGGTTGTCTCGCCTCCGGCTCTCTCGTAGCAAAGTTCAAGTGCCGTCTCGAAAACTTCTTCAGCTTCCTCCTCGTCGTTGGGTCTGTGTTTGGAGTAGAATCTTCCGAGATGAGCATAGAAATTTGGTTCCTTTGGTAGCCTGACGGTGAGGTGTCTCAAAACTTGTAGTCTTTCCTCAAAAGGTGGATGAGACACAATGTCAGACAGGAGTCTGCTGAGATCAGGCTTCCGTGATTTTCGCTGCGTATCAGGCTGTCCCGTGTCCTTGAAATCTCTGAAGATGATCGTCCTGGTCAGTATCCATGTGATCGGGGACGTATGTGACGAAATGCCTCGAATCTGATCACTGGCGTAGTCAATGAACTCCATTGTGAACAAATGGAGCTTTCTCCTGGCGGCTTGTGAAAGAGCGTCAGACCTCTCAGGAGGCGCGTTGCCAAGAGTCAGTATCTGCTCCAGGATTTCTTGGGCCACGAGGCTATGGCAGATGCGTATGTTGTGCCCATACTCATCATTTTCCACTGAAAGCTGCTGGACCTCCACGGAGAAGTCATCCAAGCCAACGTAGTCGCGTCGATCGCGTCCAAGAAGCTCTGCGAAGAACTGACAAGGAATTGACGTTTGCCCATAGTAGTACACCAGTGACAGGTAACCCAAGATGGTTTGATTTCTGCTCAAACCATTTTCGGAGTTTTCCTCGAGATTGAGATAGCCTTTGACCAATGACCGAATTCCTCTGAATTCGTGAAGGAATGCTGTCAGTCCGAATTCAAACAGGTGGTGCTTCTTACCCTTGGAAACTTCCCTGCTGAGTTTGAGGAGGGCGTTCTTCTGGTGGGTTTCGCAGTAGTGTGCGAATTTCAGGGCCATGAGTGGTGCTTCCTGCGTGCTGACAGTGCCGTCAAGCCAGAAGCGCCGGGAGTTCTTCTCCCTGTTCTGAGGAATTTTTCGGCAGCGCTGGACGGCGAAAATGATGAAGGTGCCATGTTTCAGTTGGCGTTTGATTTGTCTGATCCGAATGTCGTCCTCCCCATCGATGAGACAAACAACTGGCCTGTGCGTGAGACGATAGATCTTGTCGATTCTGCTGCTTATATCGCGAACAGGTCCTCTGCCAAAGTGTACTTGCACGCAGGGAAAGTGATCCTTCAGGTCCCAGAGCACTCTTTGCGCAAGCGTCGTGCCTCCAGATCCTGGGGTGTGAAAGAGAGTGAAAGTTGCCGTCTTGAAACCCTCCTTGTCCCCAAGATGATCCTTCAGAGTCTGCACGATGCTGTCGTGGATGTCTCTTTTGACGTCAAGGGGATCGGCGTCAAAGCTGTACCGACTTGACCAGGACAGCGTCTCTCCCCGAAAGAATTTGTTCGCTGCTTCGTGCATGTCTTCGACCACTGTGGCTGTTTTCGCGGGATTTTTCATGTACAGGACGTCCAAATTTTCAAACAGCTGGGCATGGAGAATGGGATCGATACCAGGATCGTTAGATTCGTCGGCAGTGGGGAGCCTGAATTCAGCAGGCACCTCGGGAGCAAAGGTTTGGATGCGTGTGAAAGAAGCGACCAGGTGTTCCAGGGAGACATTGTCTCTTGTGACGTCGGTTTCTCGCTGCAGGTACTGTAGATCCAGTGACTCGCCAGAAGTGGTATCTTTGTCGACACACAGCACAATCCTGACGGCTCCACGAAGCTTTGTGTTGAGTTTGCATGTGAAGTTGTTGAGATATTCCCCGACTTCATCATTCCAAAAAACGAGAACTGTCAGAATGGAGCAACCTTGGACTAACGATGCCAGTTCATTCAGCATGACATCCAGCTGCCCGTTGCAGTTGTCTCTCCAGTCCCTGTAGTTCTGAACTTTGCTTGCACCCTTCTCTCTTCGTCCCTTCGCAAAGCACCAGGTTGTGGCATTGTGACGAATCTGAACCGAGCTCTCAGTCCAGTCGCTGATGTGAAGTGATCGCTTTCTCTGAATGAAGTCCTCAACTGTGAAGAGGAGGCCGCCCTCGTCTCTGCTATATTCGTCGAAATCGATGACGATCTGCCAGGGGATATTGGAAATTCCCTCCAGTCTGGTGATGTATTTTGGCAGAGGCCCCGTGATCAAAGCAAAAAGACCATGTTTGAATTGTTGCGCCTTTTGGAAAATCCTCTCGATAGGAGAGGAGAATTCGCTGACACTTGGTACCTCTTGAAGATGAGTAGTAGGTGGAGTCGCTCCAGAGCAGTCCTCAATGTCATAAACTATGGGGACACTAGCCTTGGACGCATCGACAGGAGCTGCTGGGGCAGAGGGTGGGGTGGCTTCCAGTGACTGGGTCTGGAGACGCGAGGGCGGAGCATGGCTGGTCTCGCTGGCGAGTGCAGGGGCGCCGGGACTCGTTGTGAGGGTTGCTGCAGCTGGTGGCGTGCCTGCCGTGGATGTCACGTGAGATATGGCACCCGACCTTGGGAAAGCACAGGCGCCCTGTGGTTCTTCGTCATCTGGCTCCGGCACAGGGTCCGCCGGCGTTGAGGCGAACTCCGTTCGCAGGCTGACTCGCCAGTTCCCTCTTCGCTCCTCCAGCTTGAAGTCTCCTTCGTGGGCCTTGAGGAAGGAAATGAGTTTTTTCCCGCGAGATGCAGCCTTGAAGGTAGTTTTGTACATTTTGAAGAAGGCGTCGGTGATTTTTTCGATGGGGATATCCCAGTCTCTCCCTCCTCCTTCGGACGTGATGATTTGCATGAGTTCGTCCACAAGCCTCTTTTCATCTCCTGGAGAAAGAAAAGACACTAGCTTGCAAGTGATTATAACTGCAGCGTGAATTTATCGTGGCATGTTCTGTTTAACGTGAGGATTAATACTTCAGTGTTTATGAAATGCATATTTGTATTCATTGAAAGACAAGAGTATAAACTGCGTGAATCAGTCAACATTAATACTTTGGAATTAAACAAAAATATTTCTTTACCGAAACTCTTTGGGTAAAAATAATAACTGGAACCTCAAACGATAGCAACAACACATGTCAAAAATAGCACTTCGTCCTCTTCTCATTGAGGGCGGCTGTTGCACGTCTGATCATCAAACAGTTTTTACTGTGGCAAAAGATAATTTGATCGGAACCTACAGCTCAGCAACCTATTATTGCATTTATATATGTATATTGATTAGTTGTTGTTGTTGTTGCGTACCTGGGCTAAACACTCCCAGGATCACCCAAGTGGGTGAGATGATTGCGTGTGTGACTGTTTTTGAACACCCCGCCATACAGGCAACCACACTCCGTCTTTAGGGGATTTGATCTCTGTCTCCAGAGAATGCCAGTTGTTATGTTAGGAGCTTACCACGGCGGAAGATAATCCCCACATAACAGTACAACATAACAACATTTTGCTGTAGCCTTGGTTTTTGGCTGGAGTCAACAAATAACAACAGCCTTTGCCTAAGGCAATATTGATTAGTGTAAGGAGTCCTGTAGCGAAAAGGATATATGAAATGGATGTATGGATAACTGAAACCTTACTTGGGTCAGTGGATTCATTATTTGCACAGCTCGTATGCTGTTCAGGGAATTAATAAAATGATTTATCAAAGTTATAAACTACAAATATTACCATTGTTTCGTCTGATCGAATTCGGGCCAACTGTGGAGGCGTTACATTTTTACAACTTTCACGGTGTCATTCACTTTGCACTAGTAATCAACACAACTTTTCATGTACTTCGTTAGTTTTACAACGGCTACAATTCTTTCATATAAAGCAACACATTAACTCAGAAATATGCTCGATAATTAAAGCGAGTTACACGTATTAAAAGAATAGTATGCCACATTTTCAAATCTGCGTGACATTTTGCATTTCTATCGTATATTAAAAGTGAAAAAAGATTGAAGTACGAGAGTGAGAGCAGCGGATGGATTCAAAAAGCATCTAAATATAATCGAGACATCAATACGTCATTATTCTAAGAACATGCTTATCAAGAAGCAAGCGACGCCCTGTCCCTCAAGTGCAGTATGAACATGTGCCACCGAAACAGTGAGACGACTGTATACTACTAGTTTCTGTTCCGTACACATCGTACTTGAAGCTGCTGTTCATAAACAAAACTCTGAGATAACAACAACGACAACAACAGCAACAAAACTTACCAGCGAGACTAACACAGGATGGTTCACTGATGAGGTTCGTGAGTTCAAGAGACTGTGAGGAAAGACAGGATAGGGAAACCTCATCCGAAGATTCATGGGCAACTCTACTACCGGGCGTGTGATGCTGCTGATGCCACAATATGCGCCCAAGCTGCCAATTGTTCATCGAAAATTGCTGAGAACAGAGGAAAGCTGGGGGATTTTATATGCAGTAAATTGACTCGCTGCTCAACACAAAATTTCTATCAAAGTTATTTAAATGATACGGATTAGAATGTTCAACATTTTGCGTCGTTCGAAAAAAAAGATAAGTGTTTTACATGAGATTAAGTACAGCGAATGCAGCTGCTAACCGCCATATTGAACAAACACTAGCTAACACAGGGAGTTTCCGCTGCTTTGAAGCAGCGACAGAAAATGAAGTGGACGTCACTGTTCAGTGCTCCTAAGAACATCTTGTTCTGGGAATCCATTCCCCACGCGGCTCCTTCAGCAGTGGCTTGCAGTCCCGCTACGCTGCCCCAGCACCGGTGACCACTGAGACCACGAGGAGAGTGGCAGTTGTTGCGTTGCGAGGCTTTGTGACGCGCATGGTCGTGGACTCGGGGCGGGGAGCATATATTGTCGCACGCGAGCAACCGTCACACGGATGCAGAGACTAAACCTCTGTAAAACCCCCAAGGGAGAAGGCGAAAGAAGTCAGGGAATCGAATGCCAATTAATACAGTACTGCAGATCAGATCGGAGGAGCAGCTGGAAGACAAAAACAGAGATAGAGGTAGGAAAGTGTACCCGGGTGACGAACTATACACGACTACCGACACAAACATCTCTGTGTCAATATTACTATTCTTCGCTGCTATACAAAGTGTGTGCAGTCGAGTATTCCTGTGGAAAATAATTAGAGTCTCACCTTGAGAGAGTGGTAATGTCGAATCAGGGAGGACGATGGTGAAATGATAATCTGAAAAAAGAAGACATTTTCAAATTTCCCCACCAATCAGTGCTATCCACTTACATAAAGCGTTGTATCCCATTGTTGAATGATTAATTATGTCATTGTCTTTATACAACCTTCATTCAGGTATTGAGAAAGTTGGCGATTATTGTAATTACTTTGCATTCATGTTCAAACGTGAAATCGACGGGAAATATTCCCTGTGCTTTTAACAAAGGAAAAAAGGCAATACTGTTCGTTTTCTAGTCTTGAGAGTAGTGTAGAAAGACGTAAAACATGAGCAATAATTCACTCTAGATCTGATCAAATGGAACCGTTTCTATCCTCTACCGATAAGAGAAATTAAAGTCAAAATCAATTTGTATACGAATTGTGGAAAAGGTGAAGGATTTGGTTACATTTGGCAACTCATCATAGGCCTACATAATTATCCACAGCTCAAACTGCTGTACACTATATAACCATGTAAATGACAGCATCACGCAGTCTCGCCAGAAAAATGTCTACGCTACTTGGACATGCCCGCTGTTATAACATACACGTATGTAGTACGGAAAAGCAGTCAAAGACTGGTTGGATATATATATATATATATATATATATATATATATATATATATATATATATATATATATATATATATATATATATATATATATATATACCCTGCTGCACAGTGCTGCCCACAACGATGCTGCCCACAGGAGCCCTCACGTCGCCATAAACGCCAACCGCCGTCTTGTAGTCTGCAAACGAACATTACTGCTGTCAGACGAATTTTTCGAATCATGTATTGGATCTCAGACATTTAGATCTGAGTGTTCGCCCGTCTGCGTGTGTCCGTCTGTTTGTGTGTGAATGTGTCCGACTGCCTGTCGGTCTTTCTTTTTGTATGTGTGTCGTTCAGTGTGTCTGTGTCTATGTATGCCAATGTGTGTGTCTGCCTATCTGTGTATATCTATGTGTCGGTCTGCCTATCTGTGTATATCTATGTGTGTGTCTGCCTATCTGTGTATATCTATGCGTCGGTCTGTCTGTGTGTGTCTCTGTGTGCATGTCTGTATGTACAATGTCATTCTCTCTCTCTCTCTCTCTCTCTCTCTCTCTCTCTCTCTCTCTCACACACACACATTACTACGAGCATACACACACACACACACACATGCACACATGCATCCACGTGCACGTGCCCCGGGAAGCGAAAAAGACACGAAGGTATGAGAAGAAAAGGGGAGGGGAAAAAGGAAGATTCAAAGGATGAATTCAAACGAGTACAGAAACAAATCGGGTCTAACACCTTTTGGATCAGCAGCTGCAGTCGGTGGAGCCTGTCCTCTGCTTGCCTTCTTCTTCTTCCCCATGGCGGCTCCCTGCTTCGCCTCACTGTCTGCAAGCATGGAATTAAGCTTCCATCAAGCAACACGCAAACAGCCCGTCCATCAAGGATGCACAGACAGGAACTCGATCAAGACAAACCGTCGCAGAACACTCATATGCTCTACCAAGGAGAAATCTGCACTAACAGAAAATTGAGTTATGGCGGAAAAAGAACACGTTTATGATCTCTCTGGGATTGAATAAATACCAAAATTGTAGCTGGCAAAATACCACAGCAAAACACAAAAAGTTTAGTCAGGGAACAAGGCCAGCTAGAATTGACCACTTAGTGCCCACAAACTGACCAGAACTGTTTCCAAACTCTGAGCCAATAGATTCGTGAATGTTTCTTTAATGTGGTCAAACTCCTAGAAGCATATTAGGCTATTGTACCGTCGGTATGATTGATTTAGGTACATTCTAAAACTGGGTGACTTTGCACAGGAGAAAATATAGAGCCAAAAGAAATGATCAAATAATATCATTCATGTTATAATTATCAGATTTGGGGAAATTCTTCTCGCCGATTCGATCACTGTAGTTTAAAAAAGTCTCTCGGGGATGGAGATATTTACAACTCATTATCTGAAAACTTTGTTTGGTCAAATACATATACAGATGTCAACATTTCCTATTTTGACTGGTTTTGGCTACTCTTGATAGTAAGTAGGCATTCACAATCCGCACACAATAGCTATGTTCATCTAAGGAATATTTGGCATCAATTAGTTGCATTATGCCAATGATTGCGACAGTCGTGCAGCTTACTGCTGGAGCCGCTTGATGCCATCCCCCCCCCTTCAGCTAGAACCTCCCAGGGGCGGGTTTCAAAATAGGTAGTCGATCTTGGTCGCAAGATCTTGCTTCACAGTAAGAGCAAAGACCATACATTAATGTATGGTCTTTGGTAAGAGCTAGCTAAAAAAGAAACCACCCAACGTGACGAACTAATGCGCATGCGTAGACGTCACGACAAGAGGTGAACTAGCCACATTTCAATGGCCGACGTGTTGCCGGTTCATTAAGAAAACGCTCTATTTCGAGATACTAGCAACCCATCCAAATAAAATATAAGCCATGCACTGCATTAATTTATCAAAGGTGTATGTTGAATGCATTAATAGATCGTGAAACCTCCTACAGTTTACACATCGAATGCAGGTCAACGCATCCACGCCGAACTTTTGTCTCGAATCTTAAAAGCTAGGCACCTCTCAAGCTGCCTCGCTCAATCTACGCTCGTCTACGATTGGCTCGCTAGCAAGCAAAGAATGAAACTGCCCATTCGGCGAGATCTACGTAGATCTACCGAGATCTTCGCATTTTGAAACCCGCCCCTGGCTGCTGGGCTTTTGGGGCCTGCTCCAGTAGCTCAGTCAGGGGGCTTGTGGACTTGTGGCTGGTCAGATAGCTCTCAATGCTACCACCCAGGAAAGTAGGCCTAGGGTTCAATCACAGTTGGGCTGCGACATTCTATGTACTCCATATCCACCACCATCGCTACATCATCAACACCGTCGTCATTATCATCATCGTTCAGCTGATATTATTAATCAGCGTGAATGTGTGGCATGTGCTGCAAAGTCATTGCTACGCGGCTAAGAATCACCCCCCACCCCCCCGACCCCAAAGTTCCCTCTCCGCCTGTCACCGCTCTTTCTCCCGTCGCCGTTCCTGCACATCCTGTTCGTCGCGTAACGCACAGCTGAATCGAATGACCTACATACACCATTCACGTTCCGGACAACAATCGTATTACAAGCAATATGTCGCACACTCTTTACATTGCAGCTGTCTGCCACCGTGATCCCTGGTCCTAACTATTATGGTTATTGGTACAATTACGCGCTTTTTCACGCAGCCACCTTTCACACTGCGACACAGTGATGCGTACACGACAGTCAACCTGGTGAGAGGTGTTTATCGACAAACTTTTTAAAATAGTTTCGATCGTAACACCTGCGCAGTACCTGTGCATTTTACTTTGTGCAAAAGCAGAATAAACGTACGCAAAGACAAGCAACACGCATGTGTCTTGTGGGCATGACGAGAAGACAACAGAAAATGAGACTATTACGAAACTCACCTCACTTGCTTCTGTTTGTGCTGCGATTTCATCCTGTTCCCGCTCGCTGCCATGACTGGCGACATCGTGGGGCAGGACGGACGATAATATTTCCTTGTTACTGCGACGGCTCCTTGCTTTTGAGGACGCCCACGATAAAATGGCGATACAGTGGCTCCAGGTAGTAAAGCTTACAATTGGAGTTATACTAGTCACGGGCAGGTAAGGGGCGCTGCCTTGAAAATGATCACTCTTCTTTCAGCCAAAACAATCCGATCCTGTCTCTAAATATAGGCATAGGCGCAACAAGCGGCAAGTATATATTCCGTGACGGCAGTAGGACAGCCCAGTTGTATGGAGTTGTGCAGCCCCCAAGCTGTGGCTTGGGATCGACCCACCGCATCTCCCGAAGCGATTCGTAAAAGGTGAATTACAACAGATATCGAGACTTAACTTGGTCGTACTT
>JAWQFJ010001831.1:95751-103950 GCA_034096865.1 Theodoxus fluviatilis | reverse complement strand
TCCTTGCTTGGGCCCTAATAGCCCTGATACAGCCCAGACCTTCCTCGGAGCATTTTATAGCAGCTTTCCTCCTCTGGTCTCTCTCTCTCTCTCTCTCTCTCTCTCTCTCTCTCTCTCTCTCTCTCTCTCTCTCTCTCTCTCTCTCTCTCTTCCGAATGCAGCTTGCTTGGAGTCACTGCGTACATTCTTCCGCCCTCCTCTGGAGGCGGCCACGGTTCATGATGTGACTGTGCGATGTCGTGATGTCTTCTGACCCGCCCTCTGTCAGGACGCAGGGAGGCTGCACCGAGTTGTCAGCAGTGTGATGGCTACAGCTGCTTCGCGTTGCTGCTCCACCACAGTCTGCCTGTATGTGTGCCGCAACCACGTCTCGATGTATGTCTGTCTGGAACTTTGCCCACCCGTGTGCACCCTGCTCTCACTGTGGTGAGCAAACGACCTGCTGGCAACGGCTGTTACACCAATGATTCACATTGCGCCATGTGTTCGAAGACAAAGTGCTATATAGAGCCACAGCTTCTGGTTACTCCATAACTCTACACTGAACGAACTTGAGAGTGGACAGCTTTAAACATACTGATAAACTTGGCTGACACTCCCATTTTTGACAATACTTTCCACAGGCAGGCTCTGTCCACTGAGTCAAAAGCCCTCCTGAAGGGGATGAAGGCTGCATAAAGTTTGCCCCTGCCCCCACCATAGACATGTCTAACCACTGCAGAATGCAGGGTAAAGATGTGGTCTATTGTGGAGTACTCTGAGCGGAAGCCTGCCTGCTTAGAACAGATCTTATCGCTCTCTTCTGCCCAAGTTTTTCGACGTTCAGTTAAAATAGATAAAAACAGTTTGCTCACAATGGGAAGCAGCGAGATTCCTGAATAGTTTGACGGATCCAGCTTGACTCCTGCTTTGAATAGAGGAATACTAATGGAGCGACTCCATTTCTGAGAGAAGGATTGCCTTTTGTAGATGTGAGCAAAAAGATCGGTGGGGAAAGGCGAGAAAGAGAGAACGAACGAACGAACTTTATTTTACAAGGGTAGTGAATTTAGGCAGTAGTGCCTTTCTTACATTCAGCCCGAGAGAGAGAGAGAGAGAGAGAGAGACAGAGAGAGAGAGAGAGAGACAGAGAGAGAGAGAGACAGAGAGAGAGAGAGAGAGAGAGAGAGAGAGAGAGAGAGAGAGAGGGAGGGAGGGAGGGAGGGAGAGAGGGAGAGAGAGAGAGAGAGAGAGAGAGAGAGAGAGAGAGAGAGAGAGAGAGAGAGAGAGAGAGAGAGAGAGTGGCGGTCGGTCGGACAGACATGTACACACACACACACGCACACACACACACGCGCACACACACACACACACACACAAAAAAACCACACACACACACAAACACACACAAAACAGAAATGACAGACAGACACATTGTCAGATAGACAGACACATGGACATACTGGACATATACAGACAGGCAGGCAGGCAGGCAGGCAGGCAGACAGACAGACAGACAGAAAAACAGGCGGACAGGCAGGCAGACAAAGAGACAGACGGAAAAATAGCAGGCAGGCAGGCAGGCAGGCAGACAGACCAAACATGGACACACATTCATACATACACTAAGACGACCAAAAGACAGAGAGACAAAGAGGAAAGATAATGGAAAAGGACTTCAATACGGGAAAGACAGATGAGCAGTGAGCATGCAGACGGACAAGGCTGAGACTGAGGAAGAAGGAACGCATACTGAAAAAAATCACCACATTGAGATAACATGACAATATAAGAAAACTCAGCGGTCGTTTAAAAATGAGCTGTGCACGAATATCATGTTTGAATTAATTGAATAACGCACAAAGTTTAGTCATCAAATGTACGTTCTAGCCACGACAACTTACTCAGGAGACCTCGAAACAACAAAACAACAACAACAACAGACCAAAAAACAATCAATCACAGACGCACAGTCAGATCACGTATCTCTACCAAATCATCAGCGCACACACCTCACGCAAGCAGGCGCGTTTGACACGACTCCCGCCAAACGCCGCACTCTGCACAGGAAGCAAGACCCAGTCCTGGCAGAGCCAGGCAGTTCCACCTCCATGCCTCGCAGAAAATTGGCCTAATCGCCTGTCTGTCCCAGAACCCAACAAAGCATCTCTTTCCTAGTGGGGACGTGGTGCCTGTCCCCCCTGAAAAACAGCTCCCCCTAGATCGGGCGATGACATTTCCACGTCCATTTGGCATTGTGGATAATTCCCTGGGCAATCACGCACGGCCAGTTCCTGCCAGGCGGAGGACACAGCTCCCATCACAGGCAATCTAGCGTGGACCCGGCCGCCTGCAGCGCCCACAAAGAGACCGCCTGGATCAGAAAGCGTCCTTCATGTCCATCAACCTGACAGTGAGCCTGTCATCACCCACAGAGCAGGAGGAGATTGGGGGGGGGGGGGGGGGGGGGAGTGAGAAGGAGGGAGATGGACGGATGTGGAGGTGGGGTTGGGGGGGGGGGGGGGGGGTGTGGATGCACGGATTGAATTGTGGAGAGAGTGTGTGGCAGAACGGTTCGATGACAGGGGATCACAACGAGAAATGAAGGTGTGGGAGGAGGGATGTATGGGGTACGGGGTGGAGGGTGAGATGGGAGGATGCATGGGGTACGGGGTGAAGGGTGGGATGGGGGGATGTATGGGGTGCGGGGTGGAGGGTGGGATGGGAGGATGTATGGGGTACGGGGTGGAGGGTGGGATGGAGGGATGTATGGGGCCACGGGGTGGAGGGTGGGATGGGGGGGATGTATGGGGGTACGGGGTGGAGGGTGGGATGGGGGGATGTATGGGGCACGGGGTGGAGGGTGGGGATGGGGGGATGTATGGGGCACGGGGTGGAGGGTGGGATGAGGCGATGTATGAGGTACGGGGTGGAGGGTGGGATGGGGGGATGTATGAGGTACGGGGTGGAGGGTGGGATGAGGGGATGTATGGGGCTTGGGGTGGAGGGTGGGATGGGGGGATGTATGGGGTACGGGGTGGAGGGGGGGATGGGGGGATGTATGGGGTACGGGGTGGAGGGGGGGATGGGGGGATGTATGAGGTAAGGGGTGGAGGGTGGGATGGGGGGATGTATGGGGTGCGGGGTGGAGGGTGGGATGGGGGGATGTATGGGGTACGGGGTGGAGGGTGGGATGGGGGGATGTATGGGGCACGGGGTGGAGGGTGGGATGGGGGGATGTATGGGGTACGGGGTGGAGGGTGGGATGTGGGGATGTATGGGGTACGGGGTGGAGGGTGGGATGGGGGGATGTATGGGGTACGGGGTGGAGGGTGGGATGGGGGGATGTATGGGGTACGGGGTGGAGGGTGGGATGTGGGGATGTATGGGGTACGGGGTGGAGGGTGAGATTGGGGGATGTATGGGGTGCGGGGTGGAGGGTGTGATGGGGGGATGTATGGGGTACGGGGCGGAGGGGGCGATGGGGGGATGTTTACGATGAGGAGATGAGGGTAGGGAGTAGAGAGGCGTAGAATGGGAGTGGGGATGAGAATGAAGTGTGAGGTAGCGGAGCGAAAAACGAGTGAGACTGGAGAGGGAGGAGAAAGATATTTTTGAGCTGAGAAGGGGGAGGGAGGGGGAATAAATAAATAAAACTGAAAGGCACAACAAGGCTAGAAGGGAGGGAGGACGGGGGGGGGGGGGGGGGGGGGGGGGGGGAGGGAGTAGGGCGTAACGGTGGTGGGGTTGTGGGGGGGGGGGGGGGTAAGTATAATGGTACAGGGACAGGGACTGAGATGAGTGGGGTAAGCAGATTCAAGGAAGAATGGCTAATAGAACAGACAGAGGCATAAGTAAAGGGATTGATGGTCAAGACGAGAAAGGAAGGGACGAATGAATGGAGGCAGGAAGGGATTAGTTGAGGAGGACGGCAGAGATCGGAGAAAGGAAAGGACTAGGCGCGACGGGGGGAGGCCGAGCGAGAAATACGATATGTGACACAGGAGAGTGCACAGAGCTATACTACACAGCTCAGTGGGTGAGTGGAGCAATGCACTCGAAAAAGGCTGTCATGGCGACCGGTGTACAGGCAACACGAGGACTACGACAACAAAAGAACAGAATGGCACAGAAAGGAAAAGCAATGATAAAAGAAGTAAGTTGGGGAAAAAAGATACTAGGGAAAGCTTAACTCTCGTCCATTAGTTCTTGTTGTTTCACCTTAAAACAACCATGACAGCGAGTCACCCTGTTCTCGTTTCACCCTCAGAGTTACCTTTCGCAGCTAAAATAGTCTGTTGAGTCAGCACTATGGTTTAGCTCTGCATGAGCAACAACACAGTGGGTGTAGCAAGCAAGGCTGGAGCCATTCAACCCGTGCCTGTAATTAGCCAAGGTCTGACGAAGCCGAGAGGGTTGCTCCATTTACACCAGGAAGCAAGCAGACAGGCCAACATTCACACTGACAGGGGCAACACCTGTCTACAAGCATCACTACGCCTGCTGTCAGTGTATGTCCCTCCCCCCTCCCTCAACACACTCCCACCCAATACTGCTGCACTGTGAGTACATGTAGTAGTCACGCCACAGCTACTGATAACTGGCGCTGAACAGGGACATACAGGATGCAAACATCTTGTTGCCGCCAAAAATACATTCACAATGAATTGTGCTTTAATCCCTCTCACGTTTCATTGCCAAGGAACCGCAAATATTTTTTTTTCTCTCCATGTCTTTGCCCTGCCCTTTAGGCAATGGTCTTCTCCCCTCTAGCCCTCCCTGCTTTACCCCCTTTTTCTGGTCCTCCCTCTCTATCTCTTCCTGGTCTGATAAACACCCTCCTGAGTGAGACTGCATCTGAGCAGGTGGGCAAGTTCTAACAGAACCTTCAGTTCTACAGAGGCAGGACACCTGCCTACCAGATGCGCTCTGCAAGACTGGGAGTGCACAGGAAGAAAAACAATGGCGAAGGAGATGTGCAGCCGTGCACAGGATGCCAGCAACGACAGCAACTGTTGGGAAGCAGGGGAAGGTGATACAGGAAATGATTGAGTAGACGTGGTGCACAGACGGAGTCTGTAACCATTCATGGAGACCAGAAAGAGGTGAGTGTTAACTGGTTAGGGGAAAAGGGGTGAGGGGTGAGGATGGAGCGAATGAACAAATAAGATATATATATATATATATATATATATATATATATATATATATATATATATATATATATATATATATCCTTCCGTCTCTCCTCCCATAGAGAGCTCTCCCCCTGCTGGCGAAGCGCCCGCTTGTCCATCACCGAGCCAGAACAGGGGAGCCAAGCCTGAGTGACGCTGCATAGCTTTGCCTGGCACGAATGTGGCCTTTTTGACCTTTGTGGACAATTTCGAGAGCACGTTCTTGAATTGTATGTGTTGTGGTGTGGAGTTTTTCCGTGCGTGTCCGAGGTCATGGACAAGCTTGTGTGCCAGTAGGTTTGTTTTTGTGATCTGCAGGCTGTGGAGTGTGGAGAAAGTAAGAAAATTATTTGAGAAATTGTGCTTGTCCTTGTTCCCTCACTGACTCTGAGCCTGCTAGAGTGGGATAGTGTAACGTGCCAGCGCTGTAATCCCTATGCATATTTTTCGCATATTATTATTCACACATGTAAACGGACATACGCACGCGTAGATAGTTTCCGATGAATGCGCATGTGCTTATAAAGTAAATACGAATATATGCTTCCCCTTATACCTGAAAGCATGTGAATTGTACACATATAGAAAACGCGCATTTATGCATAAATGAAACTCGCACATTTACATTACACACACACACGCATGCACATACACACACACACACATCATAAAAGTACGCGCACACTCACGCGCACACATACATATTCACACAACACTCTTTGAAACACTTCACTTCGACCAGGAGCAGCAGGATACACATAAACCCACGGCGCAGCGCGGACGTATGAGAGAGCCAGGGGATGGATGGATGGATTAATTCAGTTTTACGGTCTGTCAGCCCTTGTTGGCTATGTACGGCAATTTAGCCCAAACATCACTAGGATAGTTAAAGCTCAAATCAAGTCGCGATGTTCCTAGCCATTCGCCTCTCACGAATCGCGTAGGGAGACGCGGTGGGTCTATTCTGACCCCCGGCCCACAGGGGGCAGAGCCAGGGGAAGGTGAAATGGCTGTGGGAGAGGGACCACAGCACCTGCTTCCTCCACGATCACAGGATGTCCTTCTTGGACCTGGCACTGGAATCGTCAGGTCCTGAGTTCGAAGGAGCTGCCTTCTCTGCTGAAGCCAGTGGAGCAAATAGGGATGTGTGTGGGAGGTAGCCCCGGGAAATGAGGATGAAAGGAGTCTTAGAAAGGGGTCGAAGTCTCAGTCCACTGGGAAGAAGGGGGAAAGAGGATTGCTTGGGTGGGGGGCGGAGGGGTTGTGTGGAGAGGAGATGTTAGAGGCTTTTCGGAACCATCCAGATTAGGTCTGACCCTACTGGAGATAGCAAGTTTCGCGTGCTGCCTGCTTCCATCGCGTTTTCTGCTCCGCTGTTTTCTGATGCTTGTGCTGTACAGAGACCCGCTCTCGTCATCAAGCACTCAGACTCGGCGTTTCCAGAAATGAAAATTGGCAGGCATCCGCAGATGTGTAATTCCATGTTGAAACCCTTTAGGTGGCGGCCATGACTCGAGGCTGGAATCAATAGAGCCTTCCGGGCAAGAGTAATTTGGCCAATGCGGGAGTTAGGATTTTGCTTTTATCAACATAATTCAATAGAAATCGTGCTCTTTAGTCTGCCGCCCACCCCCTCCCCCCCCCCCCCCCCCCCCCCCCCTTCCCTTCTCCTTGAGGGCTGTATTTTGAAAGCGGCCCAATGTTTTTTGAGTTGACTTTGGGGAGCGAGGTGGCACAGTGTGGCGTTGTGGTGCCGTGTGTTTATGGAGTAGGAGTGTCTGTTTTTGGACTGCAGTGGTGCCTCAACGAATAAGGCTTCCATACGTTTTCGAATTCGCCGTTTGACTTGGTTGTCGTTCAGGGCTGTGCACCAAGTTGATGGATGGATAGGAGGGTGAGAGGATGGGGGGGGGGGGGGGTATTGTCAATAAGTCGAATCTGCTGAACTGCGACTGCCGTCTCATTCTGACGGGAGCGGATCTAAACGTTTTGAGCTTGCGCTGAATTTTTGTCCATGATGTTTCTCCTCAAGTGGATACTAGACGATTGTGTGACTGTTTCTAGTGTATAGTAATTGATATGAATGAAGCAAAGAACCACAAAACGTATCGGTGTTTGTCCATCAAATATTGCCGGTGATGTGCTCACATTCCAATCCTAACTTAGCGCCATCAGTGAAGCCTACTAGAAGGAGGACATTGTCTCAGCGTGAGCAGTGTTTGATTTGCCGTTTGGCGTATTTATTCAAATCTTCTTCATTAGCGTCAAACCATTCTGTAGGAGTCAGCGCCGCAGGCTAATTAGTGGCATGCATGGAGGCCTGGTGAGATCACGGTCCAAGGCCTCTACAAGGAGGCTGGACGAGCCAGCCCTAATGCGGGCTGAGGGCCGTGTGAACGCTGCCAAGCCTTGCTTGACGTGTTGGTCAGCGCGGCGTCAGAGGCGTTCGACTCACTTCCGCCTGACTTCCAGTCTCCAAAGACATGCCGCTCGATACATCCTGGTTCCTATAGCAAAGTAGGCCTCGGGATGTGATTCACTAGTCAGCGGTTTATGAAGATCTGACTGGGGTTTCAAAGACTCCTTTTTTTCCTTCTAGAACACACATCAGGAGGAAAAGGTAACCACAGCGTTCTGAATCCGTTAGTAGTTTCATTTCATTGTTACATTTCTTGAGAAACAGAATGATCATATTAATCCGTCTGTCGAGCACAATGGTATATCACAGCAACAGAGCTCGCACATGACCAGTTCTAGGCAGTGTTTCCCTTACATTTGGTCGCACATGTCCCAGGAAACGGAGCAATGTCAAATTGTCTGCATGCGAGCATTCAGCACTTCGAGTGAAGAAATATGCGTGCCTTTGATGAAACTTCCATCAGCATTATAAGCGTGCCTTGGGGAGATGGCGTCATGCAATGGCGCAATGAAAGCTGTTGCATGCACCTATGTTGCAGTTTTCGGCTCTCAAATAATATGCACTGTCTGCCAGGACTGGAGATTATGAGTGGCAGCCATGGTCGATTATCGTCTCGGAATCTCC
>JAWQFJ010001831.1:80751-90751 GCA_034096865.1 Theodoxus fluviatilis | reverse complement strand
TAGAATGCATCGTGACATCGTTCCACATTCGATGCAAGATGAAAAGGGAGTAAAACGGCACAAAGGAGTTTTAGAACAACACAAAAAACAAACACATTTTAAAAAACATGCCACTCGTTTTCTATTCAGAACGCCAACTGCTGCAAAAAATGCTCAAACAGATCACCAAATGAAGTTCCTATCATAGTGCCGCATTGAAGCCCAAGGTTCTGAAACCATTCTGTCTGTCCCCCTCAGGTTTAAGGTTCTGTATTGTACAAGAAATGCAGAGTTTCGTCTCAAAGGAACAACAACCCCCCCCCCCCAAAAGCGGCTAAAGTGCACGAATATAAAGGGAAGAATGATGAAAACACACAAAAGCAACAGCAAGGAAGTTGACAGTCTACGCATCGAACAACAAACGGCACATGTTTCATACATCAACAGATGTTCTCATGCATCATGAAAAGAAGAGGAATGCGCGTGAGAGTGAGAGCGTGCACTCGTGTGTACATGCATGCGCAAGTGCATGTTCTCAAATGGTGCAAGGTGGGCCGAGGCGTTCAAAAACGCACCACAGAATTTACCACCAAAAAGCCATCCTCAGATTGATTTTTACAAGACACCAGTCTGCACATAATGGGACGGGGTCAGTTTCAATGTCATCTCCTACTTCCACGTGGCCCATAAGCCTTCACTGGCCTCCAGCCAGCAGCCTGGCACCGAGCGACCTACAAACGCGTGAGAGAAGCACGGCTTGGAGCCTAGGAATCCACAATCCCAGTGCCCGGAGGTCAAAAGACTGGAATCGGCAGAAGTGCAGTTTGGTGTTAGTAGACCTTCAGTCGAGATTCATCAGAACTGCAGCTCGGAAGCCAGCACAGCTCCAGCTTGTGCCAGTGCAGTGGCTCTTAACTTTGGTGTCACTGCCATTAAACTTAGAGCAGCACAACTACAGCCTAGGGCCAACATAAGTGCAGCATGCCCAGCAAGCTGACATCGATCCAGAAGGCACGCTTCCCTGGTAAAGGATTCCGCCGACATCGTCCAAGCCGGTCTCTGAATGAAGGACCCCAACCTCCATACACTCAAATGCCTCCTTGACAACTAATCAGTGTCCAAAGAATCGGCGTCAGGCCCCGTGCTACGTCTTTGGCATCAGTATTATGGCCTGGAGGTCAGTGTCCGGTCATGGGTTTCCAAGCTGTGGACCGAAAACCGCCCTCGTATCCTACATTAGAATCTTCTCCTGAGAATCAGCAACATGTTGTAGGATTCAGAATCATATGCTAAACCACATATATCTATCCTGAAAATAGTGAATACACACCGACTTCTAATACTAGAGCTCCGGCCAGACATTTTCGCATAATGTTAGATTCAAAATGGGGTTCTGCAAGACCGCGCAAATCCCTGATTCAAAACCGTCCCGTGACACCATCAGTGTGTAATCTCGCGTCTCGAGAAGAGCAATCAAGAAAATCCACGCAAATCTCTGTTGGTCAGCCTTGCACTGCAGTCATCGATGACCCAGATCTTTGCCTTGTGCTTTTTGACTCAGGTCTTTGCCTCGTGGTATTTGCCTTGCGCTTTTTGACTCAGGTCTTTGCCTCGTGGTCTTTGCCTTGTACTTTTTGACCCATGTCTTTGCCTTGTGCTTTTTGACCCATGTCTTTGCCTTGTGCTTTTTGACCCATGTCTTTGCCTTGTGCTTTTTGACCCATGTCTTTGCCTTGTGCTTTTTGACCCATGTCTTTGCCTTGTGCTTTTTGACCCAGGACTTTGCCTTGTGCTTTTTGACCCATGTCTTTGCCTTGTGCTTTTTGACCCAGGACTTTGCCTTGCGCTTTTTGACCAAGCTCTTTGCCTCGTGGTCTTTGCCTTGCGCTTTTTGACCCAGGTCTTTGCCTTGAGCTTTTTGACCCAGGTCTTTGTCTTGTGCTTTTTGACCCAGGTCTTTGCCTTGCGCTTTTTGACCCAGGTCTTTGCCTCGTGGTCTTTGCCTTGCGCTTTTTGACCCAGGTCTTTGCCTTGTGCTTTTTGACCCAGGTCTTTGCCTTGTGCTTTTTGACCCAGGTCTTTGCCTTGTGCTTTTTGACCCAGGTCTTTGCCTTGCGCTTTTTGACCCAGGTCTTTGCCTCGTGGTCTTTGCCTTGCGCTTTTTGACCCAGGTCTTTGCCTTGTGCTTTTTCACTCAGGTCTTTGTCTTGTGCTTTTTGACCCAGGACTTTGTCTTGTGCTTTTTGACCCAGGTCTTTGCCTTGCGCTTTTTGACCCAGGTCTTTGCCTCGTGGTCTTTGCCTTGCGCTTTTTGACCCAGGACTTTGCCTTGCGCTTTTTAACCCAGGTCTTTGCCTTGCGCTTTTTCACTCAGGTCTTTGTCTTGTGCTTTTTGACCCAGGTCTTTGCCTCGTGGTCTTTGCCTTGCGCTTTTTGACCCAGGTCTTTGCCTTGTGCTTTTTAACCCAGGTCTTTGTCTTGTGCTTTTTCACTCAGGTCTTTGTCTTGTGCTTTTTGACCCAGGTCTTTGCCTTGCGCTTTTTGACCAAGCTCTTTGCCTCGTGGTCTTTGCCTTGCGCTTTTTGACCCAGGTCTTTGCCTTGTGCTTTTTGACCCAGGTCTTTGCCTTGTGCTTTTTGACCCAGGTCTTTGCCTTGTGCTTTTTGACCCAGGTCTTTGCCTTGCGCTTTTTGACCCAGGACTTTGCCTTGCGCTTTTTAACCCAGGTCTTTGCCTTGTGCTTTTTCACTCAGGTCTTTGTCTTGTGCTTTTTCACTCAGGTCTTTGTCTTGTGCTTTTTGACCCAGGTCTTTGCCTCGTGGTCTTTGCCTTGCGCTTTTTGACCCAGGACTTTGCCTTGCGCTTTTTGACCCAGGACTTTGCCTTGCGCTTTTTAACCCAGGTCTTTGCCTTGTGCTTTTTGACCCAGGACTTTGCCTTGCGCTTTTTAACCCAGGTCTTTGCCTTGTGCTTTTTCACTCAGGTCTTTGTCTTGTGCTTTTTGACCCAGGTCTTTGTCTTGTGCTTTTTGACCCAGGTCTTTGTCTTGTGCTTTTTCACTCAGGTCTTTGTCTTGTGCTTTTTCACCCAGGTCTTTACCTCGTGGTATTTGCCTTGTGCTTTTTGACCCAGGTCTTTGCCTCGTGGTCTTTGCCTTGTGCTTTTTGAACCAGGTCTTTGCCTTGCGCTTTTTGACTCAGGTCTTTACCTTGTGCTTTTTGACCCAGGTCTTAGCCATGCTTTTTTACCCAGATCTTTGCCTTGTGCTTTTTGACCCAGGTCTTTGTCATGTGCTTTTTGACCCAGGTCGCTCGCTGTCCTTGTGGTTCTTGACCCAGGTCTTTGCCTCATGGTTTTTACGGTATAAGGGAACAGCAGCCCACTCCAGCAAAAATTGTCTCAGTTTCAGCAAGGCAGCAGAGTGCCTCCCCCGTCTTCGATCTGTGCCGGGCGTGGGGTTTTTTGGTAATCCCTGCACTTTGTATGCATGGAACTTGTTGCCTTCCATCATGCCATCTCCCATGTGTTCCTGAACCCTTCCAGTGTCACGCAGATAACAGGAGCTCGCTCTTTTCCAGAAATACCGCCATTCTGACATGTTCTAGATGCATCAAGAGAGGCTTCGTAAATCAGATGAGAGCGTCACTGAAAACCGTTTTCATCATCAACAATGCAAATGGTTATGAAATGCACAGATATATTCAATCATTTTAGTGATAATTCAACGTATCTGCACTTACTCTGGGTGGGGTGGGGTGTGTTTAAAAGTTTTTCAAAGGGTCTTCTAAACGGGTACAAAAGACGCAAACACATTTCTCACCATTGTCAAACACATATAACCCTTGCTTTCTCGCGAGTCAAATCCATTGTCTGGCGCCTTAAATCCTGACTTGGCAAGTAAAGCTTCTGAAAACCCCAGCCTGGCCTGGAGAGGGGTGCACATGACGGCGCCCGGAGCTAAGCACTAAGGCAAACAAAGGCAAAGGCCAACGGAAGCAAGCTTCCTGGGCGCCCCACGGACATGACTGGGAGAGCCCCAGCACTGCAGAAGCTCCTCAAGGCTTCAGAAGATCGACCACAGCAGCGACCAGAGTCCTTGTAGTGGCAAGGGAAGCCGTGTAGACCAGGTACCTGCAGAGTCCTTTGAAATGCGGGCAGAGTGGCCTCTTAGCACTCCGTCACTCTCCATGGAAAGAAGACTTACAAGTCCACTAGACGCCCATCGCCTTGCCTTTCAAAAAAGTTCGTTGAATGTCTTGTTCCGCTTCGAATGTTAATGGAATGATATGTACTTTTCCCCTATTCTTCCCACGAACTTTTCAACAACAGCAACAATGACAAAATAATTTTAATGAAAGCACATTCCAGACAACCAAAGGTAATCAAATTGCATGGACTTCTTGATAATCAACATGCTATTGTACATGTGACTGCATCAATACGTAATCGACAAAACAAAAGGAGTTTGAAGTCTATTGCATAGAGTTCTCAATAAATCTAGTGCTAATTGTATTATCATTTGGGACTGCCCCATTTTCACAGAATAAGCTTCCCCCCACCGATTTAACACTAATCACTGGTCAAATCTTGCTTCGGTTCTGCCAGTGCTTCAACTGTGACCTATCGAGACAGTGCTATCATTTCGAGTCTTGGGAGGGGGAAATCAATGTGCATGCAAAGGAGTAACCAAATTGGTCATTCATGAAGTAATGAATAAGCAATCTGAGCAAGTGAGCTGACAATTGACCACGTCAATCCAAATGGTCATAAATGCACACTGTTGAGTGATGCTGCATCCCGTTTTCGCTCGTGGCTGTGAGGTGTTAATCATCTGAACAGGAAGTGCGCCAAGCAACAACATTTCTGGAAACTCAAAACTCATAAACAAGGCACCCAAGAGTGCCATATCACGCTGTATCTTCCACCTGACGACGAAAATATTGCTGCTCTTCCTGTTCAAAACGTAATGACGACAGCCCATCTCAAGTGTCAGAGATAACACTCACACCGCAGGAAACCCCAAAATCCATTTATTAAATGGAACCCCAACTTCGTAAACGAGAACTGTTCTTTCAGGAGTATATATATGCTGTTCAAACACACATCATGTCAGCGCTGTAATGCCTAAAGCAAATCAGTGGCAACAAAACAAACTAGAGGCGTCGAGGCCGACCCCCCATTTGGGACAGAGCCTAAAGCAGTGTCCTGGGAACCTGAAACTCTTTGTCCGTTAGACTACTCAGTGTATGCAAGTAATCTTTGCGCCACATAAGCCTTTCCTTCATATACTGCGTAGTCTGAAAACCTGGTTAGGGAGTGCAGTGACAGACCTACAACCTACCAAGTCTAGCGGTCTCACAGGCTGAAGATCCTGATAATACATTTGGCACCTCCACCAAGATGGTTGGAAACGATGAGATTACTTCGTTGAATCGCCTGAAATCAAAGTACACTGAGGGGAGCTATCATTATCCCAATCCCTGCAAACGTACACACGCACACACACATACACACACACACACACACATATACACATTCACACACACACACACACACACACACACACACACTCCTCTTGAAATGCTTTGAGTGCCCAAAGCCCCAAAGTAAGCTCATCAACAGCCACGTGTGTGCATGATAAAAACCCACTTGTACTTAGGCAAAAGTTTACTGCGTAACCACATCTTGACGAGCTTTGCAATTAACCTAGCCAAGAAACTCTGATACAGACAATTGCAATAGAGACCATACACTCACCACACTGCATGCTTTAACTCTGCACCACCAGTGCAAAAGCATCACTTGTAAGTATGTCTATGTGCAACCCAGTCCTACATACAATGCAGGGTTGCAGCAGCTGCTGTACCATACCCAAGGGCCATGTACGGAGAGCAGGCCAGCCATCATTCTGTCAGCAGGAGATAACCCTTGGGACATGGCCGCAGGCTGATAACCCTGGATCCCCAGCCACAAGCATGTACACATTTAGCAAAAACAACCAGCACTACCTAGGAAGGCATGGGAGGGGGTAGAGAGCTATGAATGGTGAAAACGCAAAGAGGACAAAAATGCAGATCTACATAGAGATAAATCATGAGACAGAGAGATATTATCAGTTACAATCATCGATGTCAGTGAGAGAGAGAGAGAGAGAGAGAGAGAGAGAGAGAGAGAGAGAGAGAGAGAGAGAGAGAGAGAGAGAGGCAGAGACATACAGTTGGGGGTGAGGGGACGTTAAGGGGGGAAGGGGAGGACGGGGGGGGGGGGGGGGGGGGGGGGGGGCGAGAGAACACTGTGGCACTGTGGAGTAGTACCAGAAGCTCAAAGGCAGGAAAGGGGGTGGGGTGGGGGTTAGGGATTAACGTCATGTTAACGTCTAATTCTACATCAGAAGCAACTATGCAAAAACATCTCGAAGTGAATCATCTTCCTAACAAAATGGTATAACCTAAGTCACTGCTTTCATCCACCCCACAAAACCACTGCATAATGCATTGCATTTGCAGACCTTTCCCACCAAATCCATTGAGAGAAGGAGTGGAAAAAAAACTGGGAACTGGATACCAGAGTAGCCCATCTCTCAAAGAGGAAAGGTCAAGAACCAGACAGCTGAGGATGCACAGCATTCCTCGTTCCAGTTCTGTGATAAGAACTTCAGCCCCTACACGTCCGCAGCAAAGGAAAAAAAAAACTCACCGTGTTCAGTTTACCTACAAAGAACCTAACAGTGAAGCGATTGGAAGGAATAGCTTAAGTGAAGGTATCTTTGTCTGCTTTCACTGTTCTGGCCCCTCTCTCTACCTCCAACCACGCCGACATCCCCCCCCTCTCTCTCTCTCTCTCTCTCTCTCTCTCTCTCTCTCTCTCTCTCTCTCTCTCTCTCTCTCTCTCTCCCTCCCTCCCTCCCGCCCCTCCCCTCCCCTCCCTCCCCGCCCTCCCTCCCTCCCCTCCCTCCCTCCCTCCCTCTCTCTCCCTCTCTCTCCCTCTCTCTCTCTCCTCTCTCTTTCTCACTCCCTCCCTCCCTCCCTCCCCCTCCCTCCCTCCTCCCCTCCCTCCTCTCTCTCTCTCTCCTCTCTCTCTCTCTCTCTCTCTCTCTCTCACTCTCTCCCTCCCTCCCTCCCTCCTCTCTCTCTCATGCTCCATCTCTCTCTCCCTCTCATGCTCCATATCTCTCTCTCTCTCTCTTTCTCTTTCTCTCTCTCTTTCTCTCCCCCCCAACCCCCCCCCCCCCCCCCCGGAGGACGGCTGCCCGTGCGGTGTGCGTATTTACTTCGGCTGCCTCATTCTCACCTACAGTTGAAAAGGAAGTAAGGACGTATGCCAGTTCCCGGTTTTCCAGCTTCTGTCGAAGTACTGTTGTCCTCACTGCTTGCCTTGGACGAACTTTAATAATGGAAGGTGGCAGAGGAGTCTTACGGTGCTGCGGTCATTCTTTGATTTGGGTCAAGTGAGGGTCAACCATTGCTTACAATCGACATTCCTTCAGGACACTGAAAATGATAGTCTTGCGCAGTTTCGACGTGACCAGCTGCGAGCCATGAGACATAGAGCAATGTGTGAGCAGCAGATTTCCCTAAATTTGGAAGAAAATAACTCTGAAATTCCCACGAACGCTGTTTGTGAGATTGCATCCAATGCTGCGTGGACTTCGCGTGCGTCTTCATCAAATCCTTGTCCTCCAGCGGTCAAGACCTTGGTCATCTCTGAATGTAGACCCATTCGCACGGTGCAAGTAGACTCGCCATCCATTGGTGCAACTACCAGTGCAGCCAATGCAGCAGCCGATTTACCCTCTAAGGATGAGAAAATTCACTGCACGCTTGGATCAACCCAAGGATCCGCACAGAGCCAAAAAGAGTCTGAAGGTGATGAAAAAGAATATTCCAACCTTTGATGTCTGCAATCCTATTTAAGATTTTGAGGAAAACGTACCAAAAGCAGAGCGTGGTTCAGTTGCCCTACCAGCCACCAACGATCCCTGCAGCAAGAAGGCACAATCTGCACACCAGACACTTGAATGCTCAGAAGCAGCAATTACCGCTACATCAGTTCCGCTGTGAGACGACCAACAGCTGACGGCCTGCAGACATCACTGTGATAGCAAGGGCAGGGATGGCACAAGGAGGATAGAGGAGCACGTTTTACATGACCCACGCCCAGAACGCGAAGGTCCCGCGAAAACCAAGAGAAGCAACGGACAACGCAGTAAACCATGGCAGTCATTACGTGTCAATCCCGTGTGCAATAAGTGATTCGCATGACTGGATGCTGGACTTGATAATTTATGTGTATCTACCAGGTTCCTTTTCCTTCGCGTTATGTGTTTTGTGCCGCGTTAATGACACGGTGCAATGGGCCAAAGCAGCAACATCTCTCTCTCTCTCTCTCTCTCTCTCTCTCTCTCTCTCTCTCTCTCTCTCTCTCTCTCTCTCTCGTGTGTGTGTGTGTGCGTGTGTGTGTGTGTGTGTGTGTGTGTGTGTGTGTGTGTGTGTGTGTGTGTGTGTGTGTAGGAGTGGTCTTGCATTTTTCTGAGCATGAAAAGCAGTACAGTGCCTGTACCCCGACATTCCAAACCACTTACCTGTGTGGCACTCCCATCCTGTCGTCTGATAAATGCTTTCCCCAAAACGATCGCCTAGCCTCCTGGGCACAGTTTACAAGCATCGTAACGACTCGCTCTGACAGTGTGCGCACAGAGGAAAATAAACCTGATCTCCGGTAAATGAGCCCGCGTGTGTACTAACTCAGAAAATATTTAGAAGCTTTCAGGGTGCAGATAAAAATACCCCAAAATAGCAAGGCGCAAGCAGAGGCAGTTTGGAGTGTGCACGGAGCTTGCCTCTTGATTGTTGTTTCACCTCAGTAAACCTGACAAATCACCTTGGGGGGAGGCCTTGTGGAATTAGGGCGGGAAGACCCATCCCTCTTATCTGCTCTGGTGCTCTCCATCAGAACACACTTGGAGTGCCTGGTGAACTTCATATTCCAGTCATGCTCTACTCAGTGACATACAGACAAATAGGGCAGATAGACAATTGGGCAGACAGGTCGACATGCAGCCTGCCAAACAGCCAGCCAGCCAAACAGCCAGCCGGCCAAACTGCCAGCCAAATAGCCAGCCAGCAAAACAGCGGAACAGCCAGCGAGGCAGGCAGGCAGACAGACATGCAGGCAGGCAGACAGACAACTGACAGGCAACCTGACAGGTAGGCCGACAGGCCAAGGAACAGGTAGGCAGACTTGCAGACAGACAGGTAGGCAGGCAGGCAGAAAGACAAATAGGCAGACAGACAGCAACATGTAGGCGACAGGTTGGGAGGAAGGCAGTATCAGGGGCAGACAGAGCAATGTACAGATGGCGGATGAAGAGAGACACATAGACACTAGAAGAAACAAAGGAACATGTCAATCTGCATGAGGAGCAAAAGCCAGGGCAATGAGAAAGAAAGAAAGAAAAAAAGAAAGAAAGAAAGAAAGAAAGACAGAGAAAGAAAGAAAGAAAGAAAGAAAGAAAGAAAGAAAGACAGAGAAAGAAAGAAAGAAAGGCAGAGAAAGAAAGAAAGAAAGAAAAAGAAAGAGAAAGAAAGAAAGAAAGACAGAGAAAGAAAGACAGACAGAGAAAGAAAGAAAGACAGAAAGAAAGAAAGAAAGACAGAGAAAGAGAGAAAGAAAGAAAGTAAAGCGAGAGACGCGAAGGCAAGCCAGATGAGCAAAGGAAAGAACATTTATGGAGAGACACAGCAATCCGATGGGCTTTGAGTATGACACTGAAGGCCAGGCAGGGCTATCTCATTGATTGTGCGGCTCCCTCTCCACTCAGCCAGGAAATGAGGCGGCAGCAAGAATTAGCATGTGCCCCACCCCCAGGGACACAAACAGTCCCCTACCTCCAATCAATTGGCTAACCCTTCCTCTCACCAGCCTGACCCACCAGCCAGCCTGTCTCAAACGCGAACATGGCGAACATGGGCCAAGGGATGTAGTCATATCCCACATAGCCAATCTCACTCACTGCTGAATC
>JAWQFJ010001831.1:73251-75751 GCA_034096865.1 Theodoxus fluviatilis | reverse complement strand
AGGACTGAAGAGCTAACAGTAACAGCCTAACTCCACCAGAGAAATGTAGTATCCTGTCATTTGGAGCAGGGAGAACAGACCAAGTTAGCAAGCTTTAACATGGCTACACACAAACACACATAAACATTCACACACACACACACACACACACACACACACACAAGCACACACACACATACTCACACACACACACATCTCACACACATTCACACACACACACACTCACACACACACACACTCACACACACACACACAAACACACACACACACACACACACACACACACACACACACACACAGCTCAGCTTTAAAGCATGGAACATACCTTGAGCTCAGCTTGAGCAATTTTCAGTTGTTCAAGGTACATGGAGCACTTAGCGGCCTCCTCCTTGCGTAGAGTCCTCTCCTTCTTCAATTCAGGACTCCAAAACGTCTTTATACTGTTCATACAGGAGCTCAGTTTCTCCCTGGAATTGTCCGACTCCTTCTGCATTTTGGCACACTCCTTGTGGAGCTCTGAGATCTGCACCTGGAGCTCAAAGATGAAACTGTTCCTGTACTCCTGGGACGTGGGACTTGGAGACAGCATCATGGAAGCACCATAGTCTCCGCTCCGCTCTGTTGAGCGAGAGCGACTGTGGTAGGGGTGGTGGTCCCTCTCCAAGGAGCGGGCCCCCATATGGGGGTACTCCCTGTCCAGCGACCGGTCCCTGGCCAGGTAGGCTCCTCTCTCCTTGCCCAGGGAGCTGGTGGACAGAATCATTCTGTGGTCCAGGTGTCTGTCCAAAGAGCGCTCTCCCATGAGAATGTGTTCCCGCTCCAGCCTGTCCAGGGACCTCTCCCTGGCGACATTGGTCAGACTGTTGGAGCGCTCGTGTTGGGACGGAGGGCTCTGCAGGGGGCTCTTCCTGGGCAGGGACATGCTGGCGAAGGAGGTCCCTTCCCTCGTGCCGGGGATGGGCATGGCAGCTGTGTAGCTGGCACTCAGGGCCTGGAAACTGTCCATGGGCAGATTCAGGGGACTCACCGTCCGGCCCGAGCCGTAGGGTGACCCGTCCGAGGCAGTCCTGCCTCGCGACGTCCTCCTCGATGAGGAGGAGGACTTGGGCAGCGAGCCGGATCCCTCCCTGCCAGCAGATACCTGCCCGCCTCCTCCCCCCATGCTTAAACTCTGCTCCGCATGCTTGCTGGAAACTCTTCCTGGACTCTGGCCGTACATGGCGACATCGAAGAAGACACAACAACTGCTTGTCTAGTCCGGTCCGATTCAACAATCCCAGCATCGGTACTAGAACGAGCGAGCGGTCTGCTACTCCAAACCACGCTGGTTCGAAGTTCAGACCATTTTTGGAGCCGCGGTCGAGCGATCTGTCAAAGCTATCGGTCGAGGGAGAAGCTCTTCGAAACAGCACGACACCAGAAAGCTACGAAAGAGTGCATACCGACGTGCTGGGCGTCTATCGGCTCCTGGGAGAGGTTTCAGACACGTTTTCGCCCCGACGACCACGGCCGCATCCCTCGACCCTCCCTTGCGTCCTCGGCGCAGTGTGCATAATCAACGCTGCGACCTCTACTTCCTGCCGTCAAAGCTGCACTTCCGTGCGGGTCAGACACGCGCGCGGCGCGAAATTTGGTTGGGTGTTGTCGCTGTCGACGAACATGTAGTCTGTCTCCGTTTTCTTTGGAACAGGTATATGTGTTTCGTTTTGAAAGCGTTCACTTCATTGCAGCGAGCCGCGCGGAATTCGTACCATAGTGCGACAGCTGTGCTATAGCGCTGGCACGTGTTAGGAGAGCGGGAGTCGGACCACTCAGCAAGCAGACGGCTCCTCCGAATGAGTCAAGCGAAGTGACAGGCTGTGCGAGTATCGATCGAGTGTCGGCGCGATGGCTTGAATGCTGTTCAACCGCAGTGCAGTCCGGAGATCCCTCGTGGCAGTCATTGGGAAACTTTTTATATACTGTTTTGCGCACAAAATTGTGTGTGTGCAATCAGAGGGTATAATATAATTCTAAGCGACAGCATTATCGATTGGTGTTGTTTGGACCCATGCAAACCTGTCCGTTTCTGCATATGCTTTCTCATCATTTTGTGATATGAGAATAACATACGGATGGAGCCGCTTGACGCCCCACTCATAAGCTGAAACCCCTGGCTGCTGAGCGTTCCTTGCCTGCTCCAGTAGCTCGAGCCAGGGGCGACCCTAGGTAGCCAGAGACTACTGCATGGGAGGTGATATCGGGACTGGGTCATAACTATCATTCAGACAAGGTCTTATTATTCAGATTCTGTGTGATTCAACTGTGCATTCAACTTCAAACCAACCTAACAGATCGAATCCAACCCATGTGCAACAGCATACTGCTGGTCACTAAACGCCACATTCACCGTTAAAAATCTCACTACCAGTCTACCACTAGTTCCCCCTGTGGGTTCGGGGTAAGAATTGACCCACCTCGTCTCCCTACGCGATTCGTAAGAGGCGAATAACTAGGGACA
>JAWQFJ010001831.1:20751-68251 GCA_034096865.1 Theodoxus fluviatilis | reverse complement strand
AAAAGTACATAGTGGAGCTCTAGGCGCACTATTAGCCTATCTATTTAAATAAAACAATGTAGTGTAATTACATTCACCTGTAAAGATTAGTTCCAATGCTGGGATAGGTTTTAGTAAATAAAACCAAAAGGTAAAGAAGTTGCATCATCAACAATTGGCTGTCATCAATTCACGATAACAACAACAACAAAGACACAAACACTCAATGTAACAGGCATTTTGTTTATTTTTGGCAATCTCACTATCTCCCCCAGGGACAGAGAGGGTAGACCATACTACCTTGCACTCTGGCTATGTACACAATTCTCATCTGACAATGTAGCAAACCTACATTGCAACTACTAGAGTGTATAACTTAGAGAAAAAAATCAGTATCGTTCTGCTTATACCTTCCTCATCGATACAGGAGCAGTGAGGTTAGAAATTCAAACACCCACAATCTGTCCGTGAGACACCTGAGCAATCAAGTGCATGCGGGCTGAAGGTATGTACAAGTTTACCTACATGAATGACACCATTTTCCCTTCTGGCAAACATCACTCTCGCCTCTCAAGGCTCACAAAACATAATGCAGTGAAAAGAGAAAGATTTGCGGTGCATTTCAAAAGTGTGAAAATCAAGGCGTGCTTTGGAGTAAAGAAAGATCTGGAAACAATGTAATAGAGCATTTTTCTTCAGAAACAAAGAGAAACAAGACACAAGAACAGAAGTGTCGAAACAATAACATAACACAGTACAAAAAGTACGAAATGCAAAAAAGACCCACTCTCTTTTGGTTTCTGGGCTATTTTCCATGAGAGCTTCAGCAAAAGTTTGCCTTGCTAGCTCCAAAGCTATCCATGCTAATGGTGCTACAGTTTACACCAAACATGGCAAAATACAAATCTAATTACTGCAGGACAATCTTAGTTAAAATCATAAATGAAGCAAGTATTCAAGCATGTACATCATTTGCTACATGTCAAATGGGATATCCAACCCAAAATGAGAATCCTTGTGACATGATGCCTACACAATATTCCATCCATGATAAAGACAAAAGAAATCAAACTCAAATTCAGAGATCTTCTCTGTAATGGTCTGAGCGAATCTGATATCAACATAAGTGTGAAATGTGCTAGGTCTCTCTCTCTCTTTCTCTCTCTCTCTCTCTCACACACACACACACACACACACACACATGTGCGCATACACTCACACACACACATATGTGCGCACACACACACACACACATGTGCGCATACACACACACACACACACACACACTCACACACACACATACACACACACACACACACACTCACACACACATGTGCGCATACACACACACACACACACACATGTGCGCATACACACACACACACACTCACACATACACACACACACACACACACACACACTCACACACACCTTTGTATTTCTCTGATTCAAAGACAGCAACCACAGTTCAAGGAAACAAAGAGCATCTGCCACTCCTGGAAGTGTACACAGAGACATACCAAGCTCGCCATTTCAAATCAACTCCTAACCATGCAAGCTGTGCCATGCTGTATGAGTGCAAATAAATCACCCAATTTATGAATGTATGAAAACAGTGGCTACCTTGCATTCAAATGCTACACATCTCCCAATAGGGAGTTATTGTACACTTATCCTCTTAATCAAATTTGTGTTACAAGGGAAACATCTTATCAAGTCAATCCAAGAAATCTGAACCAGTTTAGAGCTGCTGAACAATACACAGAATGCTATAGAGGCATGTAGAAAAGTCTGTAATGAGAAAAAAAAAACACAAAAACAACAGTGCCATCCCAGATCTGAAGTTGTTCATCTGTAACAAGTCTGCAATTCCTACAAGACCTAACAAATCATGTCCACCATGCACATCAGTGAGAGTGTGTATACAGTTTTAAAATCTGTCATAAGCCAATGTCTGCATGCATTATCAGAGAGCACTGTTACATCAATGCAGAAACTGGGCACTATGTGTATCCCAAATCCTTTCTCTTGCATCGGTAAATACATGCATTCAGGGCAGCACAATCTCCTGCCGCAAAATGGTCTACAAATCTGCTAGCTCATCGAAAAATTGTTCAAGGACACTACTGAAGACTTGTGTTCTAGCATCATGACACTTCAGGAAACATTGGGCAAGCCTGAACTCTAGCTACACTACGCCTACAGAGCTATGGTCCATACTGGAACTAGGTAAACCCCCCACTCAAACGGTAAATATGGGACCATCAGGATGGCCCTAGACAATGGGTGCCGGGTGAGCAATGTCCTATCAGTACAGAACGCCCTGCGTTCATTTGAATACACACCGACGCAGTTCTTAGTTGCCCTGGCTCCACTGAGAATGTGAAGAGAAGACAAACTGGGCTAAACACAGGACAGCCTGTGTATGTCTTACACGCTACCATTACTGCTCTGTACAGCTACTGGAGAAAAAAGTATTAACAACAGTGTAAAGCCATCCTGATGACTGTGTAGTGAGAGAGTGCCATCTGATTCTCTTGCACGAGAGAAATGTATGGGAGCAGCCACCCACTATACAAGACAACATCACAACAATGCTGTACAAACTTAGTCCTTATGACCCAATGTAGCTATGATGCCACCAGACCAGGGCATGCTTGGGCTGATTCAATGTACACACTAACTCACTGATGGACACTGCCACAGACCACTGAATGAACACCACCACTACCCAAGGTCCTTGAGATGGTCAGTCCAGGGGGAGAGCTGAAGCAGATATTCTCTTTGCTTCCACACACAAATGCACATTACTTCACATTTTTGGTTTAATTAGCTTTATCTGACAATCTTCTCTTTTGTACTTAATCCTGAAAACCCCAACGCAACTTCCAGTACAAAGAGGTTAACCACTATTTTGATTTTCCACCATCCACCTGTTGCTCCAAGTCTGAACTGTGTATGAGATCCTCATGTTGTTACTGGATGAGTCTCGAAGATTTTGGAATTTGACTCGTGCGTGTTCAGCTATGACCATTTCTTGCAAAGAAGATGTTAGTTCTGAGGAGACTGGTGCACGCTGGCAGGCTGAGCTCAAGCCGTGTGGCGAGCGAGAGTAGGCAGCCCTTGGAGCTGTAATGTCTCAAGACATAAACTAAGTGCTTCATTATTTTGTGGGCAAACCTGCAAAACATAGGGATGAGTACTTCGCATAAATTTCCACTGTCCTTATCATCCCCGATGAATCTGCCAGTCAGTAACTTTAAGAATTTTTTTATCATGCTGACCATTTCACTATGTCCTTTTCCTGCTGACCTCCAGGTTAAATGATCACATCAACCCTAGACTTGTCCATCTGATTGTATCCATTTCATCCACTTGTGCATCATAGTCATGATCTCTGTCACCAAAACAGGTCACACATTTCTGTAGGCCAGATCATAGAGTCCTTTAAAAGTTCTCTGTCAGACCTAGGAAGCAGTTGGTCCAAAACTCAGGCAGTCTGTCTATGCCTCCCATCCAGTCCACAAGGCAGTGGAAGAGCTGAGGGAAGAGATGGGGAGTCATAAACTTGGGGCATCCTCCAGAGGTTGATCCCCAGGAAAACTGCAGTTGGCTCTCTCAGTCGGGTCATGTCCATAGTAGCTTTCCCTCACTGAATCACTGCAGTATGCACTCCAGAAGGCAATGCATCCAGCACATTGCACCAATGCCAGCTGTAATCCTCTCAGACTCCACTCCTCTCACACCTCGGTTCCCTCAGGCAGGGTGGTCTTGAGCCGGACTGCAGATGAGCTCCTCTGCTGCGCCCCTCCAGAGGTGAGGGGTCTGGGGGCTCCTCGAGGTGGGGTGCCTGATCCCTGGGGAGGGACCTTCTTGGCAGCGCCGGGGGGCAGTGCCCGCTGGGGTGGCACCGAGGAGCTCCTGCTGGAGTGGGGCCGGCCCCCTGCACTGCCTGGGGGGGCATGGGGAGGCATGGAGCTGGCGGAAGCACTGCGAATGGGGGGTGGGGGGCCCTGAGAGGGGTTGCGGAGGGGGTATGGGGGACGCTGTGAGATCTCCACATCTTCTCGGCTGTTGCTACTGCCCACACTCCCGGATACCTGTGTGAGGAAGATGAAAATAAGAAGAGGCCTGATGCGAAGCCAACATTCAGTTCTGAAGAATTCTTTAATAAGACACACCACAAAAATAAATCAGTCTTTTTACAAGGGGAAAATGGCAAAGTAGTCGATCAAAGTTTATGACAACATGGGTGTCTGCATCCTTGTAAATAGTTAGTGACATGATTCATCATGGTTTCTCATCATCATGAGGAGAAATAGCATTCTGACACATGGAAAATGAAACTGCCCAACTTGAATGAACAGCTGATACATGTATATAACTTTGGTGAGTGAGCCCTCAACACTGAGAAAATTACTTCAAGATCACTTGAAAACATGAACCCCTTCTCGAATGAACGGCATAGTGGTGAATTTCCAAAGACTGACAAGATGCTTTATTGACTCTGACTTGAAGACTGAGCATGTGCAGCTACGGAGAGCATCGCTGCACCTTGTTCTCGGTGCATGCTGACTGCAACTGGAGTGTCAGTGTGCATTCCTACTCACCACTCCACTGTCCAGGGAAGCTCCGCTGCTACCTCGCTTCATCCCTTGAGCTGCAAGGTAAAAAAAGCAATCCAGACCATCACATGGGGTTAAATCCTTGTAAACAGCAGAGAGTGCCAAACAAGAAATAGACTTTGAAAAGTGCTTGAAACCACATCTTTGTAATGGTATGAACGTCAGGTCAGTCACTGTAAGTGTTTATATGCCTCCCCTTCTTGAAGAATAGCATCTTACTGCTACCAAAAGAACACATTTTCCGAGTATATCCTACTCATGACTAGCAGTAAATTTTGTTGTTGAAGAATGAGATAACTGAACAAGATTTCAATTCCAGGAAAAAAACACTGAACCTGCAAGTAAAGATGACATTTGACCTGAAAAACCTCAATGACCTTAGAATTTGCACAAAAGTAATGAAATGGGATCTTTATTTTTAATACACTCTTATTTTTTAATACTCTGGTAGAGAACTTTTTCATCATCTAAATGAATGGATTCCACTCATAAATGTGATGAGAGTATGAATTCAATGCATTACAATAATGAGCGAGAGTCAAATCCTGAGCAAAGACATCCACAAACAAAAGACTGGATGAAGCCTAATGAAGAATCAATAGCATTCCTGCCAGCATAACCACGGCAACACTGAACTCTTCACACCAGCTGATGCAACCACTAAGGGCTACAGGAAATTAAATAAAGGCAAAAAATAAAGGAAATCATTTTGGAGGGAGGATCAGAGCATTGCTGAACAGGAGGCACGCAAGGCAACCATCTTTACTGGGCAGAACAGCCACTGACACTGAAGGGAAAATGTCCATGCAAGAACAGAAGGTAAACTCCAGCAAACTTTTCTGGCAGGAGGACACTCAACAACAAAAGATGGGCGAATGATAATCACGACAAAAACCAATGTGGCACCATGACTACCACTGGCAAAAAGTGCACACAGAGCCAGCCTGAAAGGCTGCTGAGAGAGGCAAGGGAGTTTCAACAGCTGCTGCAGTCAGGGTCACACTGAGCAAAAGGGAGGAAGAGGAGAATGAGAGAGCAAGACTGCAGGCCATTCATGAACAAAGGAAGGATGGTGCCACAGGGACACCTCTGGGACAGACAGACAGCAGGAGACAACACCAAGAGTGGGCAACCCACCTGCTGGCAGGGCAAGGACAAGACAGTCTGAAAGCAGCCATGTCAACACACCACGGGGACCATGAACAGGCCATTCATTCACCCTGTCCCATCCAGCTGGCTATTCCGACTCAAGTATGAAATGGTATCCATGGTAAAACTCCAGTCTAAATAACTATTCCTACTCAAGTCTGAATAGCTATTCCTACTCAAGTCTGAATAGCTATTCCTACTCAAGTCTGAATAGCTATTCCTACTCAAGTCTGAATAGCTATTCCTACTCAAGTCTGAATAGCTATTCCTACTCAAGTCTGAATAGCTATTCCTACTCAAGTCTGAATAGCTATTCCTACTCAAGTCTGAATAGCTATTCCTACTCAAGTCTGAATAGCTATTCCTACTCAAGTCTGAATAGCTATTCCTACTCAAGTCTGAATAGCTATTCCTACTCAAGTCTGAATAGCTATTCCTACTCAAGTCTGAATAGCTATTCCTACTCAAGTCTGAATAGCTATTCCTACTCAAGTCTGAATAGCTATTCCTACTCTGCAGTGTGAAGCAGTTTGAGGCGATGAGTCACTAGATAAAACTTTACCTTTACACATTCAACTCTGAACAGCTAGTCCTATTCATCAGAATGGCTATTCCCACTCAAGTTAAAGGATTACTCAAAAGCTACTTCTACTCAAACCTGAGCATCACTGCTGTAATCATCATCACAAGGTGCTTCTACAAATATATTCTCCCTTTCTGACCACAGAGACTTGATTTGTGGTAAGTACTTGATACAAAGTATTTCAAAAAGTCTCCACTCTTTCGCAAATCATAGGAAAATAGGTTTATGGTCACTACCTGACACTCAAAAAATAGCTTGTGAGAGGCACAAACTATCTTAACTACATATGACCAGCATCTAAGTCACCAGTAATTGTAGCTAAAAGGAATAGCCAACAAGTCAGGGCAGATACATACATATAGATGTGCAAATAGCTGAAAAAGTTGCCATGAACATGTTCAAAATTACTCATCTGCTCAAAAGAAAACAGCTTTGTCCCCATTGAAAGAAATTAAGTAACATCATGAAAATTGATTTAAGTAAGCCCCTTCACTGCCACAAAAACATGTAATAATCCTTTAACAATTTGATCAAAGTACACAGATATAGTTATTATGCAATCTCAAAAACGTCGAGCAGCATCTCAAGGCACATACTGCCACATACTCTTACTGCTGATGCTTCTACAGTTGCTAGCAGTGAAGAGGCCATAAAATGCAGACACAATCAAAATCGTCATGTTGAAAACATAACAGAATACACTGACTGATGAAAATGATGAGAGGAGAGAGACAGGGCGAGAGAGAGAGAGAATGGATTGAGGGGAAGCCGTGCTGTTGGATTGCCATGCATACCTTCACACAGATCAGTGAGAGAGTTGGACAAGGTGTGCTTCTTCAAGCCACACTCGGGGGCGGACAGCCTATTAGCGTTGGTATCTGAGGCCTTCAAGTGTTCGTACATGAGTACCCGTGAGTCGTCATTGGCATAGTGCTTGTCCAGCGTGTTGTGCGACTTTCGGTGTCGCTGCAGCTCCTCCTCAATCCTCAGCTGTTCCATGCCATTGGTCTGCAGGTCACAGAGCACAGAAACCGTGCATGGAGTGTTAAAGCGTGATAAACTCACGGCCCTTACAAGGCGCTATTAATGCCTTACTTGGCATATTTATTTAGCAAACTTCACATACATCTTTTCATAATGAAACTACAGCAATTTTTCCCCGTTCAAGATAGGCATGATTTCGACTATTGAAATGAACAGATAGGGGTTTTCTTTCCAATCTTTTATATATAATAATATACTAGCAGTTTGTTCACATTTGCTTAATAATCACATACAATGCAGGGTGAGAAAAAAATCCTAAACACAATCCTATTCCTGAACCTATAGCAGCATAGAAAAATTGTGCTAATTTTGTCAACAACATGTGATGTTATGATTCACAGAAAAAGTGTGAGAGGAAAAAGCCATAAAACCTTTCGACAAAACTTGGCTGATTATCCGTTATAGAGTTACCTCCCCTGCAACCATCTGGCTGTCTCACCTCCAAGATGGATTCCTGCAGGTCTTCTACAAACTTTTGTCTGTCGTGGTCGTTCCTGGCATTGAAAGTCATCAGGATCTTCTTGTCTAGACTACTCGTCAGCTGCACTCCATACTGGTAATCTGCAAGAGGGAGCAAACGGCAAAATAGATTGGGGCTGCCTTCGACTGCAAGGCAGATGTAACACACAAGAAGCACCATTCCCCGAAGCTGGAAGCAGGTTTAGCATGATCAGATTGTCACAGCCACTAGAAAGAAGCTGGGAAGAAAGCTGAGCTTGTCTAGCAGGTCTCTCATCTAACTCAAGTCTGCCATCTTTCAGCAAGCAGCTGTAAATTCCATGCTACAAACATTCTCTAACTCCAACAGCTCAAGTTCGTTAATAAATTAGTCCTTTTAAAGTTAGTTTAATTAAGACACACAGAAATCAGACCAGGCAAAGTCATGCATACTTTCACAGCTACATAGCCATCAACATGCACCACAGTCCCATGTAGTTCATGTACTCGGTACTGCATTGCACTACATGCAATAGGCACTGCTGGATGCATACCAGTAGCCAGAGTGCCCATCGATGGATCTGCGCTGCGCATCAGTCTGATGCCATACTTGTAGTCTGAAGAAGAGGCAAGAAGGGAGGATGCAGGACAGTCAGCAGCTTCCGCAGCTCAGAGAAGTTAGAGCGTTATCAGCAACAGTGCAGGATTATTCAGAAATAAGATCATAATTATATATATATGCATGGAAGTCCTGGAACAAACATGCAGGAAGAAAAACTGAAAAAGAAAATAAAACACCAACAACAAACAAACGAAAAAAGAAGCACTAAGAATAAAAATGCCACACACATTTTGCTGTTCTTTTTCAGGTATAACATGCTTTCGACATCATAATTAAGATTGAAATGATGCCAGGTACAACAAATCAAAACTGCCAGTATCATAACTGCATACCTCCCCCCCCCCCCCCTCTCTCTCCCCCCCCCCCCCCCCCCCCCCCCCCCCTCCCTTGCTCTTTGAATTGCTTGGACACACTGATTACCACTAAGATATTAATAATTGGATGCAATCTAGAAACCACATAAATGTACACACTGAGCAAAACTGTGGAATGAAATACACTATTTCCTTACAGTATGCTGAACCATTTTTCTGTAACTCTTTAAGTTAAACGATGCAGAATAAGCCTTTGATCCACAGACAGGATGACATAAATGAGAAACTAACAGTGGAAACCCTAGTGGATAGACAGGCCACTGACTGAATTTCAAGAGAGGCATTCACTGCCTCAGGCATCTCGAAGCACCAGGAATGCCAGTCTGACTCTGACTAAGGCAGCTTCATATCCATAGATCACCGCTATTCCGGGCACGAGCAATTACTTGATAACATTCTAGTTTCCATGATGGCATTTGCAAGATTCCAAATTAAACTGTAAAAGTAAATTTAGTGCTTGAATAGGGGAATGATATTAAAACATGAGGCCTGAAACTGTTTTGTCAATTATCTGCAGGATTACAGCTCTGTCTTAGGAACTTAAAACCTGAGGCACCATGACTTTAATAGTTCTTTGTTTGAAATGCTAAAACAGGACCACTTGACAACATGAAGACCATCTGGTAAAATCATTAGTCCCCAAGAGAATGAGCAGAAAAAGCACCTACAATGGCTTCTTAATGTCAGGCAATAATAAATTGAACATGCCAGATCTCCGCAGGAAGACTATACCCTGCCGAGGAGAGAAGCCCGCTGGCATCTTCCCTTGCAGAGACATGAAAAGCTACAGCTTGCCTGCAGGATAGAAGACAGTTCTGCCCATGGTGCAGGTGCAGCTGAAATTCTTGCTAGAATACAAAAATTGCTGAGAGGCAAAGTGCCATTTTAGGTATGAAGAGCACACCCGACTGCCAATCCAGGCAGCAAGAAAATAAGAATGTGGAGTCCAGAACAAACAAAGTAGAACATGGACTGCTAGAGTATTAGGCTACATTGAGTGGGAAAAAGTATCTGGAAATGCTGTGCGACATACAATGTGGTATTGATCATTATCAACTGATCAGTATCATCCTTAGGTTCTAGGAAACTGGAATTCCACAAGGTCTACCATTAAGAATCATAACACAACACACCACAGCACAACGCACCACAACACACCACACCACAATACAACACACCACAACACACCACACCACAACGCACCACAATACACCCCAACACTACCACTGAGGGATGCTGAAAGGCACAGTGCAGGGCATAGACGCTCATAAAATGTGAGCACTCGAGTGGCAGCTGCGGACAATTACTCTGCTTCAAAGTATGCATTCCAAAAAGGACGCATGCACTTGAAGTACACATGTGCAAGCACACACAACATTTCTGCATTGTACTGAAAGTCAACTCAAAGACAGAATACTGTCTGATGAAGGTATTGGGATATACTGTCTGATGAAGGTATTGGGATGTACTGGTTGATGAAGGTATTGGGATATACTGTCTGATGAAGGTATTGGGATATACTGGTTGATGAAGGTATTGGGATATACTGTCTGATGAAGATATTGGGATATATTGTCTGATGAAGGTATTGGGATATACTGGTTGATGAAGGTATTGGGATATACTGGTTGATGAAGGTATTGGGATATACTGTCTGATGAAGGTATTGTGATACTGTTTGATGAAGGTATTGGGATATACTGGTTGATGAAGGTATTGGGATATACTGGTTGATGAAGGTATTGGGATATACTGGTTGATGAAGGTATTGGGATATACTGTCTGATGAAGATATTGGGATATGTTGTCTGATGAAGGTATTGGGATATACTGTCTGATGAAGGTATTGGGATATACTGGTTGATGAAGGTATTGGGATATACTGGTTGATGAAGGTATTGGGATATACTGGTTGATGAAGGTATTGGGATATACTGTCTGATGAAGATATTGGGATATATTGTCTGATGAAGGTATTGGGATATACTGGTTGATGAAGGTATTGGGATATACTGGTTGATGAAGGTATTGGGATATACTGTCTGATGAAGGTATTGGGATACTGTTTGATGAAGGTATTGGGATATACTGGTTGATGAAGGTATTGGGATATACTGGTTGATGAAGGTATTGGGATATACTGGTTGATGAAGGTATTGGGATATACTGTCTGATGAAGATATTGGGATATGTTGTCTGATGAAGGTATTGGGATATACTGTCTGATGAAGGTATTGGGATATACTGGTTGATGAAGGTATTGGGATATACTGGTTGATGAAGGTATTGGGATATACTGGTTGATGAAGGTATTGGGATATACTGGTTGATGAAGGTATTGGGATATACTGTCTGATGAAGGTATTGGGATATACTGGTTGATGAAGGTATTGGGATATACTGTCTGATGAAGGTATTGGGATATACTGTCTGATGAAGGTATTGGGATATACTGGTTGATGAAGGTATTGGGATATACTGGTTGATGAAGGTATTGGGATATACTGTCTGATGAAGGTATTGGGATATACTGGTTGATGAAGGTATTGGGATATACTGTCTGATGAAGGTATTGGGATATACTGTCTGATGAAGGTGTTGGGATATACTGTCTGATGAAGGTATTGGGATATACTGGTTGATACATAAATTCAAAACTATGCACCGCAGCCAACTGGGAACAACAGATGACATGGTTAAAAAATGAAGAAAACCATTGAGTAGGATAGAAAGTAATGTTTTTGTAGCTTAAATTCATTGTAACTTTACCTTCCTTGTTCGTGTAACATTCAGTTTACAAATTGCCACAAAGACAGTTTTTGTCTGAAGTATCTGCAAATGGAGGACCTTTAAGACCCCCGCCACACATCAATCAATGAAATAATTTGCATTCATGTGAATCAAATAGCAAGATAAGTTATAAAAATTGATATAGATTAGAAGAAACAGTTATAAAATTAGAGATGAAATTATCTATCTCATGTATCTGTTTAAAATGTTGCACAAACAAAATTATAAGAGAAAAGAGAAAAAAATATCAAAACTTCCAACAACATCACACACATCCTCTTCAGTTAAGTTAATCACAAGATGCTACGGTAGCTGCAACACTTTTACAGCGGCGGGAATGTGTGGACTCCATGCTGGTGGGACAGCACACACGGGAGTGAAAAGGCACGGCAAGCCAGGTGTACTTACGTGGGGTTTCAAACAGGAATATGTGCAAGCCACACAGGGAATAGGAGTTCTTGTATGAGTATGTGATCCCTGTCTTCTTCTTGCTGAAGATCTTGGTGACCTGCAATGCACAAAATGGTCAGTCTTCATTGTTCTTTCAGAGACAAGGGTGAGTAAATATGCATTTGCCTAGACTGCCTGATCCCCAGCCACCCCATCCCCCTCTCCCCTTGCAACAGACCAGTGGCCTTCACATCTCTCTCTCTCTCTCTCTCTCTCTCTCTCTCTCTCTCTCTCTCTCTCTCTATCTCTCTCTCTCTCACACACACACACACACACTCTCTCTCTCTCTCTCACACACACACACACACACACACACACACACACACACACACACACACACACACACACACACACACACACACACACCTATTCAGAATTGAAAAAAGTTTTATTTACTGAACAAAGACTGTCATGACTCTGATTACCATGTCGTCAACATCCTCCAAAGTATCAAAGTTCCCAGGAAGGGTTATCATCAACTCCTCCACCACTGCTGAGCTTTTGACTGTAATGCATGATCTAGCTCAGCTCAGCGTGACTCTCAGCCCTATCATTATTACATAATTCTTCATTTTTCAGTCCAATTTAACACTCACGATACAGCTGGCAATCATTCAATTGTTCGTATTCCCTGGATTGTGACAGAGCTCCCAATCCTTTTCAAATGCTGACGCTCTGTACATGTATTGCCTTGACTCTGGTGACTGCTCTCTGACTTCCTCATCGCCATACTACATGCACATGCTGCACTGCGGCTAGGCCAACACATCAGAAACAGAACCCACCAACAACAGGTCGTTGAAGAGGAAGACTTCCCGTTGGTGCAGGCCTATCTTCTCCTTCTTGTTAGGGTCATGCACCTCGTACAGGCGGCAGTAGCAGACCAGGCGGCGGTGAGGCAGAGTCAGTTGCTGTAAAGTGATAGCGAGTCCATCAGTATTCCGTTAGGCAACAAAAACCAAAATAAGTTGTGGTAACAGTAACCCGACCGACCTGATTTTTTTCTGCTGACCCTAAACTTTCATTTTCGATCATGCCAACAAGTTGACGGTAAAAAAACGATGCATGCTGTCTCATTTTCTCTGCCCTTCGAGCACCCAGTAAATTATTTACGTTTAAATTAGCGTTTTTGGCAAAAGAGAAACTTAAATTATGTTCATTCTGACCTCTTCTATTGAAAAGGGAAAAAAAAATTGTTCAGGTCGATCTACTGACCCCCACCGTGTTGGGGCTATGTTACCGTAACCACAACTCCTTTCTATGTGCTTTAGTGCTTTCTAAAAGAAAAGGGAAAATCCTTTAATGTTCGTCCATGAAAATGTACAGGGCATAGCAGGGTTTGCCGTTAACAATCATTATGAAGGAAAATAAAGAGAAAATAACAACAACATTTAGACTCATGGAGACCAAACAATTACATATATATATATATATATATATATATATATATATATATATATATATATATATATATATATATATACGTAATATATATATATACATACCATTGAATAGGCCTATGTTATTTTCTTTAACATTCCCAAATGAGAATAGTGATTCGCTAATTTGACAGAATTAGAGTGAAATATACTTTACATTTTACCACCATAAAAACGTTGACTAGATACAGTACCCAAAAAATACACTATCGTTAAAGTTTGTTTGTATGTTTGTTATTTTTACTGAGGTTGCCTTGAATTGTGGGTCGTCCCATTACCAGCCAGCCAGCCGTGGTCGAACATGAACCAAGTCACGCATTCTTGCCATCAAAAAGACAACTGAGGCTTACAGGCTTCTTGCCGACGATTGTCGACTCTACTTTCATCACTTGTGTGACGTGGTCCACACCAGGGCGAAAATCTTGTCCTTTGATCCGTTCGTAGATGCTTGTAAGGTAATCCCTGTCTAGATCCTCTCCGTCGTCAATACCTGCAACACGAAATGTCCTTGTCTCACCGGCTCTCAACTGTCTACAAATCACACAATACATGTTGCTTTTCCTCTGCGTGCAGAACAGGGGTGACTTGTGTGGAAAACCAACCAAGGATACAATGGAGTAGGAAATTGTCATTTGATATACATTTGATGTACGCCTAGAGCTCCACTATGTACTTTTTTGACTGTGTGGAGGAAGTGCGCCTTATAAATAAACATATTATTATTATTATTATGAAGAGAAATAAAAGGAAAAAATTAGTCTGCACACATCTCCTGCCTTCTCTCCTCTCAACTTTATCATTTGGGGTTTACACAAATAAACGACAATACACATGCGTGCTCGCACTCGATCTCGAATGTGCAGACACGCAATTGCAGACAGATACATATGTGAGTGCATAATGTTTTGAGGCCAAGTCGATGAGAAATGAGGTACATTTTCTGCGAAGTGTCATCACTTGCCGAGTGAAGAAGGAAACTTTTACATCAAACACAACACACTGGTGCCGTGTGATCCCAACCCCCCCAAAAAGCTTCACAAAAAGGACAGAAAATGTCTTTCAGTGCAAAACATCAACCCGTGGAAGCCAGTCAAGTGATCAGAAAGAGCTAGTTATGCGTGAGTGGCTCATTTGTGTAATCAACTCGTTCAATGGGATGACCATGTTTGGGTTTTTTTCCACCAGGAAGTGTCATGTGATGATGAAGAGGAGGAACTCGTGAGTGATATACTGTACTTACTGATCCCCCCTGAAACAAATCAGAGCGTTATTGCATATGATTCGCATGCAAGTTGGAGACGAAAATGTAAGCCATGTGTACACGTACATTTCCTAAATAGTCTGTTTTTCAAAACTGCCGAAAGAAAACAATCATATCACTCTACTTACGTTCGTGGGTGTATGTAAGACTTAGGAAATGTACATGTATGTGTGTGCGAGCGTAAATGCTTATGTGATTATTTGGCCATTTCATTCGATAGTATTGTTCTACATTTGTGCTGATAAACCAGTCTGATATTCCTAATGACTGGCCGTAACCTTCCTCCATCGGTTAAACAAGATGCAAGAAGCAACAGATACAAATTCTAATGAAACCAAGACATAAAATATGTGCTCGGATAAAAAAACAACCATACTCACAACAAAATCTGTTTTAAAAAAGAAACACCTCAGCACTTTATTCCCACTAATCCACCACACACACACACACACACACACACACACACACACACACACACACACACACACACACACACACGCACACAGACACACACAAACACACACAAACACACACACACACACACACACACACACACGCACGCGCGCGCGCACACATAAATTATTGGTACCTCCATCCCATCCACTCATCCCCAATTCACACACCACACACACACATATAGATGCTCCCATCCCACCCACTCCACCCATCCCCAACCCCCACCCCACACACTTCTTTCCCTAGAGTGACCTCTGACCTCTGAGGTTCTTTACGAAGTCGTCAAGCTTCATGCGGCGTTCAGGCTTGATGTTGGAGTTGTGCAGGTCCGTGTTGAGCATGATGATGGCGTAGGCCAATAGAAAGACGGTGTCGGGGTTCTTGAAGTTTTTCACTTGGTCCACATTGCCCTCACAGTAGCGATTAGCGAAGGCCTGAAAGCCAGAGACGAGACATTCAGGGTGAAGATCATCATCATCATCATCATCATCATCATCATCATCATCATCATCATCATCATCATCATCATCATCATCATCATCATCATCATCATCATCATCATGGTCATGTATAGCGCTGGTTCCGACTCCTACTGACTCGCTCGTAGCGCACACATAATTATTAGGGGAGCGTTGCTTAGCCTGCCTTTGTGGCAAATGCTAGGCCGGTGTCAGCAAGTGTCAAATAGTTGACAGCCTTTAAATCTGCTGTCATCATGTTGACATATGTTGACACCAGCCTAGTTCTCACAAGATCTTGCAAGATTTTTAGCATAAGGAACGCGTCCCAGGTGTCACTTTTACCATTCGGCAAAGATATGCGTTTTTAGATCATGTCTAAACGCATCCAGCTTTACGCATGCGTGGAAAACTTGATTGAAACACTTAGTATGAGTTGAAGCGAGGGTTTTTACATTAACATCAAGAAAGATATTTGCCTTTCATTACGATTTTCTTGCCTTCTTTTCACTGCCACGCACACGATGTCGCAACATAGTAGGTCGCTACTGAGTGTGTCCTTCTTTACTCATGTTCTCGTTGTGTTACAGTTAAAGCAAAACCGACCGATCAGTTTGTACTTACCTCCATTAATCTTTCGATTTTCTGTGCCTCTCCCTGGAAAAAGAAAAAGAAATCAATTTTAATCGAGAGGGCGGCCGCACCCGTAGGCGGAAATGTACATGCACGTTCATCTGTTTCGAAATTAGTCGGCATGCACGTCAAATTAAACTGCTATTAGGAAGGTTATTCCCGAGTTTTCTCCTTGATTTTTTCCGGATATCGGTCACCTCTACCATTTTTCAGCAATCATTTCATTGCACAATCATCATGAAAACATATCTCGAGTATCAAAAGTCACAAAACAGAAACAAAGAAATAAATAAACAAATAAATAAAAACTGACAGAAAATGTGGAAATCGCGTCCATAAGGAGCGAAGATGCTCACAAAGAAGGAATTTGCTAATAATATGCAACCATCCGTTCTTTGATGAACTCAGTAAAGGCTTCAAAGAGCCGATAACTGGAACCCATTAACTGGCCATAAGACCATTACTACAAGTGATCATTCAGGAACGGTTAGGTCACGTGGCCTAGTGCTTGGGTCACGTGGTCCCGCCCTAGCGTGATGGGTGGCACGTGCATCTCGAGGATGAGCGCGGACAGCACGCGCCATTTCAAGCCTGGGCACCTCCAGACATGGCCTCAGCTGGCGTCTCTTCCAGACATGGGGAAACAGCAGGAGATTTCCCTGCCTGGAGCCAGCTGCTGCATCCGCAAATCGCTTGGGGGGGGGAGGGGTGGGAGGGGGGGGGGGGTGGAAGGAGGGTGGGAGGGGTGGGTGGGAGGGGGTGGGGGGGAGGGGGGGTGGGGTGGGGGGAGGATGGTTTGTATGCGGGAATGAAGGGAGCGGAGAGGGGGAGCGGAGAGGGGGGCGGGAGTATAGGTAAAGAAGTGATGTATGCCATATATGTTTAGAATCAAGAGGACGTGGAGGAGGGAAGCAAGCAGATGGAGGGATTTAAGGGGGTATATCCAGTGGGTGTTTTGAAATGGAAGGAGAAGGCTGACAGTATATCTCATAGATGTTGTGAGAGGTGGCGCTCAATGATGATACACTATGGATGGATGGATGGATGGATGGATGGATGGATGGATGGATGGACGGATGGGCGGATGGATGGGGAAATGGATGGATGGATCTGAGTGCAGGGCTTTACTCTGGTTCATAGCGCTGTCACTTCCATCTCGAACCCACGCTATGAACTTAATTAGCTCAAGTGTTTAAAATTAACCCAGATTTTTCCCGTCCCAGAGATAGAACCACGGCACTGCGCCTCACACATCGCCCAACCCCAAAGCATGCTCGCCTATCTCCGCTCAAGTTTGGTTCAAATCCACAGGAAGAACAACCATCTGACGAACTTCTGTTGAAAACACGATTGGAAACGGTTGATACAATACAATTTAAAATGTCAATAGAGGAAAATCAATAAGTCAATGGTTGTTGAAATAACAGTGCTGCAGGACCGCACGAATATCATTGTTATGCATTAGTGTCCATGTACACTGTCGAAGGGCAAAAGTGTAGAGAGGTACATGAGGCATTTACTTCCGTGGAGTCGGGAGAAATCAGGACCACTCTTGCTCACTAGCAAGAAATACAGACATGCTGTGATGAACACTTCACAGCTGCTTCTCATTGTATGAATCTCTGCAGATCTCCCGTCGACATGACATTGACAGAAAATGTTCAAAACACCGTTATACGATGAACAAGCAAAGGATTAGATAGGCAGACATACAATGCAACCAAGATGACTATGCCTGGATCTGTACTTTGATCAAATCCCTGCAAGGGTGCTCAGAGGAACTCTATCACCTGGAAAGGTTTTAGGAGTAATATGCCTCAAGAAATATTCCAAAGAACACACAGAGAGCGGCGTACAGAAATTAAAAAACAAGCCATGCAAGGTATTGGGATGAATACACCAATAGGTGTATAGATTATCTTCCACTGGAAGGACGAATATAAAATGCCTGGGAGGGAGCAGGAAGCCGAGGAAGGAGAAAAGGGCAAAGGTTAACGGATGATGACCTATTGGCTGGCTTCATCCCCACACCCAACACCACCACTGGCAATGACCGCACCTGACCGATAGTAGACACCACGACCAAGGGAAGAAAACAACCAGAAAACCGCACTGGAGTGGGGAAAGACAAATAAGAGAACGAAGGAGAGATCGAGGGAGAAGGGTAGAGGGGAAGTGTAGGCACGTAAAGAAACGAGAACTAAAGTAACTAGGAAAATAAGATTCGCCTTCAGCTTCTTAGGGAAGACATCTGTTCGACGCCAGCTCGCCGGAGGAGGTATACAGGGTGCACAGGTAATACATAGTTGAAGGAATAGGGAGAGAAATGGGATGTATGATGGGGTAGGGGTGGTGTGGGGGTAGGGGTGGTGTGGGGGTGGGGTGGGAGGGTGGGGTGGGAGCGTGGGGAGACGAATAATTAGAACGAAGGGGGAACCTAAAGGCATTCTCTCATGGAAGCCAAACAGATAAGCGGAGTACGATAATAAGGAACGTCTGGATGAGGAACTAGCAGACAACGGTGATGTTCATAATAAGTCGAAATCACAACAAATCCCGATGACAGGCGATATTGCAGAAGCAACTGTCTCGGGTTTGCAGATGGCAATCAAAGCCCTGGTGTTGGAAAACAGAGGAGAGCTTGAGACAGACGGCTCCAGAGACGATCTGCGCTGAAAAAACAAGCAAGCCCCACCTACAAGGCGCCCGGGGTGCCGTGCTGAGCAGCGTCTCTTTGAAGTCTGCCGAGAGGAAACAGGTCAGCATCTGGCACACTCAGGGGGGGCGGGGCAGTGGGAAAGAGGGGCGAAGGTAGGACTACAGGGATGAGTTTGGGGACAGGAGGGGTGAGGATTGCAGAGATGAAAGAACCTGAGAGTTAAGGCTGTGGAATCACGACGGGGGTGGGGGTTGAGGGGGGCTGCATGGGGGTGGGGAGTGAGGCATGGACCGTAGGAATAGAAAGGTGGAGCAGAAGGGCCACGAAGGTGCATCACTGCCATCAAAGTGATCACAAGTCTACGTCTCGTAACTTTCCATCTGAGCATTACGGACCAAGCGCCTTCAGAGAGCTCAGTGGGGGTGGGGGGTGGGGGTGGAGATGGGGTGAAGGTGGGGTGGGGCGTGGGGTAGGTGAGTGAATGGGGGTGGAGATGCTGGGCTAGGGACTATAGGAATGGAAAGGTGAGGTCACGTCGGCGCATCATTACCATCAAAGAGACAACGAAGCTACGTCTTCTAAATGACTTTCCATCTGAGCATCTCTGACCAGGCGCCACCACGGGGTTCTGCAGGCAGGCAGACATACTGGCAGAGGTCAACAGAGGCAATTTCCAGGCCAAACACCCACGTCTTTGAGTCCCAGACGCATTCTGGCACCGGAAGGCGATGAAGACAGGTGGAGACGAGGTCTACACCTCATTACTTTCCAATTCGGCAACGTCCCCGTGGGGTCGGGAGGTCACTTGCGGACAGGTGTACTCGCCGTTGAATGCGTCCTCGCGCCTCTACCAACGCCGTGTGCGACATCCTTTGCCCAGTGTTTATGCATCGCCATAAGGAGTGTTTTTGATGAAGGACTTTCGGGTTTTTGAATGCAGAAATACTTCTGCTATCTTTTCTTTAGCAAGGTCAAATATGAAAGATTGAGACTTCTACATGTACACCAGAGGGGTAAGAAGTGGCTGCAAGCACACGGGTAGGGGTAGGCACAGAGAATGTGATCATTGTACGCGCATTATACATGCATGCTTACGATTACAAATGCGCTAATATGGGCATTCATGAAGTGTGTGCAAGGATACGTGTGAGGATGCGAGCATGAGGAAAGGAATATCACTGAGCTTAGAGAGGGAGGGCGGTTACTGGGAAAAGAAGATCCGATGGCTTTAGTCCACTCTCACCATCCTTGTCAAATGGCGCTTGCGTAATTGAAGGCTCGAGGTTTAGATAAAAAGATGACGGCCAGTCTTGGGAAAAGAACTTCCTTAACGCGCAGCGGATCTTTTCTCCTCCGACTCATGCAGTGCGGAGATGCAGTGCCTGTCACCGCGAGACAGCAATGAGATTTTCCCTCTTCCGGCCCAGATCTGATTCGATTAGAGCCGCCGTGCGCCCTCTCCAGCAGACAGAACCGCGGTCTCCATTCAAGTTCTCAGACGCCAGGCGAGAAGTGGATCCACGGATTCGATTATCAAATGCCGGGAATCCGCGTCGGAACGTGAGGTGGGTAGTGGAAAGGACACTTACTTCTATGGAGAAATCGCCGCAAGGCCCACAGAGACATTCACAGGATAAAAGGACAGGAGATAAGTAATAGTAAATGCAATGTGAATCGATAATAGACAATGTCACAAAGATGGGGGAAAACGAAGACATGAAGATACGAGGATCTACAGGAAGACGCAGGGACAGAGAGAGGGGTGGAGGAAAGGAGGTGGGTGGAGGGAAGGAGGCGGGTGGAGGGAAGGAGGCGGGTGGAGGGAAGGAGGCGGGTAGAGGGAAGGAGGCGGGTGGAGGGAATGAGGCAGGTGGAGGGAAGGAGGCAGGTGGAGGGAAGGAGGCGGGTGGAGGGAAGGAGGCGGGTGGAGGGAAGGAGGCGGGTGGAGGGAATGAGGCAGGTGGAGGGAAGGAGGCGGGTGGAGGGAAGGAGGCGGGTGGAGGGAAGGAGGCGGGTGGAGGGAAGGAGGCCGGTGGAGGGAAGGAGGCGGGTGGAGGGAAGGAGGCGGGTGGAGGGAAGGAGGCAGGTGGAGGGAAGGAGGGACGCGGAGGGAAGGAGGCGGGTGGAGGGAAGGAGGCGGGTGGAGGGAAGGAGGCGGGTGGAGGGAAGGAGGCGGGTGGAGGGAAGGAGGCGGGTGGAGGGAAGGAGGGACGTGGAGGGAAGGAGGCGGGTGGAGGGAAGGAGGCGGGTGGAGGGAAGGAGGCAGGTGGAGGGAAGGAGGCGGGTGGAGGGAAGGAGGCGGGTGGAGGGAAGGAGGTGGGTGGAGGGAAGGAGGGACGCGGAGGGAAGGAGGGACGTGGAGGGAAGGAGGGACGTGGAGGGAAGGAGGCGGGTGGAGGGAAGGAGGCGGGTGGAGGGAAGGAGGCAGGTGGAGGGAAGGAGGCGGGTGGAGGGAAGGAGGCGGGTGGAGGGAAGGAGGCAGGTGGAAGGAAGGAGGGACGCGGAGGGAAGGAGGGACGCGGAGGGAAGGAGGGACGTGGAGGGAAGGAGGCGGGTGGAGGGAAGGAGGCGGGTGGAGGGAAGGAGGCAGGTGGAGGGAAGGAGGCAGGTGGAAGGAAGGAGGGACGCGGAGGGAAGGAGGGACGCGGAGGGAAGGAGGGACGTGGAGGGAAGGAGGCGGGTGGAGGGAAGGAGGCGGGTGGAGGGAAGGAGGCAGGTGGAGGGAAGGAGGGACGCGGAGGGAAGGAGGGACGCGGAGGGAAGGAGGGACGTGGAGGGAGGAGGCGGTGGAGGAAGGAGGCGGGGGAGGAGGAGGCAGGTGGAGGGAAGGAGGCGGTGGAGGGAAGGAGGGGGTGGAGGAAGGAGGCAGGTGGAAGGAAGGAGGACGCGGAGGGAAGGAGGGGAACGTGAGGAAGGAGGCGGTGTGGAGGGAAGGAGGCGGGTGGAGGAAGGAGGCAGGTGGAGGGAAGGAGGCAGGTGGAAGGAAGGAGGGACGCGGAGGGAAGGAGGGACGTGGAGGGAAGGAGGCGGGTGGAGGGAAGGAGGCGGGTGGAGGGAAGGAGGCAGGTGGAGGGAAGGAGGCGGGTGGAGGGAAGGAGGGACGTGGAGGGAAGGAGGGAGGTGGAGGGAAGGAGGCGGGTGGAGGGAAGGAGGCAGGTGGAGGGAAGGAGGCAGGTGGAGGGAAGGAGGCGGGTGGAGGGAAGGAGGCGGGTGGAGGGAAGGAGGCGGGTGGAGGGAGATGAGAAGTAGTGGAGCGGACTTACGGGCATCCTGAAGTAGGACTGGAACTTCCGCAAGGCCACGTCCACGCTCAGGCCTGAGAGGTCGATCTCCAGAGAGAAGTAGCTGCAACACAAAACAGGATGTCACCATCTCCACACGGCACACATGCACCAGATTCTTGTACAAAACCACAGCAGTGACCATCTTTCACATCACTCACATTAACTACTGTTGCAAGACCGCATTTATGCTCCTCCTCCACGTGCGCTCATACAAGCACTAAATTTCAATCACAGATCTCAAACCCACCCAAGATTCAGCATGCATGCATGTACACGCACACATCGTTCTCGCATGCGCACACACATATGTAGGCGAAATTCTGAATTTCGCTTGCATTACTCTGTGGAGTGACAAATTTACAAAGTAACTTGCTAAATATCATTCATAATCAAGCAAGACTCCTTAATCTTGTCGGGACTGGACCTGAACAAACTGACGTGGTTCGAAGAACCCCGAGGCCCGGGATCCCATTTTTATTGGGCGACATCCATCACCACATTGACAGATTTTGGATGCTCCCGTCAGAAAGCATTTCCCTGGAATATCTCATCGCTACGATCAATATACATCATTTCCCTAATCGCATCCCAAGACTGCACGCCAGAGCTTCGCAAGGACTTACAGAAGTCCAACAGACCACAGGGAAAATATGAACAATAACGCGTGTTTGGGGAAAACTCTACACTATAGAGGGAAAGCAGAAATTTAAACCAGAACAATCTCAGTAGGACCAACTGCTGCAGACAATAGGGACATTTCTTGTAAATACACGTCTTTAATCCCGAGACAACCTCCTACCCCTCCAAAAGACATTGGCGTTTTTCTGATCAGAAAGCACAGATTAACTGTAGAGTGTGAATCTGATTGAATGCAGTTTCTTCGTTTGATGATTACGCAGAGCAGTTTTAAAAAAAAAGAATTTACTCTGCCATAAATCTCCGTTCAGATGCGCTGCAGTGAAAGAATGAACCTGAAAGTGAGCCATGGACGAACGAGCTATTCGTGTAACTCTTGATCTCGTTGCGGAGCTCAGCGGTACAAAACTGCGACAAGTGCACATCAGTCTTCAAAGGAAACCGTCAATGTGGCTTTTAGTTCGCAGCTTCGTTTTTCAGTTTCATTCGGTCATTCCATGCCCGACTGCAGTTATCATTTTAGTTCCAAACCACCGCAGTCCTGGCAAATTCCGAGGCTCAACTGTGCTGCTTTAAGCAACAGAGAAGATATTAATTAATGCGTCTTTTGGTCGCTCAACCAAGGAGAACGTCCAATTCGGGCGAAAAGCCTCCCGACTTCCGAGGTTCGATGAAGAGTTCAGAGTGGTCGTTCCTGGCTCAAAGCAGTCCAATGGCCTTACAAGGGCCATCGATGCACGTTGCTAGGCAACGAAATGTCAGAGCAATGTCCGGGCCTGTGCCTGAGAGAGCTGGTAGGCGCAGGTAAACCCTGCTTTCGAGACAATCTAGCTCTGATTCCTTCCCTTTCCATCACCACGACGCCCTCGGAGCAGGGCAGGAAGCATCTCCCCAACGAATAACTTCTGCCCGATCGAAATAAACGTCCCGTCTCCTGGGAGTAGTGTTTGCGTAGCAGGCATTCTACGAGCGACTGCAGGGAAAACGGGGAGGGAGATGGGTGCTGCAGTGGAGGGGCTACATGGAGACTGGCAAAGGACACGCCTCCTACATGACAGAAAATGTGCGATTTCAAAACTGCTCTGAGGTCTCTCATACGAGCTTGAAAATCTATCAGGCGAGCTAGATCTGTAAAAAAAAAAAAATCTTCACGCAAGCCTTGCAAGGACATGATTCATGAACTCGAGACAGTAGGAATTTCGCCCAGTACAGCTCTTTGCCTTCATTCGAAGCCAGATGATCTCCTGTCACGATCGAATCAATGGCCGTCACACGACAGTGTTCATAATTTATTAGGGTTTGAGTTCCTCCACTACCATCTCTTTTGTTGTCCCAGTTACCCGACAACCTTCCTAGCTCCAAGCCCCCTTATGTTTCGCCCTCATTGCAAGAGTGCGCTCTTCTGTAGAACCGTGCTATTGAACTTGAAATCACTGCTCGCCCTGATCACAAAGGGACATTACTGCCAAATACCTTTACAGTCACGAAAAGGCGTCAGGGGGCACGCGCTTGTACGTGTCACGTGACTCCATGATCACAGAGTCGTCTGCTTGGCATGCTGACCGAAGGCAAGGAACAACACAAACGCAAAGGGGCAATCTCTGGTCTTTGTTCGCAGAGCACAAGTTGCCTTCCGTTTTAGATATGTCAACATCATCCCGCCAACTTTCGATTGTATCACGAAATCGATGTGTCCCGAATTCCTCCCCTAGCCGGCCATACAGTCGGGCTTCACCAGCCTGATGCGTGTGGGCATGCGCAGAGCTGAAGCCTCTTGATGGGCCGTAACAATGTCTGGATCGAAGCCACGAGAGGAGAAGAGGTGGGCAATTAGAGGCATTGAAGCGGCGCTAGTCTAAACAAACACACAGAGAACTCTGAGTGCGATTGCCGAGAAAAATCACATCTGCAGGAAACGCAGGAGACAGGTTAGGACTTCGCAATCTCCCTCCCTTTAGCCAGAATTCCATAGTTAATTCACCAATTCTGCCAACAACCTACGGCTTAAATACCTTTGATCAGGCAGCACACAACGTTGCAAATCGTGCTTCATATAAACACAGACACGCTGGTGTTTCGACTGTAGAAATCTCACCGACCACGGATTCACGCCCAGCTTTCAATACTCGAGGTCTATGCGTCTACTTGCATTATTAACGACTTAAATCTAGAATCGAGGCTTACTTGCTCAGATCAGTCGAATGAAAATGCGTGTTCCATAGATATTTCGACTTCGATGGATTTTTAAAAATTAAATTTAAGTACATGCCGAATGAAACAGCACAACCAACGGCAATGTGAAATTCCTATGCAAAAACATTAAATGGGCTACAGAAGGCACGAAAGAAAATCGCAGCAGTCTAACATTGAGCGTTAGAACAGAATACATATTTCATTGGAGGGGAGCGAGGGTTGGGAAAAGGCTGGGGGGTGGGGGGTAGGTGTGTGTGTGTGGGGGGGGGGGGGGGGAAGGAGAGTGAGCGGGTTAGGGAAGTGAGCGGGTGGAAAGAGACTGGTTGTAAAATAAGAGAGCGAAAGACCCCATTTCGAAAATTCCCATTAGCGGAAAATATCATGATTGTCACGGGAGTGAATCAGCCTATTTTACAGATGAAACTCTCTCCTCTAGAGAGCCTGAATGACAGCTGTCATTTGGGCAACGGTGTCTGACGAAGCATTAGCTCCTATTCATGTAATACAAGTTCTGCACGAACGAATTTTTCATCCTCTAAGGACTCCCCCCCCCCCCCTCCCCCTCCCCCCCCCCCCGGTAATTCACAACAAAGTTTTAAAAGTCTCAAAAAGAAAGATGAAGACGCTGACATTACCGTTTCGCCAAGTCACACTAATTTCATCATTACACTTGCGTCAAGCACGACGGGCGAACAATCAGGAAGGTTTTGGGAATCAAGGAAATCTCGAGATCCACAAATCCCAAACCACTCCTCTTAAAAATAATGGCCACAATCGCCAAATTGCCATGACCCTTCGCTTTTTGGCGTCCAGGGATTGCTGCAAATATTTTTGTCTGAAGAGCTCCTCAGAGACTTCCTTTCCTCTCTATTAAGCAGGCATCCAGTGGTATTCTGCTACTCCAATGCACTGCCCTTAATTCTCTTCTTTCTTGAAGAGTTGAAAGTTAGATTAACTGTCTGTGTAACATAGTTTAACAAATATGGACCATTGTTATCTGGTGTTTTTAAATATATAAAATCGCAACAGTATGCCAGTGAATGCATATTTTCTAACGGCTACGAAGGTGATTAACATAAGCTGAAAATATGTTATTACTCCAACACTACAATGTGCATATGAGGCCTCGTCTTCGTGGTTAGGGGACAGAGAAGCGAAGTGTCTAAGTTTCGCTTGTCTTGCAAAATAAGACTGTTGAGTCACGAAGAAAGACTGGAATATGCTCCATAATTTATTAACCCTGCAATGCGTGTTTTATTGTGACGTCACCAGACAGTGATTCACAGGGCTGGGGCAGCATTTGGAACGGAGACAGGAAGTCGCGACTACGCGACGTGAAACTGACACCCCCGGGACGCGAAGAGTGACTTCCCTTCGTCACGTGACTGGCCCGAAACCACCAATCGTACTGCCCCGAAACCGCCAATCGTACTGCCCCTGGAAAGACCTCCCTGGCAGTCCACATCAACTACCACCTCTCCGCCTTCCCACACTCCCCCATAACTTCAGATTCCTGACTGGTCGACCAGAGCAATGATGGCTCCTCAATTCCATCACAGAAACGCATGTCCCCATTTATGTGAGAGATGAAGGGGCGTAACTTAACAATCAAGGGTGACCTCTCTCTTTCAACTCCTATACCCCCTATCCCCATCCAGACACAAGGACCCTATAGTTTGTAATGATGTGGTGAGCACTTTTCGTGTTTCAGTGATGCATGCAAACTTACAATAGGACAGCCGCTTTATTATGTAGTCAGTTTTGGGAAATCATATTTAATGGTCTCTAAAAAGGCAATTAAAGCGGAAGCATACTCTCAAGACGATGAAGACATCCGTCCCATTTTCAAATCTGCTTTAGCACACAGTTTTCTGAATGTGAAAAACAAGCATACGTCTGTGAGTTTTGCAGCACGATCATGGTGGTGCAAAGACATAAAAGACACGTGACACGGCCATGCACAGATTGCCACTTCGTTCTTTGTAAAAATAAATCTGTGCTACCAAAAGAATATTTCCCGATTCTACTTCTCTTCATCGAATACTGCCGTATTTCCAGAAAAGCAAGGTTCATCAAGCTTTCTTTATATTTTTTTATGTCATCGTTAAAGACAGCAGCACTATTCAAAGGAGACATCCACCATATGTACCCTCATAAGCATGCACAGACAGCACGATCAACATGGACACCAACAGACATAGACTTCCGTTGCAACAGAAGCAGGCTCAGCAATAACCTGTGACACCAGCGCTCGTGACCAAAACTTCTCCTTAAACATAACTTCTCAGGGACATAAAAAATCATACAAATGCAAAATTCTTCACATCTCGACAAATCCCACTGGAAGCTGTGCACTCATCCCATTCTTCCGCTTCGACACTACAACGTTAATCATCACCATTTCCATCAGGTATTGACGCGTTCATCCAGCTCCATTTACATGAAGCCAGCAGATGGAAGTAAATCAAAAGGCAATTATGGCCATTCCAAAGCAACGAGGATGGGGGAAAGAGGGAACACGAGAAAGCGGCGTGGGGGTGAGACTTGGGGTCAGCTTTCATGCTCGTGAAGACTCGCAGTGGACAATACAGTTACTGCCAAGACAAGCGGGGGCACAAGTGCTGGTGAAGATTGGAGAAAGGCAGCAGAAGGAAGGGGTGGGGAGGAGTAACAGCCCAAGGTATTAGCCCTTAATCTAAGGAAGACTGATGAACTCATGGAGCCCTGGATAGGGTTGCCCACTGGCAAAGCAGGGGTGCAACACAGGGGATTGTGACTCATTCTTGGTCATCCTTCCCTCCTTCGGGTCGACCCCTGGTCAATGGGTCGGTCACACCCAGACCAACAGGCGTGATGACCTAATGGGACTACAGGGAGCCAGCCACAAGCCAATCGCTCTCCCAGCAGCACGCTTTGAAGTCTCCTGCGTGACGCACCCCAGTCCTGCAGTGCAGAACTTCTCCAGGGGTTTGGGGACCGAGCTGGCCCCTAATGTCCCCTGTCCCCTAGGGGCCGCCAGGCGACGGCGATCAGGTTCCTAATAGGGGACTCCACTTCCGCGGCACGAGCAGGTTTCCGGCACAGGCTCCGTGCTGTCAGTTGCGTGTCAAGTGGCACATACATTTTTCATCAGGCTAATTCACATCCCCTCTCTCTCGTCCTGAGACTGCCCCCTCTGCTCTCTCTCTCTCTCTCTCAAGCGTGCTCCTCTTTCTTCCCGTTGTTTCGGGCAGTACAAACTGTGGGTTGGTTCGGCGAGGGGGGGTTGGAGGGAAGGAGTTTGAGGGTATTGTGTGCGCTTTGAAAATCCAACTTTCAGGTCTGCGCAGGTTGTAATTACAAGTTTCATGGTGCGTCATCAAATGCATACGCCTAGTGTATAAGGCGCGTGCGTGCGTAAGAGTGCGAGCGAATGTGCGCGTCACATAATTTTCAGATACTGGCTTTTTTAATTCGGCTGATCTTTGCATTACTCGTCTCATCGAGCAGCCTTAGAGAAAAGGTGAAAAAACAAGTTGACAAACTTCATCGCCTCATTCCATTTCTATCCCATCGTTTTCTGGACCAGGAAGACTACGCGACCTTGACCCCGGCTCCACCAATATCCGGGTTCCACGATGACACAGCGCCATGACACCTCTCAGAAGCGCTAGTGCCATCTGTCGGCTTGGCAGATTGCCAACGTGACGCATGCCTGCACACTGCAACGCCATCTGGGGCAGGGGGACGTAACTCTCGCTGCATCAAATACCAGGACATGAAGGCATCTGAGCGGATGTCGCCCGTTTAATGCATATCTGTATTTGATGCCCATTATCAACAGTGAGACTGAAACCCGCATAGTCTGCTACAAATCGTAACATACGGTTTCCTTCCATCGCATTGAGGCAAGGTACGGTGGGAACCTTTTATCATTTTGGCGTGGAGGAAGAACAATAATGACATGTACTGACTGCAACGTCTTGAAATTACTGAATTCCTATTATCAATGCAGAGCACCTGTCATTCGTAATACCGTCTTTATCATATTCAGAATGAAGACACAAAGCAATCTTTGGCTCCACCCTCCCACAGGAAGGCATCGCGAAAGAACCCTGACGTGCGGCTAAACCAAGTATTCACGCGAGGCCTTCGTGATAATTCCAATGAGGCCTGCGTTTGACAGGGAAATCGCTCGCGTCAATCCATAAAGCCACCATTATGGCCCATCTATCAGACACCACCCTTCATATTTGCAGACAAACACGCGTCCTTTGCCAATTATAATAGCTCCATCCCTGTAGATTCGCAGTTCGGTTCCTCACAAACTTCTCAAATCAGGCCAGCGGGAGGTGGATGTCTACTGCGCCTTCCGTTGACAATGAGGAGAGAGAGAGAGAGAGAGAGAGAGAGAGAGAGAGAGAGAGAGAGAGAGAGAGAGAGAGACGAGAGAGAAAGAAAGAGAAAGAAAGAAAGAGAGAGAGAGAGAGAGAGAGAAACACAGAGATGGAGAGAGACAGAGATGAAAAGAGTGATAGAGAGATGAGGAAAGAGACAGAGAGATGGAGAGAGAAAGAGAGAGATGGAGAGAGAGACGGAGAGTCGGAGAGATGCAGAGAGAGATGGAGAGAGAAATGGAGAGAGAGAGACAGAGATGGAGATAGAGATGGAGAGATGGACAGAGATATGTGGAGAGAGATGGAGAGAAAGAGAGAGATGGAGAGAGACAGAGAGAGAGAGAGAGAGAGAGATGGAGAGAGAGAGAGAGAGAGAGAGAGAGAGAGAGAGAGAGATGGAGAGAGAGACGCTGACCACTCTCAATCCGAAGGAATAATCCAAGGGTTAAGGGATGAGGTGCGGTTGCATGACAGGAGATGAAGATTCACACTCCCCAAATAGGCCGTGCTGAGGACAACAAAACAAGTGGATGGGAGTTCACTTTGAGGCGCCATAGAAAAGAATTTAAAGGCATCAAAATAGCACGGGTCTAGCATCAGAAGTCGAAGGTCCCCACTCGGCCACGGTTTGACGTGGAGCCGCAAGCCACAAGTCGAGATCGATCTGATCCTGATGACCCCGATAACCGCGACTGGGATAGGGTGGGTGGAAGGAAGACTGTAAAGGGAACGGTGCAGACTAGGGATGTGGCCTCGTCACTGCTGATGCAGGCGGCAGCCCCTGCAGCCCGAGGGTCTGGGATCCACCCTCCCCATCCTCCCCTTCATTAAAAGCTCATCGTGGCGGTGGAGGAGACAGAGAGCTCTCTCAACACCTCTGAACCTCAGGCTGCTCAGCCAGATTTAGTGCCGCCATCCATTCTCTCCCAGCCAGTTATTCCCCGGTCTCTTTAGCCCGGTAATTAAGTTCTTTCCCTCGTCCGCCGCCCTTTCGGTCTTCCAGTCGACATTTGGCCTGCCTTGATCCGAGCTTTAATTGAACTTCAAACCACAGGAACGGGCTTTGCGAACTCGTGTTGGTACGAGGTTTGCAGCAATCTTCCATGATTCATCAAAAAGCTTGAGGACAACTCCTGAAGCCTCTATGTCTTCCAAGCAGGACTCGAGGGGCACGTCGCTTCTCGGCTTCATGAGAGTGGTCTCGTCAAACACTGATGTCGGCAGTAAATGAAACTGAGATATGATGATTCATTCATCTAGAATAACGAGTCCTCTAGGACTCCAGGGAATGAGGTCGGGGAGTGGAGTGGGCAGCAACAGAATGTGTATCCTGGGTTTCACTTCTGAGGCGGCCTTCAGAAGGGCTCCCCGGAGAAGGCCCTCGTTATCGTGACCTCTGATAAACAAGCCTCGTTAGCTGCCCATTACTTCTGTGACCAGAAATACTACTTAGAGGAGAGGATATGCGTAGCGACAGGCTAGAGATGCAGATAAAAGAGACCATAGTAAGAAATGAGGTGGGGAGAGAGAGAGAGAGAGAGAGAGAGAGAGAGAGAGAGAGAGAGAGAGAGAGAGAGAGAGAGAGGAGAGAGAGAGGCCGACAAAAATTGACAGTGAGCAATGCGACCAGTCATCAGGAAAAAATGAGAGAGCACATGCCCTGAACAAGTTTGAAGGTTTGGGAAGTTCGTGAAAATAATTTTTGTCTTTTTGCTTTGGCCCGTCGTAGACGTTGAACCAATTCTAACGACACAAGGTTGCAGCCAGTATAACATCCCACATTGTTCAGTTTAGTTCCGTTCGGTTCAGTTCAGTCTCTTAACGCTGAGATGGGTTGATGAGGCACCACTGATGACTTTCGGACAATCTTTCTCCATCGATCTCTATCCTCTGTGGCTCGCTGTGAGTCAGCAAAGGTCAAGCCTGTGCACTCTTTGATGTTGTCTTTCCACCTCTTTCTCTGCCTGCCTCTCCTTCTCCCACCTGGTACGGTACCTTGCAGGATGGTCTTGGCCAGCCCACTGCCTCTTGACACGTGACCGTACCACTTCAGCTTTCTGCTTTTCACGATTGAGAGCAGGTCTTCGTACTGCCCAAATGCTCTCCTGATCCTGTTGCTGACTTCCTCATTCGTGACATGGTCTTTATATGAGATGTTCAGAATCTTGCGGTAGCATCTCATTTCCAGGGTTTGTATCCGTCTCTGTAGTTCAGATGTGAGTGTCCATGAGCCTGATCTCGACGCGAGAGTGATATTTCTGTCACGCCATATTAGCTTCAACTTTGCCAATGCTGCTGTTGTTTGTGCTATCCTGGACAGTATCTCTGGTTTGGACCCTTCATCAGTCACAATAGATCACAGGTATTTGAAGTTGTTCACAGCTTCCAGTTTTTGGCCCTTCACTTTGATTTCCATTTTGAAGCCCCGAGGGTTGTTCGTCATCACCTTGGTCTTCTCGGCGCTGATCTCAATGCCATATGCCTGTGAGGTCTTGTCCAGATGCTCGACAAGACTAGTCAGCTCCTCTTCACTTCCTGCTAATCTATAAATGTCATCAGCAAAACGTAAGTTGGTGATCCTTCTGCCACAGATGCTGATTGATCCTTCGTGGTCTGCTAGGGCATCAGTCATCAGTGATGTGGCATCCATATTTCTCCGTCCCAGGGATAGAACCACGGCACTGCGCCTCGCACATCGTCCAACCCCAAAGCATGCTCGCCCATCTCCACCTGTCTAAAGACATGGTTTCAACAAGGGAGTAGAGGCTGAGGGGCTGACTGCGTACTCATGCGAGGGGAGAGCACTGGGGGGTGGGCTGGCAGGAACTGGTGTCTATTCTAAACAAGTCTGAAGGGTTGGGAACTTCTTGTAAATACTTTTGTCGTTTTGCTTTGGCCAGTCGTAGACGTTGAATCAAACATAACGACACAAGGTTGCAGCCAGTATAACATCCCACATTTTCACGATATTTAAATAAACCCAGATTTCTCCGTCGAACCATGAACGGCACTGCGCCTTGCACATCATCCAACCCCAAAGCTTTTTAAGACGTCCATGATCAGACGAAAGGTCAGAAGATGTAGGCAAAGTACACATGAAGATTGTGCTGGAACATTCCTCAACACTAGAAATAGACGCTGAAAGATAGTCTTGAAAATGAAAGTGTTGAATTTAACAGAAAGCTATAAAATCTCTCTCTCTCTCTCTCTCTCTCTCTCTCTCTCTCTCTCTCTCACACACACACACACACACACACACACACACACAGAGTCATCAAACACCATCGTTTTATCGAAGTCAAACGAAGGGATGAAAATGACAAAGAAAAGAGGAAACAATAATCAATACAAACAGCATGGTGTGTAATAAACCATTTCTTTCCATCCAAACTAAGCGCAGTTCCTTCGTAGAGTGCACAACAGCAGGGGGGAAGAGTATTCACAGGACCGACGCCTCCAAAACAGGGAGTGCATGGCCCTATTTCTCTACGCAAATATGCGGTAATCGCATTTGTAAGACAGGCGTGTGCGGGTACTCACTGAAGGACCTCCATGTTGAAGGGTTTGATGAGCGTGCCCAGGAACTCTCCGATCATCTGCTTGCTGAGACCCTTGCGCATGATGAAGAACTTGGCCACGTTCCTGGCAGAGCCGTCGATGAATCCTTGGTCTATGAGGAATGCCAGCCCCTTCTCCGGCTTTCTGCAACGCAAAAATAAGTGTCGTGGTCAGACTGAGTACCTGCATAAGGCAAAGCCAGATGTGTTGGGCAAGGACAGACGTATGGTGACGCAAACTAGATTGATGTGAGGGCGCATTCAAAGCAGATCTGAGGGACCTGACTTCAGTGCGTAAAGAAGTGAGAACAAACGAGACTTTTCCTGATCGAAGAGTCAAGTACAGCAGCGTGTGAACCTTTTGCTTTAACAAATCCGCGAGAAAATAAGTCGATTACGGGTCATTCGATATTCATCACAAGTATGAATTTAAGTTGAGGCAAAAGCATGCACTTGTGAAAGATCTTGTGCAAGACTGAAATCTTTGCATATCGCACATTATCTCTCTCTCTCTCTCTCTCTCTCTCTCTCTCTCTCTGTGTCTCTCTCTCACACACACACACACACACACACACACACACACACACAAACACAAGCACACATACACAAACACACACATACACAAACACACACACACACACACACACACACACACACACACACACACACACACAAACACTCAGAGGCTTCCTGTTCCCCTCCCTGGACAAGATGTCAGACCCGAATATCACACTCTGTGGAAGTGGATGAGTCATAGACGGCATCCGCCATTTTGGGCAAGGGTTCATGAGAAGATGGCGCCTGACAGAGGCGTGTTAATGGAGAGTTTCCACACTTTCTACGTCCCCGTCCTCTCTCTCTCTCTCTCTCTCTCTCTCTCTCTCTCTCTCTCTCTCTCTCTCTCTCAAACACACACATAGAGGGTGTGGTCAAAAATGCGTCTCTTTCTACCCCGATCCTGATGAAAGCAGGAGAGATTGTCCCCAGATGAGAACTAAAAAAACTCTTCAAGACTGCACGTGAAACATAACACCTCCATCGCAGAAGGGTGAGCAATACAGGAACCTTTTCCTCAAGAAAAACAGACACAACCGCTTGGGGATAAAAAGGGATCAGAGAGGATTTCTTTTTGGTCTGAGCACGTTTTCCTCCCTCGCCCTGACATTTGCTAGCAGGAAATGGCAGTCGCCAAAGGAAAGACAGACTCCCTAGGGTCAAAATGAGGAAGGAGGGAGAGAAAAGACAGTGCACACGTGACAAAAGGCCAGACAGACCTGTCACCCTATCCCTATAGAAACACGTCGTGCGTATACGTCAAACAAACTGGAACGTTACAAGCAGTAGTATATATATATATTTTGGGACGCTCTGTGGCCGAACAAACTCAACTGCTAATCAATGAAGTCCATTGAGCAGTGCTGATGGGAGTGACGCCATGAGCGGGGAAGCAACCATAGTTGGGTCCAGCACGCACCAGGCACAGAACCATTCCACCTCGAGCGCAGGATAGGAGCCACGGCGAACATCGCCCTGCGTCTCTGGCGGACAGCCATAAGTCAAAATCTACCACGCCATTCCATCGATTTCGGCCAGTTCCCGCAACGTGTGCGACTACGCAGATCAATGGAGGGGAGAAACGGAATGGGGTTCCTGTAATCGTCTGAGTGAACACGGCCAGAGCAAGACAAGCGAGGGAAGGGAGGCAAGGGACGGCAGCAAAGAAATGAATACACACAGAGAGAGGCAGGCAGGCAGACGAGGGAGAGGGGAGGGGGAGGGAGGGAGGGAGGGAGGGAGAAGGGGAGGGAGGGAGGAGGAGGGAGAGGAGAGGAGGAGGAGGAGGGAGAGGGAGAGGAGAGAGAGAGAGAGAGAGAGAGAGAGAGAGAGAGAGAGAGAGGGAGGGAGGAAGGGAGGTCGAGAGAGAGAGACAGAGAGACAGAGAGAAAGAGAGACAGACAGACAGACAGAGACAGAGACAGAGAGAGAGAGAGAAAGAGAGAGAGAGAGAAAGAGAGAGAGAGAGACAGAAAGAGAGACAGACACACGAACACAAACACAAAGAGACACACAACCACACATTAACTCACACAGACAGGCAAGCAGGCAAACCAAAAAGAGAGGAGCGAAAACTATTGCGAATGACCTATCCTCCACAAGCTAACAGCAGGAAAGTCAATGCCATAACGATAGAATAATTCTTGGCATCTACTCTACGGAAGAACAAATATATTTCTAGCTTAGGCTAAGGTCGAGTGCCATTTACATTTTTTCTTATTTTAAATAAATGTATTTTTGACGAAGAATTCATGTCAGCTTTTGTCAGTCGTTGCTGGTGCCGAGGTTAATGCATGATGCCAAACGACATACTCTTTGCCATTTTCTGGCAATGCTTCATTGTAGCGGAACATGTCACTGTTTCATTGTGGCAAAACATGTTGTCACTGCTTCATTGTAGCAGAATATGTTGTCCTTGCTTCATTGTAGTGGAACATGTCATTGTTTCATTGTCGCAAAACATGTTGTCACTGCTTCATTGTAGCGGAACATGTTGTCACTGTTTAATTGTAGCAGGACATGCTGTCACTGCTTCATTGTAGCAGAACATGTTGTCCCTGCTTCATTGTAGCGGAACATGTCATTGTTTCATTGTCGCAAAACATGTTGTCACTGCTTCATTGTAGCGGAACATGTTGTCACTGTTTAATTGTAGCAGAACATGTTGTCACTGCTTCATTGTAGCGGAACATGTTGTTCCTGTTTCATTGCAGTAGAACATGTCACTGTTTCATTGTAGCAGAACATGCTTTCACTGTTTCATTCTAGCAGAACATGTCACGGAATGTTCGCACAGCTCATAAAGCAAAGACTACCCCAGAGCAGGGATAGAGATGGAGAAAAGGGGAGCCAGAGCAATGAATGAGACAGATGGAGAGAAAGACGTACGGGTGATGAATGAGCGCTATGTAAAGAGGGGAGAGGGCGTGCACCATATGTTTTCCATTGGAAACTCCATCAGCCTCCTCCAACGCTCATCATACAGGCCCCTGTGTTTGCAAAGTAAACCCCCAGTGCTCTCAGTCCTGCTACAAGACAGAAATTGCTGACACCTCGGGTCACTCTTGAACTTCACCCCACAATATGCATCTAACACAACTCAAGGATTTGAGCGAGTGAAAAACGATGGTTTCAGCATCAAGGGTGTGATGCTGGAGAGGAGATGGAGCGAGAAGGTCGGGGTGGGGGAGAGCGGTAAAAAGAGTATAGGGTGAGATGCCTGGGGGGAGGGGGGCGGTGTCTCTACTCTAGACCTAAACTGCTGACATCTTGATTTCTTCGGCCAGTAAACGCCCTGGCAGGAAAAAAACCAACAGAAGAATTGGCGCTGCCATTCACGGGTGTGTGTGGGCAATTTCGGTGCCAGAGACAGACGTGTTTATGCGCGAGCTGCCCGACACCTGCAGAGCGGTTACAGGGTCGTTAGGCAATCGGTCACGCCTGCTGTGCCTGGGAAGCCACAATCTGGAGTTGGAAGCGTGAGTGGACTGAAAAGCATAAGCGGGAGTGTCGAGTCATTCACAAGAGCTTTCAACCAGAGCAGATGAAAACCACAAGCGCCTGCTTTTCGTTTCCCTTCACCGTGAATGAGTTCTATGTCAAGAATATGAGGAGTGCACAAAACATCCTTCAAATGACAGTTCCAGCTACTCATATGTTCTTCGTCAACGTGATGAACAAACATTTCCTGGCTTTCAATGTGTGTTCCATCTACAGGAGGAATCTCTGTTGTTTTTTCTCCGAACCACGTAATTCAACTGTAGAGGCCAAATAGGGATGTTTTCAGCTCTTGGCATTTCTTGTTCTATTAAAAGCATGGTCATGTTACCCAGAGCTCTTTGTTCATTTCACTGTATCCAAGCAACAATCCTAGACACAGAGAATGTTTCCGTCTCCTTTTTCTCCAGGTCGCGACACTCCAGACTTTCCTTATGCTCACAGCCTCTTCCTCCATCCTATACACCGCTCCGACTCGCAGTTCAAGCGACCAGTCGGGCATGACCGGTGTTGGGTAAAAAAAGTTCCCCATACAAAGCGCTCACCCTCCTCATGGAACCAGACACCCCGAGTGCATGCCCTGCAACGATACGATCTTTCCGCGTCAAGCGCGGCACACGTACCTCATTACCTACACAGCGCAAGTGCGTGTCAGACAGAAGCAACACAAGACTGGAGAAGCGAGACTGGGTGTCATCCATCACAGGCATTTGGCGCCATCAAGGTTATTGCCCCAAGTTCCAGAGATGCATGCTGCGGCTGTTTTTTCTTCAAAACGTATGGCTGTGCAATGACAAGATGCATAAATATGTCTACTTGATTTCCTCTTCGTCGTCACTACGAGCATCGGTGAAATCTTCAAACAATCCCACAAAGAAGCGGTAGCCCTGTAGCCCGAGACCTCAACACAAGTTCTGTATGCAGAAAGCGTGCACGATTGAACGTGGACTGCTCGCAGCCACTGTCCCTTTCCTGCAGTTTGCGTGTGACAAGGGTGGATGCAGTTTTACGACCTATCAGCCTTTAAAGGCTGTTAGAGGTCATTGAGCACGAAAATCACTAGTATAATTAGAGTAAGCGCAAATCAAATCATGATGTCCCTAATTATTTGCCTCCTACGAATTGCGTAGGGAGACACGGTGGGTCGTTTTCTCTTGCTCCCCCAACCCTGAAGGGGAATTCCATGTTACAATACTACTAGCACTGACAGTTGGAAACGGAATCGCCCAAAGGATATGAAGAAAGCTGCTTGACTACAGTGCATGCCAAAACTGGAACCTGCAGGAACGCTGAAATTTGACTCCAAGAGAGGAAAAGTCTTGAGGAAAAGGAATCCACCGTCAGCTTCCTATGGATTCCAGAGCTGCCAACACAGACGCACCACGCAATCGGAAAAACTCTTGGAGCAAACGAAGCAGCAAAGAGAGCGCCATGCATTTCAGAAATGCGTTTCGTTCCAGAGTCAAAGTGTGGAGGAGGACAACCCCACAAAGCATCAGTCTACCCCAGTCTGACACAGGCCTGGCGCAGTCGTCAGGAACGCAAAGAGGTTTCTTGCCTCTCTTTAGAGAAGGCCCAGCATTCCGAGGTTTTGTAACGGGGCGGGCAGTCTGGCGCCGGGTCCTAACCTCCATTCTAACAAAGCGCCCGAAGTACGTACTTGCTGGCAGAAGGGAAGAGGCCGCCATTACTCACAGCCGTCCTATCCGAGTCTGCAGGCAGCAACCATGGACACAGGCTGAAGGGGCCAGGAGGGTGCGGATTAGCTCGTGTACCAAAGAAACGCATATGTCTATGGAGAGTCCTGCGTGCAGAGGGGCCGAGAATAAACGCCCAATCTGCGCTGGTTAGTGTGGAGTGCACTTGCGCACTAAGTTTGGAGTGCACCTGAGCACAGCAAAGTCACCCAAGGTTGCGGACTCCTTCAAATTCAACAGGCAAGACGCGCTCAGCAAGCACGGACGTGGGGTATTGTCTTCAATTCAGTGAAGTTCTATTTACTGAATACAAATAAATATATTTCATATCCGGAAAACAAAATCATAGACGTATCGTGTTAAAGACAATGTGTCTATGACAGACCAAATATAATTACATCTCCAAATTATGAGATAACTCTCCCCAAAGAACATATCATGCACGGAGAAAAACGCCCAGTGGAAACTACAAAAATATACGAGCTCGTACTGTTGATAAATTGATAACAGCCATCAAACATACCGTATTCATTACATCCCAAATGAATTACAAGAAGAAAATATTTTAATCACAACGATTGCAAACATTACATTCAAAATAAACATGGATACATAGGTACCGAACACCAATCACAATGCCATGCACTCAAACGCAGGCCGCAGGAACACAAGGAAGGCACTGTGTACGTTTTCCCACGAGCATGGACGGTTATACAGCGCACGCAGACCCCGACTAGTAGCAGACAGCACATCACCGACAGCTGTGCGACTGCATATTATTGTGGATTCACTGTCTAATATAAGACAACACTCCCCAGAGACCTGTGCGACTGTCTATGGTGGAGACACTAATATCAGACAGCACATCACAGACAGCTGTACGACTGCATATTGTTGTGGAGTCACTGTCTAAAATCAGACTGCACCCCACACATACTGTTAGACTACATTGTTAACTACTGTCTAAAATCAGACAGCACATCACTGACAACTGTGTGACTGCTCATTGTGGAGCTACCGTCTAACATTAGACAGCAAACCACAGCCAGCTGTTAGACTGCACATTGGAGAGCTACTGTCTAATAACAGACAGCATATCACATACAACTGTTAGACTGTACACTGTGAGCTACTGTCTAAAATGTCTAAAATCAGACAGCACACCACAGACAGCTGTGTGACTGTACGGTGTAGAACCGTTGCCTCCAGTTGTTCGTGATAGAGGAAGTTGCATCCTCACTGTCCCTGGCAAGCTGCCAGAGCAAAGTACTGGGGGTGGAAGTAAGAGCCAGCGAACAGAGGGTGGGTACCCAAACAGCCAACGTCCAGCAAGGTCGGGCAGAGAGAAGGCATCTCACGAGGGGGATTTCGGTGTCTTCCACGCGTGAAACGTCCGTCCAACGTTGCCATGCCCCGAGCGAAGAGCGCACTACACAAGACGCACTCTACAGCGAGACATACAGCGTGACGTACAGCGTGACATACAGCGTGACGTACAGCGTGACGTACAGCGTGACGTACAGCGTGACGTACAGCGTGACGTACAGCGTGACATACAGCGTGACATAGGCCCACAGGGGACGGAGGGATAATTATGAGCTAAGAAGATGGATTGGATACATTAAATGCAAAAGGGATTTTGCCATACTGTTCATCAGGACAACTGTCTGGGAAACGGTTCCTAAACTGGGGTATAGAACACGAGTAATTCCAATTGAACACAGGGAATGATATATCATTATAGGTTGAGGAAAATAATAGCAAAGCTGTAATAAAACGACCAAACGCGTCTATTTAATGCCTAATTTATTTTCACGGTGATTGCGTGACCTATGAATCTTTTACGACCCAACCACTGCTTGCATACAAAACCTAATCACGTCAGCTCTTCTTGGAATAATCAAGCCCAGAACCGTAAGTCTACGACTACACAAAATAATAATGTTTATTTCACGACGGAAAGCAAATATGAGTATCTTTCTTCTTGTGTTCTTCAGCTGCTTTTCGACCACACTTTGCAAAAACGAGCATAGAATTGACCAACAGCGTCTCCCTACGTGTTCCGTAAGCGGCGAACAACTAGGGAAATCGTGACTTCACACGTTCTTTTTCTAATATAAAATATAGTGCTTTTCGTGATTAATGACCCTAAATAGGCTACGAAAGCTGAAATGTAATAAATTCAATCCATCCATCCATCCGAGCAGAGTGGAAGGCATAGTTTCACAGGGATGAATAAACTCAAGATAGGTGACGAAGCAGAGCGTAAAGATCTCAGAGGTGCGTTCCTTAGCGCACCTAGTTGTCAAATTACAGGCCGGTGTCAACATGGATAAAACGTTGGACTGCCTTTATATCCGCTTTCCTCATCCTGACACGTGTTGACATCGGCCTATTCATCGCACCATCTTGCTAGGTTCCTCCTACAGTGAGCAAGGCGCCCCTGATGTCAGGCAGAGCAGAGCTTCAGGCTCTCAAAGTTCATCTCCACACACCCCTTCACCTTGACCTGCAACAAGGAGCTACAATAATGATGATAAGATTGATGCCACAAACGGCTGTCCAAAGGTCATGAACACTCTCTTTTGCGTTTGATGAGCCCGAGTGCTGGGAAGCAAAATGGCAGATAAATATCGTCTCCCATGGCAACGTCACGCACACGTCACTCATGGTCACGAGCGCGGTACACCATGACACTCTCCATCCTTTGTTGAGATGGATGGTCTCGTCCAGGGCTCTCAAATTATGACACAAAGAACGACAGTCGACACGAAGCTAACTTAGTCTATGACCATCTTGAAGACCTTGTTTAAGAAGGGACATGACCTACATACATTTGTTCACGGTCCAACCAAGTACAGCCTTTTTACAACACTATTTGCACCAGTGTAATCTTTCAAGGCAGAGCAGTTGCTTGGAACTGCGATTTGTGCCTATTTTCAGCAAGGTCTCTCACGCACACTCCCAAACGAAAAAGCAAAGGCTCTTTGGCCAAGTTACTAAAGCATACGAGTGTGAACCACGCAACAAAATAAGGCTCGATGTGACTGCATGATGTAATAGAAGGACGGTAAGTTGAGATATGTGCGCCGTGACTTCTCAGCTCAAATCTCACGTAGCTCTGGGTTGATTTGTTTGATTCATGTGCAGATTCGTTTGTGCAATGATATGTCAAAGCGGCATGGCTCCACCCACAGCTAACGAAGACAATCCAATCAGTGCAGTTGTAACACTACACAGGGAGTCAACCATCGATCAATGACGTTAGTTTCAATTGACACGGGGCCTTATGCCTGCTACGTGTATCCATCCAGATATCAAAAATAAAAATAAAAATTATAAAGTATAAAAAAGTATAATGGACATGTCATGCTCCACCTATATGTACGCCCTTTGATCAACATCTCCCCCCTGACAACGGCACACATGGGCAGTTTCCAACAGTGGAGGCAGAATGTCAACAAACTGTCGTGTCCATCGAGAGTCACTTAATGCCAGGGACAACTTAGCACGCCCCCGCTGGGCCACAACAGTGCCCATGACGTCCACAGCGCCATGGAGGGGGTACAGTGCCCATGACGTCCACAGCGCCATGGAGGGGGTACAGTGCCCATGACGTCCACAGCGCCATGGAGGGGGTACAGTGCCCATGACGTCCACAGCGCCATGGAGGGGGTACAGTGCCCATGACGTCCACAGCGCCATGGAGGGGGTACAGTGCCCATGACGTCCACAGCGCCATGGAGGGGGTACAGTGCCCATGACGTCCACAGCGTCATGGAGGGGGTACAGTGCCAATGACGTCCACAGCGTCATGGAGGGGGTACAGTGCCCATGACGTCCACAGCGCCATGGAGGGGGTACAGTGCCCATGACGTCCACAGCGCCATGGAGGGGGTGAACTACGTGCAAGCAGCCAAGCGACGCTGGTGTAATTCAACACGGGCCCTGTGTCCACACCGTGCAAGATCAATGAGCGATCGCTCACTGACAACCGCTGCAGAGGACTTGGTGTGACGTGTCAGTGACTGCCATGATGCCAGGCCAGTATCGGGGACAGACCAGTATCGGGGACAGACCAGTATCGGGGACAGCCAGCGGGCAAATGCCACAACCAACACGGTGATGGGAGCCCTGCAGCTTGCAAAGGTCGACGAGAGCACGAGAGAGAGAGAGAGAGAGAGAGAGAGAGAGAGAGAGAGAGAGAGAGAGAGAGAGAGAGAGAGAGAGAGAGAGAGAGAGAGAGAGAGAAAGAGAGAGAGACAGACAGACAGACAGAGAGACAGACAGACAGACAGACAGACAGACAGACAGACAGACAGACAGACCGACAGACAGACAGACAGACAGACAGATAGAGACCGACAGACAGACAGACAGACAGACAGACAGACAGACAGACAGAGACAGACAGACAGACAGACAGACAGACAGACAGACAGACAGACAGACAGACAGACAGACAGACAGACAGACAGACAGACGGACAGACAGACAGACGAAGAGACAGACAGACAGACAGACAGACAGACAGACAGACAGACAGAGACAGACAGACAGACAGAGACAGACAGACAGACAGACAGACAGAGAGAGAGAGAGAGAGAGAGAGAGAGAGAGAGAGACAGAGAGAGAGAGACAGAGAGACAGACAGACAGACAGACAGACAGACAGACAGACAGACAGACAGACAGACAGACAGACAGACAGACAGACAGACAGACAGACAGACAGACAGACAGACAGACAGACAGAGAGAGAGAGACAGACAGACAGACAGACAGACAGACAGACAGACAGACAGACAGACAGACAGATGTAAGACAGACTCATATCTCACTACGGCCAAGTGCATTTCCAGAGCCAGCAGCAACTCCAAGGGGAGGGGAATAACGATGGAGCAGGAAACAAAATCGTCAAGAAATGGTCTGTTTCCAACAGGAAACATGGCATATGTCCCCAAAAAGTAATTCACGGCAGAACGGGCGGGCAGGCATCTTTCAGGACGTCATTGTGGAGGATCCACGCACACCTATGTTTACTGGGACTTGAAACAGTTGAACACCAACTGTCGGCGGAGTCGTAGAAAACATTCCAACACGAAGTGCGTGCACACAAAAAAGGGGCTACGGAAACACTATAGCGAACCCTTTGCAACATACATTCCCATCACACCCGATTGTCAGCAAGCAGTTTCAGTGTGAATGTAATCGCCAGGCATTGCCCTGAACGCCCGTGCTACAGTGCACGCGAACTTGCAGGCGTGTGCATGCCTACCAGGTGCAGGAGACAAACCCAGGGAAAACGTCTGGCTGCAGAAGGCATGACAGTCGAGTCATCACTTCAGCTGCATCTGCTGGCCTCGAAGCGATCCTTCCAACAGTTGCGTTGCGTGGAGAGAGCATGTTGAAAGAGCTAGTTAACAAACCAATTTGATATGCACTGGAAAACAGAGCCATGGGGACCATCTGGAACAGCATAGCCTGAGGCAAGGAAAAACAGATGGAATGTGAAGTGCATGAAGAGAAAGGAAGGGGAGTCGGGGAAGAGAGGGGAAAAGAGAAAGCGAGTAAATGGGGGTGGGGATGGGGAGGGAAGGGAGGGGGGGGGGGGGGGGGGGGCAAGAGAAGAGACGAAGGCAGGTCTGCAATGAGAAAGATGGATATGTGTTTGTGGTAGGTCCAAAGCCACCTGGGAAAAGCGCAACAAAGCGACTGGAAGAAGAAAAACAGATCGGAGGCGGGAGGGGGGGGGGGGAATGGGGGGGGGGGGATGGGGGGGGTGGGGGGGTTGTTGTAAAAACAAAAGGAGTGGGTGGGGGCAAGGATGGGCTTGGAGGGGGGGGGGGGGGGGTAGGAGCTGAGAGGGGAGGGGATGAGAGGGCGTCTCCCCAGAAAGTGCAGGGAGAGGGGGGGAGAAGGGTACACGAACGGGGATCAGGTTCCTCGGTAGGTCACGATTGTGCTTTTCCATCTGTCTCCCCTGTTTTCCCCAGTGAATCAAACTGTCATCACTGAGGGGGAAAACACGGACTCGAGACAGCTGCTAACACAAAGACATCCAAAAAGAGCGAGAACCATCGCAAATACACGAAGGAGATAGAAATGCATTTTTCTAAACTTCGATCAGCACTTGACATTTAGCTCAGACTTTGCCGACGAAAGAGCTCAACACGCTGTCAAGATGAAACAGGCATTCCCATTTCACCTCCATGGTGACTGCAAAGAGCAAGGGACGTGGGGAGCGGGGAAGTGAGGAACGGGGGAAGGGGTGGAGATGGGGGATGGGATGGTGGGGGTGATTCTGAGAGAGGCAAGGGCAGGCAAACTCTGCAGCAAATCAGCGGAGAGGGGGAGCCAGAGCTGCAGCCAACACCTGAAGCTCCCCAGGTTTGCTGTGGTGCGCCTGGGATGCGTACAACAGCACGACATATGCCGTCATGGGGAGAGAGCAGTAAACAGATTGGGGGTGGGGGAAGGAAGGATATAATAAGAGAGAGAGGGAAGGGGAAAGAGTGAAAAAGCAGAGGACAGACAGACAGACAGACAGACAGACAGACAGACAGACAGACAGACAGACAGGCAGGCAGGCAGGCAGGCAGGCAGAAAGACCAACAGAAAGATGATCAATCGACAGATCAACAACCCCGCAGAGACAAGGAAAGACAGAAGGATAGGTGATGCAGAAACAAGGCGTAAGGGAATACAGAGGAAGGAAGACATAATTACAGGGCGATTAACGGGAGACTGGCCCAAGAGGGTAGGCTCGACATCTCGTCCGAGCCTAAGCATTAGATGCTCGCACAGCTCAGCATGCAAACATGCACAACATGCACGTGCGCGAAGCTCGTGAAGGCGTTCGAGTACAAGCCCTGTGGATGGGAATATTTTCCCATTAAAAAAACAGCATCAGGAACCCTTTTTCCATCAACACTGGAACGGCTGCACCGGTGACGTGTTTCCCCCGGCAACCTCTGCACTGGCAGTGGAGAGGCAAGGCCGAACGGCCCAGCACACCTGGCTTCGTGGCTGCACAGCAGTTTTCCACCATAACCCTGCCTTTGCTCTGCAGCAAGCCGGGTCCGATGAGGAAGCCAAAGTGGAAGCGACAGCACAGGCCGTCTGCAGACTTTCACATCCACCCAAACATGGCGTTCCTACATAGCGCGACCCGTGAACACTGAAGGTAGACTGACATGGAACGTATCAAGAAGTTGCGAGCCTCAAAGGGCGAAAACGGATTCCGTTCAGATGAAAGACGGCAGGCCAGACTCACGTCTGTCTGCAGCAAAGAAGTAGGGCGGCAGTCTAGAAGTACTTAAAGGCAAAAGGCGGACGGCTTCAGAACTTTGAAGGAACACTAGCAAGAATTGTGAACTAAATAAACATACATATCATGGCGAAAGATATAAGACAGTTGAATGCCGAAAGCGAGAACGGTGAATTCTATCAATTACGAATTAATCCTCTATAAAGAAAACTGAAATTAGGATGAGGTCTTCACAGCACTGTGCTAGAGGCACATGTAACATTACTTCTGAGTAGGCATAACTTCACCTGTGAATTGCCATGCCTTCTCAACGTCGTGTTACAGTCTTTTCCAGTATATAGTCTAGTGGTTCAAGTTTCACTACGTCCAAACTATCGTTCGTCCAAGGAATAGGCAGAGTACCCATTAGGGGGTACAGGCTGGCAAAGGAACCCACTTAATCATCTCACTGTCCAATGCTACGACCCTTCATGCTTTATTTTACAACCTCTGTTCAACAGTTTTATGGGTAGAGTTTTACTACGTCCACACCACAGACTGTCGAGGGCTTAGAGAAAAGTACCATCGTACGGAAGCCGGTGATTACAATAAATGTGCAGTGCAATGGCGTTCGCTCTACATTTTTCGCTGTCTCTGTCCAACAGTCTCGTGGTTTAAGGATTACACTGCCCATGCCATGATGCTACTGCCAGACGGTACAGCCAGGCTATGCAAGCCAGGCAAACATATCAATGAGCAGAATGTGGGGCCTGGTTCCATGGCAGGCTGTCACCCACTGGCCGTCAAGGACGACCATCGCCTGCTGCAGGCCTCCTCCATGCATTCTTCATGGAGGTCTTGGCCAGGCGGTCCCAGAAGCGCCTCCGTAGCCACCAATACCGAGAGCTCTCTTCCCCCTCTCCCCAGCACTCCGCAGCTTCAAGATGCCTCTCCAGCAGCTGCCTGATGCTCGAGGTGATCGCTGAGGTGACGGCTCCGGTGACGTCAACATCGATCGACTTCAAGAGAGGGAGGAAAGAAAGAATGCGGAGAAGAAGGCAAAGGCAAAAGAGAGCGAGAAGGCTGGCAATGGACGTATGAGAAAGTGTAAAACTCGAAGAGATTAGGAGGTCGATTGAATGGCTTGAAGTTGAAACGCAGTGATGAGCTATAATCACGAGATAGAATTGTTCTTGGGGAAGGGGTTGAGAAACGAGGAGGGGGTGGGTGTGTGTTTGAGTAGGGAAGGGGACTAACTGAGCGGGGGAAACCAATCGGGTCGTTACTGAACTCTACACATGGCGGAACATTACTGCTTTGCGAAAAGGGCGGCGTGGAACAGCCGACTAAGGTTTCAAATGGCGGCCTTGCCTGCAGGAGACGAGAGGGGCAGTCCAGCCCTGCAATTGAGAACCCCAACAGGTCAACCTTTCTCAGTGATACGTCAACGGCCTTTCGTGACCCCCTCCATTAAGATGATTCTCATGTTGAAGAGAGTCCCCATATTCCAGTGGTAAAGATATCGATCGGATGACAATTAGGGAGTTAGGCTGTCTAGTTGCACCACTGCAACAGGGTGACTCTGATCTCTTTATGATGAACCTTCAGCGAAAATCGATCGTGCTGTTATCCCCACTTCATCCCTTCAGCAAACACAATCGATGCTCATGACAAAACGTTCACTAATAACTTATGTAATTTAAGCATGAAACCTTGTCTGAACGCAAGCCCAAGTTCAAACATGAATGTGTGCGCACACACAAACATACATACACACTCATAGGCGCACACACAAATGAGCTCGCACGGGCTTCCACACGCACATACACGTAGGCCAACTCCCATCCCCTTCCACCCTCCCCGCTCCAGTCAAGGAAATTCAGGCCATGGAGTTCACACCACAGGGAAATGAAGTGCAAGAAGGCCAGAGTGACTCACCGCCTCCATTAGCTCCTCCCAAGAGGGCCCGTGCTTGCCTATGCACAACCACTCATACA
>JAWQFJ010001831.1:0-17500 GCA_034096865.1 Theodoxus fluviatilis | reverse complement strand
TGTAACATCTTCATCAGCACAATTACAGATTTATTGCATCTTTCATGGAAGGCGAGGAAAAACAAAATTGCAGTATGATTATACAGTCACTTCTTGCAACCTGTGAGCATTAGCAGTGCAATATTGTGTCATGCATAGCAGATTTTATAAACTGTTTGTCACGACTCGGTTTATTATTTTTAATTTTTATAAATTACAGAATGTTATGACTCTGGTGGTCATGCATCTTTAAGTGATATGCGGTGTCAGCACTTGCTGACTCCGCATTTTGGGGACTTTTGCGAGTGTGTGGGTTTTTTTAATAGTTCTGCAGCAGCTTGTGCAGAACGTGGGCTTTTTTTCATAATTTGTTTTTTAGCGTCCAACATCGTTATATAAAGGATCACTTTTTCTTTTCGAGAGGAAGATGGATTGATAAGAGATTGACTAAGCTATAAATGTTAAGCCTGCTGGGCGGTTTTAAAGGTTTTTATCCCTCCAGATTTACTGGAAGTCCTACAGACTTTATCTGTCTGTCTGTGTGTCTGTGTGTCTGTCTGTCCCGACTTAACGGCTGATATCTCAAAAACTACTGGACGGATTCCCTTGACATTTTGCACACTTACTGGAAGTTAGGTCCGATTGAAAGTATCAAATTTTCAGAATCGAGGTTTGAAAAAAACGTGATTTTTGTAGGTCGTAAACTCAAAAACACTCCCCTGAAATGTCAATTGACGGAATGGCGAAATGCAAAATGTGTGACGTGATCATTTGACGTCGAATAACGTGACGTAATTTTATCTGTGTGTCTGTCTGTCAGTCCCGACTTAATGGCTGATATCTCAAAAACTACAAGACGGATGTCCTTAACATTTTGCACACTTACTGGAAGTTAGGTCCGATTGAATGTATCAAATTTTCAGAATCAAGGTTTGAAAAGAAAGTGATTTTTTTAGGTCGGAAACTCGAAACCCCCCCCTTCCCCCTCAAATGTCAGTTGATGGAATGGCGAAATGCGTGGCCTAATGGCAGTGAATTGATATTAAACTTGGCAGAAATAGACCTTGAGTATCCTAAAATGTACAAGACCGCTCAAATGTCATGAACTATCATCCATTTTTCTACAATTTACAGTGCAAATTACGAACCAAGGGGGTTTACGGAAAAGAACGTTATAAATGCTTTACAAACACTCAGTCATATCAGTTCTCCAATGACACATCTGGTAGAGCGTTGGACTCTTGTTCATGCGTGACCAGGTTCGATTCTGTGCTGAAACTTTTTTTCCTCTCTTTTTTCGAGAGGTTGTGGGTTCGAACCCGACCTGGTTTTTTGTGTTTGTATGTGTGTGTGTTTTTCCCCCTCTTTTCTCGAGAGGTTGCGGGTTTGAACCCGATTTAAAAAAAAAAATTATAATGCCAAAACCTGGTGTTTCAGCGCCAGTGGTTTTTATTTGTAATAATTGTTTTGTTTTCAGTTATTGAGAGTTGTTGTTTGAAAGAGGTCTATGTGTAATGAAATAGTCTATTGTTTTATGTAAAATTCTGTTCGTGACGTCTTTGTCTTTAAATGTGATTAGTGACTGAGGAAGGAATTTTTCTAATTTTATTTTTTACTGCCCGGTTGGTGGTCGAGCCACCTCCATCTACCCCAACCGCGACACTGTTTGCTGAAAAAACATTTCTCATAATTATGACAGTTCCAAATTCCTCCCCTTTCCGCATTCAGACATTAATCCAATCAAACGCACACACATACACATGCAAACATGCACACAGACACAGAGGAAAGCACATAGCCACATTCAGACACATCCCTATACACACTCACACACTCACACAGTCACACACACACACACACACACACACACACACACACACACACACACACACACACACACACACACTCACACACACTCACAAGCATGCACACCTCTCGGTACATACGTATGTACAAGAAAAAAAAACTTAATTAATTATGTGTGGTGAGGTATAGAGTTGACGATTAAAATGTACCTTACATTTAATTGTCAATCGCCTTTTCACATAATCATATGCATACAAATTAAAATCTTGCATTTAACAATAAACTTGAAGTTAAACTACTCAAAACCATAAATCAAGAGGTGTTACATGACTGGTCCATGCTGCAACAACACACATAATCCTTTCATTAGGCATTAGCTTCAGAATCTGTATGGAGTAATCTACACTCTGTGACACCTGAAGAAGTAAAGGTAAAACTACCAAAGGAACAGTGCAGCTCCACCTCTATCTTCCCCACTTGTGCATTTCCAGTTTCCATCCTCCTGGCCTTCTTAATACCTTTGAAACTGTCACTTCCATGTTCACAATGTTCAGTGCTGTAAACACCCCAAAGTTGTTTGTTTAATTCTGTAAGTGTTTTTCATCGCACATTTCACAATCCTGCCTCCACATTAAGCATACATGCATGTACAATGATATAAATTCTGCACTTTTACTATACAATCTCTACAGAGGGAAGAATTTTGATTTTGTTGTTGTTGTTGTTGAATTTGATGCATTTATACAACAAAAACTCCAAGAATGTCCCACAAAGCTTCAAAGTGTAATTACCCTGATAAAATTAATATTTTGTCATCTAATTGTTCAAATTATCCATTCTTACTTGTCAGTGTAATTATTGCATTTATAGTAGTACAAACTTATATGCTCATCACTCAGAACACACAAACACACACACACACACATACACACACACACACACACACACACACAGATGTACATGTATATCTGACAGTTGCTATCTATAGCTTTGTGTGTGTGTGTGTGTGTGTGTGTGTGTGTCTTTGTGTTTGTGTGTGTGTGTGTGTGTCTTTGTGTTTGTGTATGTGTTGTGATTTGTGTGTGTTTTTAATATGTGTGTGTTTGTGTGTGTGTTTGTGTGTGTGTGTGTATGTGTATGTGTGTATGTGTGTGTATGTGTGTGTGTGTGTATGTGTGTGTGTATGTGTGTGTGTATGTGTGTGTGTATGTGTGTGTGTATGTGTGTGTGTGTATGTGAGTGTGTGTGTGTGCGCGCGCGCGCGCTCGTGCGCACTTGCCTGTGCGTTAAAGTTTAGGCTTTGATCTAAACATTAGTTTCATTGTTATAATTTTCAATATTGAGACTATGTACATACCATACCCCCGGTAAATATGTTTCTGGAAAGGGAAGGGGAGGATTATGAAGCTGACACATGAAACATTTTATTGAGAAATTTTAAAAAGCAAACTTAATTTAAAATTACATATACCGCGATGATACATTGCTAGTATACATAGCACGGGCTCGAATAGTCAAACACTCGATCAGTGTGCTCTACATTAGATTATTAAATTCGCCGTACTCTCAACAATCGTCTCAGATACGTTTTAATCTGTTCTGCTGATATCGCACTTACAAAAACAGTTTTCTAAGTCTAACGCTGCACTACTCTAAACAGAAGAACACAGAGATGACGTTTCTAGTGGAATGTGATTACCATACACAGTGCTTTTGCTTGTATAATTCATGCAATCCTCACCGAATGCTCGGCTCTCTCTTTATGCGATTTACCGCTCCTGCACGTGTTCTTCGCATGGAATATATCCCGACAAACGACGCATTAGTTGCTTTACGAGTTTTTGTGTTTTTGGTGCATTTGTGTAGTTTAACACATAATGTAGCGTTCAAAAAAGTTTTTCCCCGTGCAAAGCCGTCTCCCCTGTCAGAAATAATATGCGAGTCACCTCCCTGTAGTCTATTTTTAGTGTGGTTTTATAAAACGCGACCGTTGACTGACTTCGCACGCCCGGGGAGTTATGCTAAGATACGGCCGCGTTAATATATCTGCGTTTTGTGACAAACGTCTTGCTCGGCGGTACTGTACTCCATGCACCTTAACGGTCCGCGTGATTCGGGTGTAATCTTAAGCTAAACGACGTTCCGAATGTTTCCGACTTCGACCATTTCAGCAGCACCCATAAACGTCGTTTAGCATAAGATTACACCCGAATCACGCGGACCGTTAAGGTGCATGGAGTACAGTACCGCCGAGCAAGACGTTTGTCACAAAACGCAGATATATTAACGCCGCCAGCTGGGGTGTAATTCATGAACTTGGACTTTCGCGAGCACTGGTCTTGGACTTGTGAGTCCACGACTAGTCCCAGACCACAGCTAGTCTATGGACTAGTCCTGGACTCAGCGAGTCTATGATTCACGAACCCAGACTGGGTGTTGACTTGAAAGGCTGGGACTGATTGACCTAGTCCATGGATTATTTTTAGAATGATGTGGATTTCCCGGGGATTCCGCCCAGTGCGCAAGCGCATAGCGTACCGCAGTGGCCGAGTGGTTAGCGCGCTGGACTTACGGTCGCTTGCGGCCGGTGGGTACGGCGTTCGAAGCTGCGCGGTCTCGGTGTTGCATCCTTGAGCAAGATGCTTAACTCGCATTGCTTCTCCCCACCCGAGGAGTAAAACCGGGTACCAAACGGCCCTCTTCAGGGCTACCAAACGGCCCTCCTCAGGGCCTCTCCCCAGGTCCTTCGGATGAGACCTTCATAAACCGAGGTCTAGTGTGTGATACGCATTCACAAAAAACATCAAATCGCGCACTCTAAAGATCCTGACGCTCATGTCCTCGACGGGTGAGTGCCGGCCACAGAAAAACATACCCAGCACGCACAAATTCTCCCTTGTGGAAAACAGTAGTCTTAGCGCCTGAAGGCTGCTGCTGACACTGGTCTCATTGACTTGAGACACTACACACTGGGAGACAAGCCTCAACATCGGCTGAAGCGCTTTGAGTCTCACCGAGTGGGAGTATCGCGCGGTAAAAGAGTGATTTATAATAATAATAAACTTCCCGTCAAAAATGACGGCCACGATCGGTAGCAAAACCTCGAAGAAAAGCCCCGATTTCACGGAGCGAGAATCGGTAGCTATCATAAAAGCGGTGTCACCAAGATACGGATACATTAACAGCAGCATACACACAGCCCAAGCAAACAAAAGAAGACGGACAGCGTGGGAGGGCGGTGACAAATGAAGTGCGAGCTGAGTGAGGCTGGCTCGAGTGTGTGTGTGTGTGTGTGTGTGTGTGTGTGTGTGTGTGTGTGTGTGTGTGTGTGTGTGTGTGTGTGTGTGTGTGTGTGTGTCACCGTTTATAAAGTTCATCAGCAAAAGGCAAACGAGCAGAAGATCAAGTTTGACAATATGGCAGGATTTCCAAGTGAGAGCCATTGAAATTCAGTAAGGAAGGGATGGAACAATAATCTGTCTTGATGAGGATAAATATACACACACAATGACACACACACACACACACACACACACACACACACACACACACACACACACACACACACACACACACACACACACACACACTCCAGCCTCAGCGTACCGCTTCAAACTTCCCGTCAAAAATGTCAGTCACGATCGGTAGCAAAACCTCGAAGAAAAGCCCCGATTTCACGGAGCGGGAATTGGATAGCTATCATAAAAGCGGTGTCAGCAAGATACGGATACATTAAAAGCAGCATACACACAGCCCAAGCAAACAAAAGAAGACGGACAGCGTGGGAGGAGGTGACAAATGAAGTGCGAGGTGAGTGAGGCTGGCTCGAGTGTGTGTGTGTGTGTGTGTGTGTGTCACCGTTTATTAAGTTCATCAGCAAGAGGCAAACGAGCAGAAGATCAAGTTTTACAATATGGCAGGATTTCCAAGTGAGAACCATTGAAATTCAGTAAGGAAGGGGTGGAACAATAATCTGTCTTGATGAGGATAAAATATACACACACAGTGACACTGACACACACACGCACACACACACACTCGATCAGCCTCAACTCACTTTCCCCACCAAACTCGTGAAACCCTGGCGATCGTCACACATTTTCTCAGTTACCAAAAATAAAGCAATTTAATCTGAGCAGTGTTTTCATAACACAGATGCAATTTTAATGTATCATTTTCATAGCATCAGACAACAATAGCATTGTACCCAATGTCAATAGCAGCAGGCAGGTTCGAGGACAACACTGTTTACTGGTGTCGCAGCGGTCCGCGCTTCAGCTATAAATAGCAGTGCGCGAAGCTCGGCGACCTGCATTTCCAACTGTAAAATGTAAGCGTTTTCACGACCTATTGATGCAATCAACATACAGCTTTCATAATTTAATGCTGTTCATGGCTCATACTTTCTTTGGATGGGTTTCCAGTGTCCCAAAATACAGCTTATTATTTGCGAACCGTGAACAGGTCGGCCATTTAATTTCGCGCTGGTCTTGGACTTTGGTGTGTAGTCTAACAAATCCTTGGACCACCGTAGTCCGCAGTTCAGTCTGCCGACTGAACAAAGTCCACGTTCATGAATTGTAGACTACGACAGTCCAAGTTCATGAATTGTAAACAACGACAGTGGTCCGAGACTAGTCTTAGACCACGCTGAAAGTCCAAGTTCATGAATTACACCCCAGATCTTAGCATAACTCCCCGGGCGTGCGAAGTCAGTCAGGCGGAGTGGCCGGTGCCGTCTCTTTTTAGAGTTGAATTTTCAGCACGTCCCTCGCAGATAACTCTGCGATGACTTCCGGAGTAACTTTTCGTCGGGAGTAACTTTTCGTCGCTACAAGCTCCCGCGGCACTGAACAAGAGAAGATCGTGTGACTTGAATTTTGTGACGTAGTACGTTACAAGAGTGACGTAGAACGTTACAAGTACGTTCAAAGTGGAACATAGTACGCAAAAAGCGTCTTGGAGTCATTTGATCTAAAACGTTTATTATGTAGCCTATTTTGCAGTAGTCGGCATTTTCAAGTCTGTTGTATTCACGACAATATCATCGAATATAAAGTTGTATCAAAAGCACATATCCTTTATTAAATACTTACAAAAACCCACCTCAAACAGGTCACGAGGTTCAATGACAAAGGCACTCACACATGCAAGCAAGCACGCACATAGATGCGCGCGCGTGCGCGCAAGCACGAACGTATAATTACGCGCGCACGTACACACACACATCACGCATATGTGCACACATACATATAAAAATGAACACATACACATTCACGCACACACTCACACGCATACACACACGTGCGCACACACATACACCCCATCACCACCACCACCACCCACAAACACACTCATACACACACACACATTCGCATGCACACACACACACACACACACACACACACACACACGACACACCGAAAGGCTACTGAAATTAATGTATGAGGTCAATACCCCATCGTGATACATGGTGGAACAAACTAACGGGCGAAAACGTATTGTCAGAACTCAGGCCCGTGACAATGTGCAGTAACCGTTGCATCACTTCATCTTTTTGACATATCAGAAAGAACGGCGATACGGCGTTGAGAGCATGAATCAAATACAGACAGGCAACCCAGATAACCGATTCGTCTGCACTTGATGACTAATGAATAAAAGTGTCCTCATTTGGAGACATGTTTGCAACTAGTAATATAAGTAAATCATACGAATATCGTCGCAGACAGAGCATTGAAGTAAGAAATGTACTTCAAAAAGGGGATAAACACATTGTGATCTTTAGTATCGTTCGCCTATCAGCAAGCAACTGACGAATATCGCCTGCGGACCATTTGCGTATCAACGAGCGATGAAAGATCTTATCCTCAGATGTCATTGAACAGTCGGAAATTAAGGCGGCATATTTGTGTCAAAAATTACAATTCTAAGAACAGTATGATGCAGGAGGCATTTTTGTAAGACGGAGCCAGCACTGAATACTACTAAGTGTGCGATATATGGTGTTCTAAACTGATTACAGTGGGACTATTTTTGGCAACCCACAAAAAGTACATCCCAGCTGAGTGTGTCTACAATACTGAGCAAATTGATGGTGTGTGTGGTGCAATAAAGATTTTGTTCAAAATATGGCTTCTTCTATCATTTGAATGATGGCAATGCATTAAGATGATGTTAATGTATAAATTCGTATATTATTGGCGATCTGCATGATGGCTTTAATACCAAACTAATAATAAAATCTCGAAATGTGTACCCAAAATGGCTTCCTAAAGTGGGAACGGCAACAGTGGGTCAACTCAACAGCTATTGTGACTTTATCCGTCCGTTATCCCAAGAATTTGTGCTTTTTATTTAGGCTTCATACATTGAAAAATCGGGGCCAAACAGTTTTTTTTCTTCTTTAGACCTAGATATTAGCATAATTATGGTCGAAACTGTGCGTTACGGACGCACCACGAAGTGTCCCGTTGCGAAGCATTTTTTAAACGTTCGTAAGTCGGCGACAACATAAGCTCAGCGTGTCCACTATGCACATCAGCAAACTATACCAAAAGTACTTAATTTTGCACTCTAATAGTTTGCAATTATTCAAAAGATTTTCATGCTAAGAATATTTTAACACAGTGGTGTCCCAAATGTAGCGTCGGTAACGCACCCCAAACGATCTCAAACAATTTTTCGTAGTTGGGGTTCCGACCGATTTTAAAGAGGTCAGGAAATTCCCCACTAAATTCCGCAAAAACTGATGGCGTTTACACAGAAAATCCAAACTTATTTTGGTCGTGGAGCACAAAAAACAGTGACGTGTCCCGGCATCCGGTCCATGGTGCATCGCTAACGTGTGTTCGGAATTTTGAAGGTAGCTAGCGAAATCGACGATTTTCATCATCATATTCGACCATCTGCTTCCTAGGTTAGCAATTTTACATGCTTTTATGTTCCATGTATCATTATATTTGATTATTTTTGCAACTTTTTCGTTTTTTATAGCAGAAAACTTAATCGAAATAGACGTGTTTACATTTCCCCTTATATCTGAGTGGGGAAACTCGTATGCCAGCGTCATCAATAGTTTGACGTCATCAACTTTGTAATGTGCAATACAAATCTTTATGCTTGTCCCTCCACATTAGATCACCCACCTGCTGCCACCACATCAGTGCCTAAAGTTGGGGAGTTTGTCAGGGTGACATAAACTAAAGAACAAAAAGTTAGTTGATGTGGCCATTGTGATCCCCGCAAGTGATCTTAATCAAGGAGAATTCATGGTTCGGTTCATGCGAAAATGTGTCAATTACTTTGTGTTTCCACAAATTGATGACCTGTCTGTCATTACACGAACCGAGGCCACTGTAGAGATTCTGCAGCCACCAACAATTGACAATAGACAGCACCATTTTTTCCAAGAATAGTGAGCGATTGGTTACTTGTGTGTGTGTGTGTGTGTGTGTGTGTGTGTGTATGACATTGAACAGGATGTGTTTTGCTGACTTGAAAACTTCTTTTATTATGTGTTTTGACAAAGAAATTGTCAGTTTACTAACATTATGTACATTGTCTTTTTTGTACTCCCTTGAATTTTTTTTAATCGACGTTCTATCTTACGACAGTTAAACGCTTTATTTTGCATTTAGGGGGCAGGGGTACGATCTTTCATCTTAGTGCATTGAACCTGCAAATTTATAGATAATAGTATTGACCATCTATTATCATTGTATTAGCCTTTGAAGTAAATGTTTTAGAATGTACATATCTCAACTTGTTTCTGTGTGAGTGCACATTTTTCCTCTTCCTTGGTATTATGGTGTCCCGCGTAATTCTGTAACGTTTAGTCATACTTTTTTGTTTGTTTTGAAAACGAGTTATTACAAGTTAATTCTGTTTGAGCCACAACAACAACAAGTAGTGATGGTAACATTAAAAAACAATTTAGTTTAATTGTACTTTCCCTTGCTATTGTATTCAAAGTTTTGTTCTGTCGTTATGGATGCTACGGTGTCCCATTACATTTACGCAAATGTGACATTCACACATGAAGTTAGAAGTGCAAGATCTGTTAGTCATGACTTGATGCAGTGTAATCTAGTACATAATGAAGAAAAATTAAGAAAACACATACATTTTTTGTGAGATACAAGGCATGGTGTCCCAGTGTTGCATGGGTAACGCCTGCATGCCCCCCGTAGCAAACATGCCGATTGCGGTACAACTACTAAAGATATTCATTTTTTTGTTTCAAAATGTGTTTCTACATTGGTTTAGCTATCTATAAACTTGCAAAATATTGTTGTGATTTTAATTTTAAATTTTAGCTCTATTTCCCCCTTTTATTCCCAGTATTGTAAACACACTCAGCTGCAAACCCAGTATGAGAGCTACCACTCCTCCGCAAAATGTTTAAGTGCACAATCCGTCTCTCTGCCTAAACTCGGTGAACCCCAAAGCACTGTGAAAACATCTATCGCTGCCGTAGTGATACGTGAATACAAAAGTTAAAGATTGCTGGTGGAAGAACACCACCATGCAGAAGCATGAGGATAGCGGCGCAATCGCAAACCATACTCAATGCCATCCCCGGAGTTCTGATTTGTATTGAGCAAAGTTATTCTTGTATTTCAGGGGGTCGAAAGTTCAACCCCAAAGTGTGCAAGTTTGACGATGATGAACTACGACCTCGTCCACTGATAGGAAGGTCAAAGCGGGTGTGTTTCTCTCTCTCTCTCTCTCTCTCTCTCTCTCTCTCTCTCTCTCTCTCTCTCTCTCTCTATCTATCTATCTATCTATCTCTCTCTCTCTCACACACACACACACATACACACTCACACACACTCACACACACACAAACACACATATTCACACACACACACACACACACACACACACATTCACACACACATTCACATACAAAAAATGGAAAAAGACATACATGTAAGCGCAAAACCGCGTTTGTACACGCGCGTAAGCGCAATCTAACACACACACACACACACACAGAGAGAGAGAGAGAGAGAGAGAGAGAGAGAGAGAGAGAGAGAGAGAGAGAGGGAGGGAGAGAGAGAGAGACCGACAGACAGACCGACAGATAGACAGACAGACAGACAGACAGACAGACAGACAGACAGACAGACAGACAGACAGACAGACAGACAGACAGACAGACAGACAGACAGACAGACAGATGTTACTGTCTTTAGGCCGACCGCCCTTTACAATGTAATACATGCGATCACCAAACGCATGCATGTGGCGTACAATCAACTCTAGTATTCCTCTCGACTTTTCATGGCATGGTAGAGGAACATCGCCACATTTTTTCCATTGTCTAATTTGATGTGTACAACAATTGTATAAGGTATGTTCCTGTTATCATGTAGAGTGTACAGGAATCCAGGAAATGCTCTTCATTTTCCTTTCCATGACAAAAATTCGAGTCATTCACTTGTGGGACAAAACGATGAATATTGTTCTTCAGATTGTCAGCACCCAACTTGAACCTCGCACAAATATCACGACTTTTTTTCGTTATCGTTTTGAGGTAGTCTTCTTCTCCGAAGTGATTCTTAAAAGCAGAATGCCAATTCGCCAATGGTGTTTTTCTCACTCCATAGCTGGCTCTGGCAATCTCAAAGCCAGCCTTCGCTTGAATGCCTTGAGAAAAGCTTTCTAGTTGCCAACACCACTTTGAGCCACACGTATGCAAATCTGTACCTGGACAGGCAACTGTCTATGAGTGCTCCGTGTTTTCTACTCTGGGATACACAACAATTAATGAATCAGTTGTAGGTTTGCTTAGGAAACATGCTGGTTGGCATCGCTCATAATGTGAGCCAATATTTCATAGTCTTCGTGCATCCTCAGAGAGAGAGAGAGAGAGAGAGAGAGAGAGAGAGAGAGAGATTGAGAGAGAGATTGAAAGAGAGAGAGAGAGATGCAGGTGGGGGTGGGGAGATAGAGAGCGCAGGATCTTTAAAACCTTGAAATGAGTTGACATCTTCATTCTCGAATGTGCATGTTCATGCATTCGCACAGGACATACTGCGAAAGTTGGTTAGATAACATTGTTTTCTATGCTCTTCCGCCAGACATTCGTCCCAGAGCGGAATAAGGACAGCAAGTATTGGCAGAACCGCCAGAAGAACAACATGGCATCCAAACGATCCAGGGACGCCAGACGAATCCGAGAGAACCAGATCATGCTGAGGCTGGGTTTTCTGGAGAAGGAGAACGCCGCCCTACGAGACAGGGTGGTCACGCTGGAACGAGAGAACTGCCAGATCATGCTGAGGCTGGGTTTTCTGGAGAAGGAGAACGCCGCTCTACGAGACAGGGTGGTCACGCTGGAACAAGAGAACTGCCAGCTGGCCAGCAAAATACAGAAACAGCAGTAGCCATGAGAAGGACTGAGCTATTGACTAGATCCCAGTCAGAAGTGGTTGCTCTACAGGGAAAATGGTTTTTGAAGTGTGCCGTTGTTGTTTTAAACACTGACATACTCATATTCTTGGCTACCTGTTCATCAGCGTCATGAACCTGCATTCAAAAACTTGCAGGGATGACTAACAGTTCACAATGCTGAGTTCTCCTCATCTGAAATGAAACATATGCGGATCAAGTGCAGCTACATGCATCTCCTGCCATAGGCTACTTGCATCTCCTGTCACAGGCAACTTGCATCTCCTGTCACAGGCTACTTGCATCTCCTGTCACAGGCAACTTGTATCTTCTGTCTTAGGCAACTTGTATCTCCTGTCACAGGCTACTTGCGTCTCCTGTCACAGGCAACTTGTATCTTCTGTCTTAGGCAACTTGTATCTCCTGTCACAGGCAACTTGTATCTCCTGTCTCGGCAACTTGTATCTCTTGTCACAGGCAACTTGTATCTCCTGTCACAGGCAACTTGTATCTCATGTCTAGGCAACTTGTATCTCCTGTCATAGGCAACTTGTATCTCCTGTCATAGGCAACTTGTATCTCCTGTCATAGGCAACTTGTATCTCCTGTCACAGGCAACTTGTATCTCATGTCTAGGCAACTTGTATCTCCTGTCACAGGCAACTTGCATCTCCTGTCATAGGCAACTTTTATCTCCTGTCTAGGCAACTTGTATCTCCTGTTACAGGCAACTTGTATCTCATGTCTAGGCAACTTGTATCTCCTGTCACAGGCAACTTGCATCTCCTGTCATAGGCAACTTTTATCTCCTGTCTAGGCAACTTGTATCTCCTGTCACAGACAACTTGTATCTCATGTCTAGGCAACTTGTATCTCCTGTCACAGGCAACTTGCATCTCCTGTCACAGGCAACTTGTATCTCCTGTCATAGGCAACTTGTATCTCATGTCTAGGCAACTTGTATCTCCTGTCATAGGCAACTTGTATCTCCTGTCATAGGCAACTTGTATCTCCTGTCATAGGCAACTTGCATCTCCTGTCATAGGCAACTTGTATCTTCTGTCTTAGGCAACTTGTATCTCCTGTCACAGGCAACTTGTATCTCCTGTCACAGGCAACTTGTATCTCCTGTCATAGGCAACTTGCATCTCCTGTCACAGGCAACTTGTATCTCCTGTCACAGGCAACTTGTATCTCCTGTCTAGGTAACTTGTATCTCCTGTCACAGGCAACTTGTATCTCTTGTCTAGGCAACTTGTATCTCTTGTCACAGGCAACTTGCATCTCCTGTCATAGGCAACTTGTATCTCCTGTCACAGGCAACGTGTATCTCTTGTCACAGGCAACTTGTATCTCCTGTCTAGGCAACTTGTATCTCTTGTCACAGGCAACTTGCATCTCCTGTCACAGGCAACTTGCATCTCCTGTCACAGGCAACGTGTATCTCCTGTCATAGGCAACTTGTATCTCCTGTCATAGGCAACTTGTACCTCCTGTCATAGGCAACTTGTATCTTCTGTCATAGGCAACTTGTACCTCCTGTCATAGGCAACTTGTGTCTCCTGTCATAGGCAACTCGACCAAATCTTTTACCTATCTAAAAGGGAATGAACAGATTGTGTTCTTCAGTATCGTTCGCCTGTCAGCAAGCAACTGACGATCATCTTCTGCAAATCATTTGCGATGGATGGATGGATGGAGTTTAAGGGCCTGTCAGCCTTGCAAGCTATATAAGGCCACGACGTTAAGAAACACTTCCACCATGTTATTAGAACTCTCCGCGACAGCGGAGTATAGTACAATTCAACGAACTAGTGACATAAAATCCATTAAATCGAGTCTCACTGCCCATCAGCCAGCAAAGGCTGTGTAGAGCCTTCAAACATGAAAAAGCATAATGGCGATAGGGCAAAATTTCACATCTCAATGTCCTAGTCACCGACAAAGCAATTAGGGATAGGTGGATGGAGCTAAGGGCTCATCAGCCTTAAAGACCATTCAAGGCCACAACATTTCTTCTACCGTATAAAAATGCGCAATTAAAAGATTACCTCAGATGAGGTAAGTGGAGAAATATCGAAAACAATGAAGACATAGTACGACTCATTAACGAGAATAATACTCAGAATCTATCAAAAATTTTATCACAGCAAGAGGATCTTTAAAAATGTCTTACAGACTGCTCGACCCACTCCGTAGATGAGCAATTCGAGGGCACTCCACCAGAACGTGCCGCATGGTGAGCCTGCACTGGCAGGTGCGGTTCTCCGGTAGAGGCTCCGACCGCGAAAAATAGGAGTGGGTCAGAACAGAATGGCCAATCCGGGAACGGCAGAGCACAACTTCCTCTCATCTCGTGAGCTATGTGGGGGAGAGTCGCTCACCCCACACAGAAGATACTTAATGAAGTTTGTGACGTGCCCTGCCGTCCCAGTCGGCCTGACACAGATTAGAAATGTATTTAGTAATACGGGGTACCAGGTCGCCCGCCGGGATCCTGCCCAGGGACATGGGAAGGGAGAGAGCAGACTTGGCAGCCTGATCTGCTCTCTTGTTCCCCGGGATGCCCATATGGCTAGGGACCCAGCAGAAAGCGACTTCAGTACCCCCACACTGTAGTCGACACAGATGAACAAAAACGCCAAACAAATAAGGATGAGAAATCTCTCTACCCCGCAGAGCCTGTAAGGCCGATAGCGAGTCAGAGACCACAAGGGCTCGTGTCAGTCTCTTGCTCTGGACTACACCAAGAGCGGCTTCAAGTGCACTAAGCTCTGCGGAGTAGATTGAAGTCCCATCCGGAAGGCGAAAGCTCAAGACGGAGTCGCGGGCGACAACAGCTGCCGCCACACGATCGTCGTCTTTAGAACCATCTCTATAAAGTGGGTAAAAATCTGCATAATTTGATAAAATTTTCTGGAATTCACTCTTGTAAGTGTGAGAGAGGGCAGCACTCTTGACAAATTTTGCTATATTAAGTAAAATAAAAGGGTCAGGTATGAGCCACGGCGGCGACAGATACAAAGGATAGATAAATTTTTTAATATTTTTTTCATGAAGTTTATTTACAACAAAAGAGAAACAGAAGAGAAAAAAAGATAAGGTACACATTGCAGCTTTCATTAATCAACATCAATCATCATTATCCTCAATCATCATCATCATCACCATCATCATCATCATCATCATTATCATCATCATCATTATCATCAATCATCGTCAATTCAAACAAACAATTGAAAAAACAGAGAAGAAAAACAGCAAACGAGGAAATCTACTGAGTGTAGTAACGTCGGGGGTAAATGGGAAGGGGTGGGGTTTATCTCCTTCTAGCCGAAAAAAGAACGAAAGAGAAGGAGATATAAGTTGTTGAGAGAGAGAGTGAGAAAGATAGACAGGGAAGGCATGTGTGTGAAAGGTATGCGAAATTTATAAATGTAAGGGCATCAGATGGTGAAGAAGGAATGCTAGGAATTCTGGACGAGATGGAGTGATGGGGATTTCACAGCGTCGAATTGTGTCGAGTTGCATTTAATAAAAGTCAATGTAATGTACAGTATATTAATTCATTATATAAAATTGTTCCATTTTGTCTTAAACTGTTCAAGGGTCTGACTGATTTTTGCGCTATATTTTTCAATTTGAATTACCTGTATTATGTATCTGGTCAAATCGTGATAGGTAAAAATTTTGTCCAACCGAACGTTTGCCGCCGCGATATCCTCCGCAACTCATATCCCCAACGGGGGGATACAGCTGGGCTTGGCCGCGCAAAGGTGCGGAAACTTCGGCGAGACAACACGAGGATAAGTATGATTGGTCGGGTTAGAACCCACACGAAGAACGTATTGCAAGGCAAGCTTGCGCCTACGTAAATAAAGTGGAGGCTCGCGTGCCTCCGCATATAAACTCTCCACAGGAGAGGTACGGAAGGCACCGAGGACCGATCGTAAACCCTGATGGTGTATTGCGAGCTGACCCATACACAAAACAACCGTAATCTAGTTTGGAGCGTACCAAGGCACGATAAAGTAGTATTAAAACACTGCTACCTCCTCTCCAGTGGGAGTGAGCAACAACTCTAAGTAGTTTGAGTGTGTCACGACTCAATGTAGAAATGGTTTTTTAACAAGAAGTTTATTGTAACCAGAGGGAGTGCGGCTATGAGGGCTTTAAACTATTAAATAGTCTTAACAGTTCAGCGTAATGCCTTTCTGGTTTTGCACGTTGTCTGCTTGGCGTTCTCATGTTTTGGAATGGTTAATTACATTTTTGGATTGTTAATTAAGTAACTGAGAGCCTTGTGCACGTGCTGCACGGCTGTGCTGGTTTATCGCCGGGCCTTTCAGTTACTTCTCATGCTTTTTGGTTTGTATTTCAACAATGCCGTTGATGAATTCAGTTGCTTCATGTTAAAAGTGAGTTTGTTCATTTTCTCGTGCCGGCCTAGTGATCGCTCTAATTAGGAGGGATAGCGTCGTTAGCCCAGACACTAGCCGCTCCGGATAGTAGGATCTTGGCTTGGGATTTGGTGGTCTGGGCATGGATGATTGAATAGTGATGATTTGTGCTGTGGAGGTTGAATTGTGATGATTTGTGCTGCGGAGGTGAAGTGGTGAAGGATTGGTGATTGTTGTTGCGGCGGTGAAAGGGTGAAGGGTTTGTGATTTGTGCTGCGGAGGAGAAGGGGTGAAGGGTTTGTGATTTGTGCTGCGGAGGTGAAGGGATGAAAAGTTTGTGATTCGTGCTGCGGAAGTGAAGGGGTGAAGGGTTTGAGATTTGTGCTGCGGAGGAGAAGGGGTGAAGGGTTTGTGATTTGTGCTGCGGAGGTGAAGGGATGAAGAGTTTGATTCGTGCTGCGGAGGTGAAGAGGTGAAGAGTTTGTGATTTGAGGTGAAGGGGTGAAGGGTTTGTGATTCGTGCTGCGGAGGTGAAGAGTTTGTGATTTGAGGTGAAGGGGTGAAGGGTTTGTGATTCGTGCTGCGGAGGTGAAGAGGTGAAGAGTTTGTGATTTGAGGTGAAGGGTTTGTGATTTGTGCTGGGGAGGTGAAGAGATGAAGGGTTTGATTTGGGTCGTGGAGGCGGATTGTGAACTGGAAAGTCTGTATTTGTAATTGTTTCATTTGACCCTCTGAATATTAAACCCTTTGTTATTCATTTATCTATACTTACTTGTTCTGTTTCGTGGACGTCTTTTCCCAAGTAGCCCAGGGGTAGGAAGTTCCTTCCATATTACAGGATCAAGAGTTGTATACAAGCCACTATCACCCAGCAACTCTTGACAGAGTGCCTTGGTACATTTGATACGTAAATATTT
>JAWQFJ010001830.1:126115-128573 GCA_034096865.1 Theodoxus fluviatilis | reverse complement strand
TCTGCCGCGTCAGTGCCGCTACGGGGTGGGGGGGACTCCCAGTTCAGGTGTCCCTTCCCCACCCTCCCCCCCCCGCTAGCCCCCCTCCCCCCGCCCCTGGGTGTCCCCACGTTGCCCTCCTCTTGTGTTTTGCTTTTCTTTCTTTTCTAACGTTTTCAGCTTTGCTCCTCCCACAAGGGCTTTTCTCACCCAGAAGATAAATTATAAAAATCATTCTTCCCCCCCACCCCCTCTATTAGTTCCCCCCCTCATGTCTTTTTTTGTCTACCCGCATCAACAAGTCAGACCCGAACGTCAGTCCCGCCACACTCCATGCCCCCAGTGCCCACAACTCCATGTTCACGTGCCCACGTGACACCACGTCCAGTGGCCCAGGCACACCCAAGGCCCTGCCCCACTCCATGCCCGCAGTGCTGCCCCAACACGCAACCGCCCCAGTGTCCAAACACACACGTCAGGCCCACCCCTCCTCTGTCTCTGTCTCTATCTCTGTCTGGCTGTCTCTCTCGCATCTCTCCTCCTCTCCCTACCAATAGGGCCTTCGCGTGTTCGCCTTCTCATTCCCTCCTCACCCTCCTCCTCTCTTCCTCTCCTCTCTCTCGTCTTCAGGGGGGGGGGGGGGGGGGGGCCCATATCTCAACTCGGGCATAAAATTCATTGAGTCACACAATGCTTCATGTGTGGTGGACACACAACCGAAAAGCGAGTTGGGGTGGGGGTAAAAAATGGAATCAATATGTGGAATTTTACTGCTCTACTCTCACTGAGCATCAAACTATCCGCAGGGACACAGGCGCGGGGTAAAGACCACAAATGGAGGTCTGCTTTGTGTTATATATATGCGCATGTGTGTGTAGTGGTGCTTATGCTCGCTACATGCTTATAGGTACTCCTATCTACTTGCGAGTCGTGTACTCGAAGGTCAGGCGACTATAAACAACCCTCCACGGATACGGCACTGCGGATATTCGCGCCAAATGTTGGAGTATCGAGTGACATCACTTGGCTAAATCTACAAGACCTTATGGGGTGGCTCCGGGGTCGCCGAGGTTGCGTTGCATACGACACATATTGAGCATTACTTGTGAGGAAGCGCAGCGTACGCCATTAGCAAAACAATCCATCATACGCTCATTCGATGCTCAAAACCACAGGAGGAGGTCGCGGGTATTTCAATAGTGGCCGCCTGTCACTGCCTTGGCCTGACGTTGCATAACGCAACACGTTCCTCCCCCCAACTGACAACCGGTTCAGGTGTGATATCACAGCGCGGGACCTCTTTTGCCATCATATTCGTCAGAGGCCAATTCCGGGTCTAAAAGTCTCTCCCGATGTGGTACACCGCACCCCGTATACCACACCAGTGTGGAGTAAGTGTCTAAATTTTTTGGCACACACAAAACTCTGTGCAGCGTGGCACAGACTACATCATCGGCTACTGAGATCTAGGCTGGATTTTTCCAATGTGAGCTCTCACTACCATCCACGTCACAGTGTCGGCTGGACACATCATGTGGCATCTCAGGCATATTGTCTTACTTGCTAGTACATCATGGGGGCCTGTCTTTTTACCTCAGGACCGATCACGATAATGTAGGGGACAGTCTCGGGGTGGGGTGGGTGGGGTGGGGCCCAGTCAGGCCAGCATACGGCCAGTCAGTAACTGCCCGCCGGGATGGGGGGTACTCGACAGGGTCGAATGTGTCCACAACTCCAGCGATCAGTGTCGACCCCGAACGCATCACCCGACGTAGCAGGTGCCCAGGACAGAGTCCCTCTCCGCCTACGTCTTCCTTTCCCATCACACCTACCTTCACGTGCCCTACACCTCACGTGCCCATTTCGCCCTCCTCATCCCATATCTACTTTACTTCTTCACGTTCCCCCTTCTCCCTCCACTCCCTTCCCCCCCTTTCCCTCCCCACGTCCCTATTCTCTTTTCCCCCTTCTGCCGCACTCTCCTCTCACCTTCTCCCCTCCTTTTTCCTTGTTCCCCCCCCCCCACCTCCACCCCTTCTCCGTTCCTCTCTGTCCCTTTCTCCCATCATCATCATTCCCTTCCCTTTCTTCCCCCTCTCCTCCCTTCTCCTCCCCTACCCCTTCCCCTTTCCCTTTTCTCCCTCTCCACTTCTATGCTCCTTTCTATTTCCCTCGCCACCCCCCCCATCTTCTCCTTGCCCCCCTGTCACTCTCCCTTCTCTTCCCCCTTTACCTCCCCATTTCATTTTTCCCACAACGAACCACCCTTCAGTTTCCCACTACTACGTTCGAGCCACATTCCTTTCCCCCCTCCCCTGCCTTTCCTTCTCTTCCCCCCTCTCTTTTCTCACCCCCTTCTCCCTTCTTCCCTACTAACCCCTACCTCTCCTCTTGCCTCTCCCTCCTTCTCTCTCTTTCTCATCTTTCCCCTATGGCGCGCCGTGTTGTCATGTCTTCCATTTACTTCATTATGTCGGTT
>JAWQFJ010001830.1:113615-116115 GCA_034096865.1 Theodoxus fluviatilis | reverse complement strand
CACAGACACCAGAACTGACCACAGGCCTCAACGAATGACAGCCATCGTTGCTCAGGAACTGGCACGATACAATATTGATCATTGCTGTCATCAGTGACACTCGTCTCGCTGGCACAAGTGACCTCACCGAAGAAAGAGTGGGATATACCTTTTTCTGGAGCTGAAAGGCGGCAGATGAAGCAAGGGAAGCAGGAATTGGCTTCGCCATCTTCTCAGCGTTTGTCCCCAAACTCGATACCCTTCCTTAAGGAATCAGCCACAGGCTCATGATGCTTCTGTCTCACTGACGCGCAGCACTCACCTCACTCTCATCAGTGCCTACGGCCTAACCGTGACCTATGGCGAGGAGGAGAAGAAGCAATTCCACCAGGCTCTGAGAGAGACCATCCGAGCACTCCTAACGTATGACTTCAACGCCCGTATTGGCAAAGACTAGAAGGAATTGCCGTCTGTCATCAGCCTCCTTGGAGTAGACAGTATGAATTCTATCGGAGAGCTGCTCCTAATACTCTGCTCTGAATTGGGACTCATCGTCACCGACACTGTCTTCCAACAACCTGGCATCCACAAAGTTACTTGGATGCATCCTCGCCCAAAACATTGGCGCCTCATTAGCTATAGCGTTACCATGCGCCTTGACCTTGAAGAAACTCTCATCACACGGGCTACGAGTGGAGCAGCCTGCTGGACTGACCATGTGCTGCTCCGTTGCAGGGCTTCCTTTCAATTGGCGCGCCTGCCCCGCAGGCAGGCTAGCAGTGGTAGGAGAAAGCTGGACGTCAAGAAACAGCGATCCGCTACTGCAAGAGACCCTCAGCAAGACCTTCTCCGCCGGTCCGCATGCGGCCCATCAGGATGACCCCAACATCGAGGCTGCCCGGGCTGCCTTCAGAGATGCAGTCTACAACACTGCTAAGGCTGTCCTTGGTCACACAACGAGGAAACATCAGGATTGGTTCGATGGGGGGAAAAAAAAGTCAGAAGCTTCTCAGCTAGAAGAGAACTACTGACAGAGAACGGCTGAGCAACAAGGGGCGTGCCCCCAAACACCAGCTCTTCACAACACTGCAGAGGGAGGTGCAGACACGGACGAGACAGACCAAGCTTTTCTACTCTGGCCTCAAGGCTGTCTATACGGACCACCAGTCAGCACCAAGACGCCAGTTCGTACACTAGACGGCATTCTGCTGGTCGACAAGAAGGACATCCTGAAGCGCTGGACAGCTCACCTCAGCGAGCTGCTCAACGGAACCTCCAGCATAGACCCTCAGGCGCTTGCAGACGTACCACAGCGACCTCTCGTTGCTGCTCTGGACGACTCCCCAACTCTTCGTGAGGTGGTGAGGGCGATCTCAGATCTGCAGACAGGCAAGTCCCCAGGCCCTGACGGCATCCCGCCAGAAATCTTCGAGACAGGAGGACAGATCCTCAGTGAGCAGCTCACATACCTGTTTGCACTGTTTTGGGACGAAGGGGAGGTGCCACAAGACCTCATAGAGGCCAATACCTTCCACCTGTATAAGAACAAAGGTGAAAAGGCTGCTTGTGATAATCACAGAGGCATCTCCCTCCTGAGCATAGCAGGCAAGCTGCTCGCCCACATCCATCTCAACAGGACCACAGAGCACTTCGTGGAGACCCTAGTTCCAGAGAGCCAGTGTGGCTTCAGGCAGAACAGAGGTACGGTTGACATAATCTTCGATGTCAGTCAACTTCAGAAGGAATACTTTGAGCAGCGCCAAAACACAGCATTACATAACACAGCATTTGCCTTGGGCAAAGGCTGTTGTTATTTGTTGACTCCAGCCAAAAACCAAGGCTACAGCAAAATGTTATGTTGTACTGTTATGTGGGGATTATCTTCAGCCGTGGTAAGCTCCTAACATAACAACTGGCATTCTCTGGAGACAGAGATCAAATCCCCTGAAGACGGAGTGTGGCTGCCTATATGGCGGGGTGTTCAAAAACAGTCACACACGCAATCATCTCACCCACTTGGGTGATCCTGGGAGTGTTTAGCCCAGGTACGCAACAACAACAACAACATAACACAGCACTACATAACACAGCAGAACATTCACATAACATTGCACAACACAACGCCACATTTACGTAATATAACAAACAAGACACTACACAACACGGCATTAATACTACACACCACAATATAACACAACAAAACAAAACACAACACAAAAAACACATCACAAGACATAAAACAACAAAACAAAACAGAAAACAACACAACACATCACAACAAGACACAAAACAACAAAACAAAACACAAAACATCACAACATTATATAACACATTACACAACAAAACATTACACAACATCACACAACATGAACATAACATAACATAACATAACATAACATAACATAACATAACATAACATAACATAACATAACATAACATAACACAACATAACATAAAGCAACACAAAGCAACACAACACAACACAGCATTAACATATCATGAGATGATATAACATATCACA